>OX457113.1:624034-1232268 GCA_949752805.1 Deilephila elpenor | reverse complement strand
CTGTGAAAATAATTGAAAGAAGCCAAGTTAATGACTTTCTATTCTTGAAGATAGTTGATATCACGCTTTAAGCAAATGTATTCGTAATCCAATTCACATAAATTTAATGATATTTTTGTCACTAAATTTCTATTTCTAAGACTTTTTTAAGTCTATTAAATTAAAATAGGATAGATCTACTTTATAAATGACTTTTTCCTCCTATTATGATGGAGCTGGGGCTAGTCAATTTAGTATTGCCAAATTACGAGTAAACGAACCTCACAATGATTATTTCAATGGCCAAAAAAATATAATTTTATTCAGATAAAAATAAAGTACCCAAATAACCGTCAAAGCAAATACAAAAAGTACAGTCACAATAGAAATTCAATTAGATCTATCCCCAACAAGTAGACACAAAACCAATAATCGCAAAAACAAAAAAATGTATTATTAAAAGAATTCTGACGAAAGTAATCGTAAAAAGAAAGTAAAGCCAATTTCCAATCAAAAAGGAAGGCAGACAAAGGAATTGGGGGAGAACAAAGGGGATTTCAATTATAGTAAAACACAATTCGGTAATAATCAAAGGTCTAAATACGGGTCCTTAGGGAACCCTTAGGGGCGGGAAGGGACGCTGCGAGCTGGAGGCCGATACGGGAATATAAACACTCAAAACGCATGCAAATTGGATCGTTCGAGTAGTTTAATTCACTCTTGTACATTTGTTGCAAATAAATATCCAGCAGTCATACTGTATTACTGACTACGTGTGGGCTGACTACGTGTTGTATATCGAGCTCGTGAGGGATATATCAGGCTTTTTAAATACTATGGAATGCAGGAAACTTTTTAGCCTCTTCAAACGGGAGAGGATGGTGAGGAACAAAACTGGATTTGAAGGACTCAAAGATTGAGACTCTACCTCTTTCTATAGGTTGTCAGTTTATCTGTTTTTCTTGTTTTATCAGTAACATCATGATAATAAGCACCAAGCAGTCAGCACTGTTGACCCTTGATTTCACAAATTCTGTGCCACTAAACACTACTTTAGACCGTCCATATTTTCTTTAGATTGATTTAAACGGTCTGAAATGTATTTCCTCTACAATAACTCTTATATTATTCTTATCAGGTGTAATACAAGTGTGGTCAGCGCCGGGCGGCATGACCAGACTTCCGTGCGACCTGGCGGCTCCAGCGAGAGACGTCGCCATGATGCTGTGGTTCAAAGATGCTGACAGAATGCCCATATACACGTGAGTTATTTTTAGGATAAATACAACCTAGCGACATTCAAACACGTTTTTATTCCCACGTTAAACGCCGGCAACGCAACTCTATGCCCTATGGTGTTGCAGATGGTCATGGACGGTGGTGATCACCATAAATTACCATCAGGTGAACCGTACGCTCATTTGTCCCGTATATAATTAAAAAAGAAGTTAGTCGCTAACCTTCACCTACTCGTATAACTAACGTTTTCTTTGTAAACCTAGAACGATGTGTGATCATTCAACGCGCAATCGGAAATTAAACAGCCATCCGTTATGTTCAATCATACAATAACATGACATTAGAGATGCTATCGTTGTTTAAGACTCGACAGCTTCAAAATTATTATTTTCGTATCTTATTCCACAATTACAACTTTGTGAGCATAATATTAATTTATGAATAAAACGACTGTGCGTCACCACTTCAGAAATGATTTTGGAAATGACTTTGGATTCAAAATCTCACTGCACTGTATTGTATTAGCTCATAATCGCCCACCGCTGAGCAGGGGATTCCTCTACAACAGAGATCGATTGATACGGGTTAGGCTATAGTCCACCACGCTCTCATAAAATGGATTTTGCGACCTGGATATTCACAACTCGTATTTGCTTCTTGTACGCGAATGTAAAAATAGCGTCTAAATTATTTTCTGTAATTTTTACGAGGCCGGTGGTCCGAGGTCCGTCATGCGGCTGGTCGTAAAATTATAAAACAAATCTTTTATTATAATAATAAAGCCATATTTTGTAGATACCATAATCCTGCTGATCTAAGTTAGAAATAGAGTACTAATTAAATGCAGAATGCATGCATGGTTTTCCAGTCTTTTATTCATAGTGGTGGTCAATATTTCAGGTTTAAATATCTTACTAGCAATAAACATCTTTTGTTTTACAATAGTAAGTAATTTTTTTTTATTTCAATGAATGGCGAGACGAGCATGCAATTCGCCTGATGGTAAGCGATACGACTGCTCATGGACTGAAGCAAAACCATAAAACACCATGGAACCACCACCAACACAAGGAAATGCTTGGCATTCCATTGCGCTCGTTATCCTGAGACATAAGATGTTAAGTCTCAATATGGCCAGTAATTACTCTGGCTAAAGGAATACAACAGTGCCTTCACAATACTGTTAGGCGGTAGAAAAAAGGGATATATAAATCTCAAAGTTTTAAGACAATCTAATTCCATCAATTTAGAAATTATCTTATAATCCAAGTCAATATCGCACCGCTGCATCTAATTATCAACGTTGATTAGTCATGCACGTCGAGACATACTTGGAGGCTGTGACGTCACTTAATAAGGTCATTGTTCCAACACGAATGACTTAATCAAGCGACAACAATGGCTTGGATACGTGCTTTGAACGGTATCACAGACCGGTTGACCTACATATGTGAGCTAAGGGATTGCCCGTTTAGTATTATAGTGGGGTTGGGTATGGGGGATTCAGATTAATGTTATTGGCTGTTTTTTGTTAAGACTTTCTGGAGACTGGATGTATCTGGACTATCTGCTGTAGTAATAGCACCTCTACCTAACCCTTCTAGAAAAACTTCGTGAGTTTACTATCTGGAGAAAAGGTTGCACGAAGTCGCTGGATGCATGCCGCTTCCTACAGGTCGTTGTGGAGATCATTGGTGGAGGCCTTTAATCAGCAGTGGACTAACTGTGACTGAATAGATAGATAGATAGATCTGGAGAATGTCCGGAGGTCTTATTAGACTGGATTAATAGTTTAGAGGCATTTGTAATTCGAATTTCACTTACTGGCAGTAAATATTTTATAGAACCGACTATCGAGCAAATGTCTTATCGAATCGTAAGTGTTTAATTATGAATAGTAAGTACCACTGACATAATACATCTTTGATCTAGCAATAAAGACAAAAACCTGTGACTGGGATGAAATTAGATATATTTACCTAAGAACTCATTCACCGTGTAATGGCCGCCACAACGTGCGTTTGCGCCAGTCTCGAATTGAAAACTTCAACAAGGTTTGCGCAATTATTTGCCCACACAAGTTCCAGTATAAGTATACTTGCACAAGTGTGCAAACTCAGACTTGCACAGTTTCATCGTTACGTGTGTGTAAGCCATTAGATACCATATTCGTAGCAGATTATAAACATAATTTTAAAAAGACACTGCATTAACTGAACAAACAATAAACGAAAGCAAAAACATTTACAAAAGGAAAACACTCTCAAAAACGTTTCACACAAGTAAAATTCACAATGAGATGAAATTTTCTTTTTGTAGATGTAATGATACGGAAGTTTATCCGGTGTGTTGTTCGGGTCTCTTTAATTAGCTGTTCTGAGTTTGCTCGTTGTGCCAGAAACTGTACGTGTATTTCCATTTTTAGGGGTCTTTGAGTTTGTATTCCTTGGTCATTGTTCGTTCTTGTCTTAAACTGTTATTGGTGATGTGTACATTAAAAAGGGTGGATAGGGTCATGGCTTCTAGTTTCAACTAAGTAATCAACGTAACGCATGCTAATTTTAAGGTTCTATCGTTATTTCGGTATGGGTAATATGGGTTATTAGCTTAAGGGTTATTTTTAAGAGTCGATTAGAAAATAAAAGCATACAGCGTGACTTTAAAATTAAAATATAGTGCAATAAAAGTATTTAACCTTATAGAAATATTTTTGTATTAATCTTGTATTACTCGAAATCTATGTGTGTATTGATAGTCAGTCACCACGCACTATAATAGTGAAGGAAAACATCATATCGATTTTAAAGAATTTCTACGGTATGTAAAGTCTGCCATCCACACTAGGCCAGAGTGGCGGACTATATGCCCTCTCAATCGTTCTCTCGATTGTAGAGGAGGATCGTGCTCTGCAGTGGGACGTATATGGGCTGATTCAGTACAATACAATCATGAAAAAAGAAATGGACTAAATTCGATGTATGACTGGCAATTCACTTTCAGTGGATAACGATGATGATGAATAATATTAAAACTAAGGTAAACTGACCATGATAGCGTATCTTTGTTCCCATAGAAACGAATAACACCAGCAATAAAATCTACCGCCAACAAAAGAATAATAACACCATGTCAATAGTTAGGAACTTCATTAAAACATCTCAGAGTATAAGGAAATGTAGTCGTAACCATTTTCCGTTTAGTGGAACGATGTCCATTGTTCTATCGCTATTATCTTCCATTTCCATTACCTGTGACCTTATCTGGGAGGGGGAGGGAGGAGCCGAGGGAAACGACCTTGACGAGCCTCTATTTATTGCTGCCTGACAACACGACGGAACCGCTTGATTGATAATAGTTCATTATTTCTACACCTATCAAGTGTCATGTTACGGGATATTAATTGGACTTAAGAATTCTTTTTTATGATGTCAAAAGTTTTGAAGAGTCTGATAACATGAGATCGTAATGAGCAGAGACTGTCATAAGGCTGAAGGTGTTTTCGCGCAGCGGTTATATTGTCTTTTTGTGCCGGAAATAGCAGGTTTGGTGTCGACATGGACAAATATTTGAATTATTTACGAATACTTTTAGATGTTTGCTTACCTACATGAATGAAAAAAATGCACCCGCTATACAGCAGGATTGCTAGGTGCCTGGCCCTAACAAATAGATTGATCTAGAATTCTAGATGAAGTAAACGGGAAATAATATAATAAGAATAAATAAATATGAGGTGGATGGACGACCTGGTTACGATTGCAAGAAGTCGCTGAATGCAGGCCGCTTCAATCAATGTGGACATCATCATCGCACAGATCAATGTGGACATCATTGGGGGCGGCCTTTGTTCAGCAGTGGACTTCGTGTGGCTTAAGAGAAAGAGAGAAATAACAAAAAAATCTCAATTAACTCCAAATTAGGAATTCTTTTTATGACGCATGAAATTCCCTGTTAGATTAGCCCAGTCCGCACATTACAATACCTTATTATGTACATGTTTCGAAACACACGGCAGTGAAAACGTCCCGACAAAACATTCGCAAAGTTAATAATTTTCGTAATCGGGATCGTGAACGCACCTGCCTGCCTGCCTGTGGGATTTCAGCAGGAATGGATTCGGATGAATAAAATAAAACAATTTTCACTCGTTTTATCGCGGATTTAGTTTAATTTTTACATGACCACGATAGCTGAAAAATAATCGAAATGGTTTAGTGGTGGTAGGTCTCTTATATATTATAAGGCCGCCTGGGTAGGTACATTTTTTTATTACTTCGTAAATGTATTAAACAAATCGAACGAAAGCTTAAAAACTGTTTTTGCGTTAAAGTAACTATTTTCGTTAAAATTGAAAATTGGTTATAAATATCATTCTCGTAACAAATCAAAACAGCCAATCGTTAAGGGAAAGTTTGTCATCACTTGAATGAAAATGCACACCTGGATGTTGTTTGAATTTTTTTGATCTAAAACAATATATTTTTAAGGTTCAGCGATAATGTCTTATCTGTAGCAAAGCGTACACATATTGATATGCTTACACAGATGTTTTATTTTACTGCAATATTCTATTTTAACAAATTCCCCAAATCCGTCTCACATCGAGATGCCCGAAAAATTTGCAAAGCCTATCACTCAAACATGATGAAGTAACTTTATTATTACTTCACACAACATAATTTGTCATTTCGGGGTTCAAACGTCATTATACTGAGCGGCAGACGCCTCGTCCAATTTACATTTTGCTGGAAAATTCTTGTAAACACGACTTGATGTACTTTTATGGATGGTATTAATTGTTAGGTATGTTGAAACGTTTTAATGCTGGCACGAATATTATATTATAAAGCTGTTATAAAATTTATTTAAAAAAAACATTCCATATACGGAATGGCACCAACTTCCTATTCAATCGAGAAGAAGACCTAGGCTGACCTATTCTGCTAAGAAGGCTTAAGCCGTAGTATAACATCCTGACTAAGTTCGGGTTGGCGAACTCCACGTATCATAGAAGTCCTAGAATTTTTTTACGGTGTGCAGAATTTGTCACGATTTTCATGTCCTTCACTGTTCATTTTAAACCCTGCTTTTATCTGCATTAGAAAGACTAATTGGGCCGGAGTATTATTAATGTTTAATGATTTTTGTATGCGATTGTCGGAGACCTAAAATTTAACAACAAGAATAAAACGTACCATACATTTTAACTATGTACTATTTTTTATAAACCTTGAAAGCCTCCGTGGCGCAGTTGATTAAACGCCGGCTGTGGAATGAGAGGCCGCGGGTTCGATCCCCGCACCGAGACAAATCTTTGTGTGAACCACAAAGAGAACGTGAAGAAGAGAAAGTGAGACCGCAAAGTCTCTCGTAGTTTCTGATACCCACGACACGACTCGATCTTAGTGTGGGGTCAGGACTATGTATGTGACTGTTGGGTGTATATATTATTATACCTAACCCCCTTTTTACCCCCACCAACACGTCAAAAACAGTGAGTCTCGCGGGTGAACATAACCGATGAGTCAAAGCGCACAGTCGAACGCAATCAATCACGTGTTTTGTCTAACAAACATCCCACACGCTGATTTACGTACAGCAAAATTTATATTACGGGATTTGTTTGCCGGCATAGTTGTACCGACTGTATTGTAGTTGAAGATTTTGTTCGCAGTATACAAGGTGATGGAACTGTAATTTTCAGTGTTAATATTACAGGAGAAAATAAATGCTCTTTTTATTGCTGTGGATGGCGAGACGAACATGGCATTCGCCGGATGGTAAACGATACCGCTCATGGGCAGTAGAAAAATCCAACAACTGAATTATGCGTCAATAGCAAAAAACATAGTATCAAAATTACAAAGCTGGTAACAATTGTGGCTTGTGTTTAATGTCCGGTAGATGAAGAAGATGGTAGAAAGTTGTCATCGCAACAAAATCCTGGGAATTTTGAATTCATTGCTCGCTTTGAAGAGGGTAGATTAAAAATGGGGAAGGTTATTAAGCAATGTAATTCACCAAACGTGCCAAATGCCTAGTATGACATTTTTACAATCCTGATTCTATCACCCATAACTTATAAGAGCGGCTATAATGTTTTACGTAACATATGGCTTGTTGCCATTTGGTAAATTTACCCATGGAAATCTTCAGAAGAGTCGTTAAATAAACTTTGCAGCAATTGGATCTAGGATTATCATCATTATTCTTAGCTACAAGAAGCCGAACGCTGAACATAGGTCCCATCGAAGGCAAGGATATCTACCACAACCTGTTAGAAGCGAACTTCGTTCAACAATTTCTGCAACTTTCACTGGTTCGTCACCTTCTGGGTGGACTTGGGCTCGCTAGATTTTTTATTTAATTTTCTTAATGGCATGGCAAAGTTCCCGCACTGACACGTGATATTACTGCAACAAAAATATAAAAAGGCTACGCAAAAGTCTCCTCACTAATTCGAATTGACTGAGATCAGTGGCCTATAGTCAAACCTCGTAAGTATGGGAAATGCCATACATTTTATTTATTTATTTATTTATTTAAATCTTTCTTGTACACAATAAAATATAATACAGGAACAGAAAAAAAAAACAGTACAAATGGCGGTCTTATCGCATAAAGCAATGTCTTACAGACAACCATGGGATGGATTTAAAAGACGGAGAAAGAGAAACAGAGGGCAGTGTAAAAAAGAAATTAAATAAATAAAGAATGGAAGCCAAATAAAACTAATTAAACATATAAATATAAATACACAGACATTACATACTTACATAACAAATAAAATAAATACATAATAAATAGACATACATATATAAATTAATATACAAAATATAAAGAGAATTCTGATGTAGGAAATAATAATAAAATCAGTTTAAAGAGAGAGGTAGTGTTCTTTAGTAAGCCTCTTGAACGATGACAGTGTTTGCGCCTGTCTCACCACAGTAGGAAGCGCGTTCCACAAACGAACTGCTTTGACCGTAAAGGACTTGTCCATAAATGTCGTGGTGTGCACAGGCATTCGCAGGTTAAGATTCTCAGACGACCTCAAGGATCTCGAATGTGAGTCATGAAGAAAAATAAATCGTTCTTTAAGATAAGAAGGGGTAAGAGGATTAAATAAAATGTTGTAAAGAAGAGAAAGAATGTGAGCATTCCGACGAAGTCGTATAGGTAACCACTTGAGCTTAGCTCGAAACTCAGATACATGATCGTATTTGCGTAAACCAAATATGAATCTTATACAGAAATTTTGAAGTCGCTCAAGTTTATTAAGTTGGTCTTCGGTGAGATCAAGATAGCTGACATCGGCATAATCAAGGGTGGGGAGAAGGAGGGATTGCGCAAGCAAAATCTTCGTGGTAACGGGTAGAAAGTTGCGTAACCTTCGCAGGGACCTTGCTGAAACGAACAGCAAGCGATACATTATGCCTTAAATAGATTGAAATAGACAATTAGGAATCCATGACAATGTATTAATATATTCAAAGCGAGCAATATATTATCTGCTATAATACTCGACAATAGCGTTTGGGAATGTGAATACGAAACTGAATACGGCTAATTAATTGACATTTGGAGATGCGTTTGATCCTTCCCTGACGTGTGTTTGATTTATGAAAGGTCACATAGCTTTGTTTGTCAATTCAATATGTATGTTATCGTATTATTGATAAATAGATGAAGTATTGGTTTCGGGACCACAATGTTCCTGGGCAAGATTGCTACAATATTATTACGGTGCCACCTACCTACATACAAACTTATACTAAAATAGTTAGCGGATACTAAAATAGCGGATCCCCTTTTTTCTAGTACTTTAGACAGTTGCACCCAAGCCCAATCTCGCTTCTGGTTGCACCTAATCGTTATGTATACATCTAACTCTTAACCTTTAATGATCTTAGAGATTTGTAAGTTATCATTGTTTTATTTCTGGTAAGGAAGATGTCTATTGATTCAATACCTAGATAAGTGCTGCCCCTAAAAATTACGACTGTATGTATTTCAAATAAAAGCCTGAAACAAAATGCCCTGCCATGGCAACCTTATCTAACCGTACAAATACTAGCACTAAACTAAACGACATTAATGGGAAAAGAAATCAATATAGGTAAGCTTATTACAAGCATTATTCGCAGGCTGGTATAACGGATCCAGGCTAGGTCAGCGAACATTAGGAAGCCCTACAAAAATCTCGTGAGTGTTAATTAGAAAGTACGGCATGTTACATATTGTGTTACTTTAATTCAATTCACCAGTGTATGGGATTGGTTATTTACTATATTGATTGGTATAATCATATCTTAGTTATTTTGCATCACACTCTTCCATAAAATATTCGCTTCACTCGAAACTATTAGGATCGAACAAAAGTTAAAACCACGGAAATTTTCACTAATATCCACTACGAAAGAATGTTGGATCCGAATTCTCGAAGTCCATAACTTTAGTTCATTTCGTACCTCAAATTAGGACCAAAGTTTCTTGCGGACGAAGCCCTTAAGCTGTTCCGATAATACGGAAGCGATGGACTCCACCCGGATTATAACTCGGGAAATTAGGGAATAATCGGAGAAAAATTATGTCGCTTTGGCAGTTCGGTTTATGGGTAATATTGGGTCTTTATAGTTTTATAGAAGAAATGTTCTGTACTAATAGAACATTGAATAAGAAGTCGGCTATTAGCAGCGTGTTTAGATTAAGTTCGGCTAAGTTTGTTGGTTTGATTCGCAGGTTATAAAACATGTGTATTTTTTCCCCGTTAGATTAATTTTCAGATTATTTGGCTTATAGTTTTATGATTAATCACCAACTTTGCGTCAATCTTAAATAATAGAAAAATCCAAATAAAAAAAAACGTGATTATTTAACCCAGGATCTCAAAGCTTACAGCCTAAACTGACTAAAGCTACCATACCATAATATTGATGACTCTCTACAGACAAATGAAGCGATTTTACATAAACTATAATGTAGAAAAAAATATTCATATTGATCCAATACACAATAAATATGAAGCGGTTTGTACATTTGATTCCACCAGACACTAGTCACGTGACCACTGACGAGGGATAACAAATTTTCGCGAACTGTACATTTTTTAAGAACGCTACGAGTCGAGTCACGTATGGGAACACTTGGCGATTTTTATAAAATATCCCGCTTTGTTAAGCCACGATATAGGACAGGTAACTGAGAAGCTGAGTTGGGTTTTGTTGAAAATATATTCTGTATTGGAGGTTTAAATTACTCTTTTGTTATTGGAAGGGCAATATTCAGAGATTTTCACTCACGCCCGCAAATGAAACTCCTGTAAGCCTGAATTGATAGCCACCATTTAATTACATCTAATACGGTTGATTAAACTTTTTTATCGCGTCGAATGGCGAGACGAGCTATTCGCCTGATGGTAAGCGATACGACCGCTCATGGACAGTAGAAAACCAAACTACACCATGAAATACAAAGGATTGATTGGCACTCCACTGCGGTCACCATCATGAGACATAACATGAAAAGTCTCAATATGTCCAGTAGTTACTCTGGCTACAATGTCCTTCAAACCAGAACACAACAGTGCATTTACACTGCTGTATGGTGGGAGAAATATACATTTCATCAAATTTCAATACCATGAAATATGATAGACATTTGATTAAATAAAATAAAATCGTGAAACATTTATTCTATTACCATATATAATAAAAACTTTTAATTAAATATGAAAACATTGTTCTAGAAAAGACTACTGGCTATTTGTTTGTTTATTGTTTCTAGTTGTTTTAAATAATAAACGCGCTTTGTTTTGATCACAAATGTGTGTAATTTAATGGCTCATTACCATAGAGTTATGAAAACATTGTGTTAGTCGGGATTTATAACTATTGTCTAAAATGCTCTAATTTATTTTCAATTATAAATTTAATTATTGTTTCAAATTGTAGATCAAAATTTTAGTTTTTAACGCCACAATACTCAAACGCTATTTAAATATTAAGTTGCACTTAACTGACCACTTCCCACTTAGTGAGTACATTTAAGCGGGACTTGCGTACGTAAGTGAAACTTAATATTTAAGTGGCGTTTGAGTATTCGCACGTTAGGTATTTTGAACTAAGTTGGTTATTGATGAGTTCGCTTTTAATATTGAGCATTTATTATTTTTGAAAGACGTAGAATCGACGGTCGAAGTTGATACCACAATACCAGTAAAAACGTATAGCCAGTCTCATCAATGTACAGTCAATGAGGCAGGCAGAGTTACCAAGAGTGCAACCAACAATTCGCCGAACGTAATATACATACATACATAAACTCACGCCTTTTTCCCAGAAGGGATAGGCAGAGGTACTACCAGGACACCCACGTTTCGCCTTGTATGTATTCCGTCTTACTATATGGTACGGGGTGAGCCTATTGCCATAACGGGCACAAATTCCTGACTCCGGGCTGATAATTAATAGAAAAACCCAATATCACTTTTGCTGACCTGGGGCTCGACTCAGATTTGCAATCACACCGTAACACCATTGCGCCAACGAGGCAGTCCAATGTAATATAACATTCTTGTACTAAGATTAGGAGATTTTACAATAGAAATATCTTTAAAATATCCATTGCCAATATAGGTAATAAAATACTAACAACTATGAGATTGCAAAATAAAGCCTACCAAAACAACCAAACTACGCAAGGGCTAAATAAAAACAAATTAACCGTGCAAATAATGTCCCAGTGATTACGCGAAGGCGCACCGGAAAAACAAACTGTCCGAAAGTTGCAAACGTTATTGGTTCCCGATAGATCCCGCGGGATCTGGGATTACGACGGATTGACTCCGCGTCCCGAACGCCTGTACCCTGTCGAACAGGTGAAACTTTCCTTGTTCCGACGTGGATCTCACGGTACCTGTTGAAAGAATAGATTCTGCTTTTATTTATGTGCTAGTGACTTTTGTAGATGCTGACTTTGGGTTTAAGCGTGATGTTACCTATATTAATGAATGCAAAAATCAAAAGAAAAAAACGACGAATACTAGGTTTTATTATTAATTTTGATGTTTTGCTTTTTTAGCTTATTAGATAATGATGAGACGAGCACGGTACTCCGCTAATGATAAACGACACGCCTGCCCATAAGAAGAAGCAACACCACAAACTACACTTGACAGCCTCCGTGGCGCAGTTGGTTAGACGCCGGCTGTGAAACGAAAGGCCGTGGGTTCGATCCCTGCACCGAAAAAAATATTTGTGTGATCCACAGGTATTTGTTTCGGGTCTGGGTGTTTGTGAGACCGAAAAGTTTCTCCGTAGCTTCTGATACCCACGACACAAGACTCGATCTTAGTGTGGGGTCAGGACTATGTATGTGACTGTTGAGTGTATTTATTTATTTATTTATTTACTTAGAGTTCCGATCCACTGCATGAAACTGCATTGCGCTTGTCCCACCCGTTAGGTGTTAAGTTTCTAAACGTTTAGTAATTCTATTAGCTACAATAGTCCTGATGATTCACAAGATTCAGAATTTGATCTGTCGTGGTTTCAGTTTTTAAAATAAAGACACCACATCTTACTGTAACAAATTTCGTGATTTTATTCTCAATCCGACTTGTTTTACCAAAAAAACAACGACTCACTTTATATAAATTCATTGAATGTATAAAACACGTAGACGATATTATTAACGTTCAAAATAATTGTACACAACATATAATTGAAACCCGCGCCCCCGATGTGAAATTAATTATATGTCAAAACAAAAATAACATCAAAACGCCGCAACAGTATCTGATACAGAATTTAATTAATCACAGATGCTTTAGCGGTTCCCAAATTAATTCTAGGGTATACAATTCGGCTTGAACACGGTGCGTTAACAATGAGGACTTGTGAGGGGTACGCAGAAATGGAAGTTATTTTATTATGCCCTAGGGATAGCACGAGTTTTGCCAGGAATAAATTTAAGATCTACGTACATTTATTTAAGAACTAGCTGGTAGGATTCTAAATTTCATTTATTAAAATTCGAATACTAGGGTTTTTGAATTGTGTAATGATAGATTCTCGAACAACTCGCTGCAGAAATCTTTGCGTGAGGCTCATGTTTAGCATTGAAGCTCCTGGGCCTGAATATGATGATAGTCAGCAGTGACTCGCTTACAAGAAAATAGTAATTGTAATGCCAGAACTCCGTAGAAGTGCTATCGCATTACACTATTAATCGTAGGCCTTCTCAAATAAGCGACTGAAGATCGTTGAGGTCCTGGTCTTAAGCAGCCCTTACCTATTTGGTTATCTACCTTACCAACCATTAGCTTTCTCTCCGTAGTGCCAGCTGGCCCTCTTCCATTTAAGTTGGTATAGGTACAGGTGAAGACAATAAAAAGGAAATTCATGCCAGCAGCATCTGCGAATAGGTGAGCAATGGATCGATAGCTGTCTGTCTTTAGTCGGGTTACTTCAATTTGTTACCGTCTGCCGCGATTGTTATCGGTTTAATTAATCAGCCGGTGGCTACGGCAACAGCTCCCCGTTTCGACAGATGTTGCATTGAAATTGGGAGGGAGGGACCTTTATTTAAATTTTGATCTACGAGATGTGCGAATCGCTCTTTGCTGACTGTTGTTCTGTTTTGTTTCGGACGTTAGGGTAGAGTATTTGGATTTTTATTAGAAGGTGTTATGGTTCATTTTCAATTGTTTCGTTATTTTTTATTTTTATGAAAATATCATTAGGCATAGAATTTGATGCAGTCAGTGCAGCGATCGATTATTTTGAACTTAAAAACCCAACCTAAAACCTACCACCTCATAGCAACTATTGCGTTACGTCAATGTAATCCACTATCCGGAAATTAAATAAACACTCAACATACCCCTGGAAAATATCGAGCCTTCGCCCAAAGAACCGATCAACATTTTTCGCGATTACAAGACCACATTTTGTTACTTTTTATTTTGCACTTCCGCACCCAGTGTCCGATACAAAACAAGTAGGAATCATCTGTACCACTTAGCAGATTAACGAACAGGGCTTATAGAAAAAGACGACGCACAAGTTCGATGCAATTCAATTTCACAAACTACATTTTTTTATCTCCTATACATACCGGAGTTTAGGCTAGGGGCTAGACGCGTTGTTTTTAAAATGCCAAGTCAGAAACAAGGATGGTTTGTTTTTGCGATAGCAGCTGTGGCCTAGTTTTTGGGAATTAATTTGGTGTACGAGCAATTTTTAACTAATTGTATAACACTTTGGAGTGATGGTATGTGTGTTGGTGCAAACTTATCATATAATAATATGATCACACACCTATTTCAAGTTAATCTTAGCGGGAAATAATTTAATCATTATTATTTTCTTTAAACATTTTATAATTAACTTGATTGGGGTGATGGAAGTCAAATATAAACCGGCTATAATCGAAAAGTGTACATGAAAATGTCTAAAAAATCTTTGTTAATATTCATGTAGTTTCCGATACTTTTCACACAAAACAAGGGAGTCGGGACTATGTACGTCTTTTTTTTTTTTTACACGAGGAAATCCCTTTACGGATCCATATGGGTATGCTGGACAAAGAAGAGGAGACGACGGAGAAGATGAAGTTCTAATACAAATTAGAACGTCCTACCGACTAAAACCCCGTGGTATACCGCTAGAACTATGTACGTCTGTTTTGTTTTATTTACCCGTCCGTTGTGATGCCTTTTACCCACATAAATTAAACACAAATATACTTATTTGAAAATTGAAATAAATAAATGAGTCCATTGATTAAAACAGTCCAATAATACCACTTAATCACCAAAGGCTGGTGAAATTAATTGCCAAACTATAATTCACGATTTATTACGTCTCAAATTTGCATAAAACGTATATCATGGCTCATGTGTGCTAGCTCATTGTGAAATTAAACCGTTTCAAAACTTTTATTAATTTAATTAATTTTCATGCTGAGTTTTTCAGAATTGTTACAACTATTTTTTTTTTAATAAGTTTTCTTGCGGCCTTTAAGAAGCTTACGGATGTCTTCGGGGATGGTCTAGTTTTGGCAACCTTTGTAGAGTTGATGCTTTATTACTTTTTTCCTTGCAATTTTAGCTCTAGATAATTTCAATGTCAAATATATTTTTTACTTTTCTCAATATAGGTAACAACTAAAAAAATATAGCCATATCACTATGTGAGATTAAGGCACACTCTGACTTATTGGAATTAGGATTCATAGCCTCTACAGATCATTTTGGAGAACTAACAGGTATCCAAGTTACCTAAAAATGATTAAGTATATCGTTACAGCTACATTTGACCAAACTACCTATGAATACAGACAGCCTCCGTGGCGCAATTGGTTAGACGCCGGCTGTGAGGCCGCGATTTCGATCCCCGCACCGAGACAAATAATTGTGAGATCCACAGGTATTTGTTCTGAGTCTGGGTGTTTGTAAGACCAAATAGTCTCTCGTAGTTCCTGATACCTGCGACACAAGACTTGATCTTAGTGTGGGGTCAGGACTATGTACTCGTATGTGACTGTTATGTGTATTTATTTATTTATTTTATAAACACATGACGTAGAAAGTGAGATGCTGCTTAAAAATCTTGAACAGACTTCTAGTAGGCTGTTTACTATGAACAGTTACCTTTTTATAATGTAAATTGCTTTACTTTACCTAAGAACTGTACACCGAAAAACATTGTATAGATATGACAAAAAATTAAGTATTACAATATTTTACACCAAAGCATGCAGCTAAATTTCATCCACGCTGAGCATAGTAAGTTATAGCTAAATGGGTGAAATAAACAGCGACGCATGCTCCCCCGGGAGTACACTTGAAGTTGCCTTAAACTAGACTATCTTTCAACAGCTAACTCGGAGGTACGCTGGCAAACTTCCAGCCAACTCACTCCAATCAGCTTTAATCCCAACTCTTGATATACGCCTAAACAGAGCCAAGTGGATGCTTACTGTTTAGCTGGATAATTGTGTTTTAGAGTGACAGAGTGTTAAATATATCATACATTCATAAAATTAAGAGGAAGAACTTGCCAGAGCCTAAACATTCATTACCATTTCTTCTAAGTTCTTTAGTTTGCAATTCTGCTTTAAAAATCGAACAATGTAACTTCTAAGTCTGTCTCGTTTTTATACTGGCACGACTTACTAATTACAATGCTTTTGATGATACTGTATCAACCCATACACGTCCCACTGCAGGGCACAAGCCTCCTCTACAATGGAGAATACGATTGGGAGGGGTTAGGCCATATAGTCCACCACGCTAGCCTAGTGCGCATTGGCGGACTTAATAAACCATAGAAATTCTTGCAAATCGCTATGGTAGGCAGGTTTCTTCACGATGTTTTGATGATAATTGTAGTGCAATTCAAATAAAGTGTCGACGGGTAAGAAAGATGTATCTTTCACCGGTCTAGCAAAGTCAATCTGCAACATGACTGAAAACGGGCAAACTCATGAACATGTGCAGCATATAGATTCTTACGTAATTATTTTGTAAGTAGGAAGAAAAAACAATGGCAGAAGGAAATATCTCAGCGATGTAACGAAACACTACAGCAAAGACGTCTCTTCATATTGGTTTTCTGTAATGGTTCCTCCGTCGTTCCACAGTCGAGCCTCTCTATTCTAACAACCTTGAACTACTCCAAGGTTTCATTGCGGCTCTACCACATATAAAATTCACAGCACATTATTTATCAATCTACGTCAGTCCACAGAAACGTATCTTAACCACTGTCTACGTAAAGTGCTTTACGTCTTAACCCGTCCCGCTTACTTTTACACCCGAGCTCGGCCGTATCCTGTTGGCCGAGAGCCAAAAAGTTAGTCTCGGGAAGTTTGCACCAATCCAGGTTTCCGACATGATCCCAAGTGACAAGCCCTAATTGTTTGAATTAATTGTCTCTTTGGATCTGAAAGTGCTGAATTTTAAATTTTGGAGAATGAAACAATAACGTTATTATTTTCATGACCGAATACTATAAGCTAAGAAGTCTGTACTACTGTCTGAAGTGTCTACGCATGATGGAAAATATTTGATTAAGGCATGAAAACCGACAAACATCTGAAAGCCTTCGTGGCGCAGTTGGATAAACGCCGGCTGTGAAACGAGAGGCCGCGGGTTCGACCCCCGCTCCGAGACAAATGTTTGTATGAACCACAAGTATTTGTTTCGGGTCTGGGTGTTTGTGAGACCGAAAAGTCTCTCGTAGTTCCTGATACTCGATCTTAGTGTGGGGTCAGGACTATGTGTGTGACTCTTGGGTGTTATTTACTACTTATATATATTATTTAAGAACTTATGATTGTACCTACATTTTATGCAAATAAATGATTTCTGATTCTGATTCTGATTCTGATTTATGAAAATAACATTTTGGCTGCAAATATATTAGACCCGAAATTTTAGTTCATAATGAATCTAGATACAATAATCACCGTTTAGCTAAGAATTCTACAGTGGATGGTAAAGCCGTGGGAATGAACCCTGTAAGACAAAAATGTTTCAGTAATTACCAAAATCAATTTATTTTTTATCAAGATGTGAACTCATAAAGTCTTTCGTAGTTTTTTTATACCCAAGACACACGACGTGTTTCTAATGATTTTTTTTCTTGTCTATTGATACAAATATGATCCGAGCGTGTGGAAAAGTTAAAAAAGAAACATATTAAATACATTAGAGCTATTTTAGATACTGAAATGGGTGATTTAAATAATCTAAGCAAATGAGTGGCGCGGGATAACTGTGTCAAATGGCGGGAGATAATCGACTCTCGCCATTCGATACTGAATCTAAACGACGCTGCTCTATTATGTGATTTGTATTCACTGCTATGAAGCCCAAAATGTGCTTATAATATAACCATTGAGCGTAACAGTCACAATAATAATACTTCTAAAATTTCCCTTTAGCGAGTCACAAAACATGGTAGCCTGTTTGTGAAGGATCCGACGCGACTATCGAGATTGTAATAGTCAATTATCACGCACTTTAAAGGTGAAGGAGAACTTCGAGAGAAAACCTGTATATCATTGTTTCTTCACATTTTTTCTATGTGAAATAAGCCAATTCGCGCTAGGCCAGTTTAGAGCTATGGCCTTCCAATCAAACCATCGGAGGTAGAGGAGCCGCTCAGTAGTGGGCGATTATGGGTTATATAATAGTTAGACACATACATAAATAAACTCACGCCTTTTTCCCGGAAAGGGTAGGCAGAGGTGCTAGCAGGACACGCAGGTTTCGCCTTGTATGTTCCTTCCCATGATGCGATAGGGGACTAGCCTATCGCCATATAGAGCACAATTTGCTGACTCCAGACTGATAATCCAAAATTACTACTCAATTGGGGATTCGAACCCGAAACCTCAGCTTTGTAATCATACTCAATCGTAATACAACTGCGCCACTAAGGCAGTCAGACACCTTTTAATAGTTAGACATCTTTCGACTATCTCATAAAAAACTAAACCAAGAAGTTCAAAGTATACATACAAAGGCCAATTGATACACTTACTATTCACTACATTAATTCAGCCTGTTACGGAACTTTGATAGTGGACTGTATCACAACTGTATGCTGCACTCACCTGCACCTCGCGGCACCGCTGGTCTTCGGGGTACCCCTCGTGCTGGTGAGATCCAAGGTTGCTGGTCTCCTCAAATAATTTGAAAGGCACTGCTAGCGCTTGGTAATAGGTATTATTATAACATTGATAGCGTGAATAAGTATTGATTTAGATTTATGGCGCGGCGCACACGCAAAAGCGTTGCAACAGTTATGGCGGTCGGACCCGGAAGGAAGTGCGTACCGCGTTGACACTACTAGCCGCGTTTTTAAGATGCGTTCGGAAATAGTACAGATACAGTCATGTTTTAGTTTTGAAATACATAATATTTAATTTTGCAGACTTGTGCTAGAGTACGGAACATACCGCCGACCTTAAAATAATATATTTTAATGAAAAACGGAAACTAAGATAATCGTAACAACTGTTAATATAGGACTAAGATATATTTAATAAAATAATAAAATAAAAAATTAAAACTACTCGATAGGGAGAGGACAGACCTTTACGACAGGTCGTTTAGTGAACGAGTCACCACTGCGTACTGTGACAACCCGTGTAATGCCATCTACACCCGGATGGAGTTGATGTACGCGAGCTAAACGCCACTGTAGCGGCGGCAATGTATTATCAAGTAACACAACAACGGAACCTACTTTAAGGGTTTTGTTGGTAGTGTTGTGAAACCATTTACTTCTTTGTTGAAGTTGGTGAAGGTATTCAACACTCCACCGTTTCCAAAAGTGTTGTACAGCTTGCTGGATAATTTGCCATCGAACAAGTCGAGTGACAGAGTCAGCAGAAAAATCGATTTCGGGTAACGATGTTAATGGTTGCCCGACTAAGAAATGACCCGGTGTTAGAGGTAACGGATCAGAGGTATCGTTGCTCTGTAAACAAAGCGGCCTGGAGTTAAGGATAGCTTCTATCTGACACAGAAGTGTATTCATTTCGTCATAATTTAATGTAAGTTGTCCTACTACCCGATACAAATGGGTTTTCATACTTTTAACCGCTGCTTCGAATATACCACCAAAATGACTAGCATACGGCGGGTTAAAATGCCAAGTTATTGAAAAGTCGGCTAATTTTTTATTAATGATATCTTGATTAGAAGTACTTTGCAAGAATGCGTACAAATCTTTGAGATAACTATGACAGCCTACAAAGTTTCGACCGCAGTCGGAGTAAATATCTGTACACAACCCACGTCTAGAAATAAAACGACGTAAAGCATTTAGAAATGAATCTGTTGATAAGTCAGGAACTAGTTCAAGGTGTACGGCCTTTGTTGACATGCAGACAAAGACACATACGTAGGATTTGTAAATTTTGGCATTACGTAATTTAGACGATTTTAAATTGAAATGCCCTGCGAAGTCTACGCCCACGTGTAAGAACGGCCGAAGAGCGCTCACTCTTGCAGCAGGAAGAGGAGCCATGGGTGGCTGCGGAGCAGACGGTCGCGTGCGAAAGCATCGAACACAACGACGCGTGCGCATACGGATTGCATCGCGGGCAGATATTATCCAATACTTTTGAAATAATAAAAATTGCAAAGTTTGAGGACCAACGTGCAAATATAATTTATGATAATGGTCAATAAGTAAAGTTGTAAAGATGTGTTTTTTAGGTAAAATAATTTGATGTTTAGCATCATAAGATATATGAGCTCGTTGTATCCTGCCGCCGACCCTGAGAAGCCCAGCATCGTCAAGGAAGGGTTTAAGTTTTCGCAATTTGTTTGAACAAACTTTATTATATTTAAGTCGCGAAATATCTTCAGCAAATTGTTCCAGTTGTACGAGATTGATAACTCGAGTTAAAGCGAATTTTGTTTCTGAAACCGTAACATACTGATATGAATAAATTTGTGTCTTACGACATTTGTGATAATAGCGAAAAATTAAAGAAATAACGCGTAATAATTTTGAAAATGATGAAAATCTTTCCAGAAATTTTAAGTCCGAAGTGACTTGTTGAGAGACGAGAACGTGCTGACGTCGTTCTTCATTTGTGTGCAAATCAACACTTGAAATGGGCCACTCTGATTGAGGCCGCTTGAGCCAACCAGGTCCATTAAACCATAGGGTCATGTCTAAATTTGACAAAAGTACACCTCGGGATGCTGGATCCGCGGGGTTATCCTCAGAGCGTACGTGACGCCAATAAGCAGCTGGCACACGGTTTGTTATCTCCGTCACACGATTGGACACGAAGGTGCGCCATTCGTGTGACGAAGAACGCAACCACGCAAGGGTTACTGCAGAATCACTCCAAGCATACACATTGTTAATAGACAAAAAAGCATTATACGTTAATATAATTTTTTGTATCAATTTTGATAAGAGCAAAGCTCCACACAGCTCTAAGCGTGGAATTGTGATACGTTTTAAAGGAGCAATCTTTGTCTTGGCAAGAAGAAGGTAAACATGTACAATATCTTGAGTATCAACGGTACGTAAATATACGCAGGCGGCGTAAGCCTTTTCAGATGCATCTGAGAAACCATGAATTTGAATGTTCCTGTTGTGATTAGGCAACACGAAACGTGGCAATGAAATAGTTTCAAGAAGTGGAAGTTCTGATATGAAAGTAAACCAAACATCAGAAATTTCTTTCGGAGGGGTTTCATCCCACTCCGTACCCGATATCCATAATAGTTGAATTAGATGTTTGACAAAAAGTATGATCGGGCTGAGAAAGCCAAGTGGATCATAAATCTTGGATATTTCCGAAAGCATTTTGCGTTTCGTACATAACGCAGAAGGAGTCATAACCTGATAAGAAAAAGAATCAGACTGAGGATTCCATTTAAGGCCTAAAACCTTAATTGAAGTATCAGTGTTGAAAGCAGAAAGAATTAGGGCTTCTTCTTCTGAATTTGGATTGTCATTACGTATAGTTGACAAAAATTCGTCACAATTGCTTGTCCATTTGCGGAGTTCAAAAGATCCTGCCTTGCAAATACCAATAAGTTCGCGCTTCAACACAAGAACGTCCTCTAAAGTGTTAGCGCCTGAAACAATGTCATCGACAAAAACGTCATTCAGCAGTGCTTGCGAAGCAAGTGGAAAAGAGTCAGCTTCATCAATCGCTAATTGACGAACTGTACGAAGTGCCAAAAATGGTGCTGAAGCGACACCGAAAGTAACCGTGCAAAGTCGGTATTCCTTTACCGGTTGTTCGGAAGAGTATCTCCAAAGTATGCGTTGAAAATCACGATCTTCTGATCTTATTTGAATAAATCGATACATCATTTTTATATCAGCCGTGAACACTATCTTGTGTAGTCGGAATTTTAAAAGAACTTCACTAATGTCATGCTGCAATTTTTGACCAATAAGTAAATTATCATTGAGAGAACGACCATTTGTCGTTTTACACGAGGCATCAAATACTACTCGCAATTTAGTAGTGGCAGAACTCCCTTTCACCACGCAATGGTGAGGAATGTAATAAGGAATCTTATCAGACGCATTATGTTCACCAACCAGTTCCATATGACCCAATGTCTCATATTCTCTAAGACATTTACTATATTCTTCTCGCAAATAGGGATCAAGAGAAAGCCGTTGTTCAAGCCTATACAACCGACGAAGAGCAGTTTGGCGAGAATCGCCGAGAGGAGGTGCATGTTCCTTAAAGGGAAGTGAAACAATGTATTTCCCACGATCATCACGTGTGTGGGTTTTGACGAAAATCGACTCACATAACGCTTCTTCTTTAGTGAGAGGCTTTGAGTCAGGCACTGACTCAAGCTCCCAGAATCTTTGTAATTGCATATCCAACTGATATGTGCTAACGTTCATGCAAACTTGTGTTGGCGATGAATGAGAAATTTTGCCATTAAGTAAATAACCAAAAATACTTTTGATTGCCACAGGTGTACCCTGTGGGCCTTTAATGATACCATGTAATAATATCAGGTCAGTGTAATCTGATCCCAGTAGAAGTTCGACGGGACGCGCAGAACGCAATTCTGGGTCCGCCAGAGGAAGATTTTTAAGATGAGGAATATGCTCGAAAGAGCTTGGAATGTTCGGTAAATAATTTGTTAGTTTTGGTAGGATAAGAGCTTCGATAAACAATTTAGGCTCTGATTTGTTATGCGGTGTAACTTCACACAAAACACTTCCGCGAGGCTGCTCATTTTTGTCGCCAATGCCAGTTATAGTCATGCCGGTTTTCGAATGATACCGCCTTAATCCGAGTCGCTGAACGCACGACTCCGAAATGAGCGTGACTTGGGATCCCTGGTCGACTAACGTGCGCACAAGCCGCGGAGCATGAATGCTATCATCTGTCCGACGAATATTGACGAGCGCTGTTGTTAGCAAAACTGTATAATTATTTTTATGCTTACTAGATTCATCCATTTCCGACGATGAAGAACTTTCCGCTACTGATGGTTCATCAGGGGAAGTAAAATGACATTGAGTATTCAATATTACATTGGAAGGTACATCTTCGTGTATAGAAGTGTGATGACGTTGTGAACATATACGGCAGTTGTATTGCGATTTACAATCTTTAAGTTCGTGACCCGTAAATAAACAATTAATGCAAATTTTGTTTTGTTTTATGAAATTCTTTCTTTCAGATAAAGTTAATTTTTCGAAGTTAATACATTTATTTAATGCATGTGAAGTTTCTTTGCAATAAAAACATTTTTTAATACTATGTCCATAATCGCAGGGAGTAGTAGTCGCGGCGTGAGTACTTATCGAACGTGAACAAATCGATCGCGTAAACGGCGCATCCGAGGTACGCATAGATGTAGTGGAGCGGAACGCGCTTGAGTGCGGCCGAACAGCGGCGCGGCTTGCACCGCCCGAATGGCGCGGCGACGCAGGAGAATGAGAATGGCGGGTCGCGAGATCGTTGGTGGCGGCGACCGAACGCGGCACGGCGCGGCAGAGGTGATACACATGACCTCGGTCGCAGCGAGTTCTTTATCTAACAAATCAATCAAATTGTCTACACCCGGTATACTACTGCATGAATTCAATGATAATTCAAAACGCTTACGAAGATTAGGTGTTATTTTCCGTAGCAAAATATTTAATAAAATAAAACTCCATTCATTAACCGGTAACTCGAGAGATTTTAAAGCGGTTGAATTTTCTTTGTATACCATTAAAAGGTTACGTAAACTATGTTCATAATTCTTTTCAATAACTGGGTCAAGGTCGAGAATCTTGTCCAGATGTTTCGATGCAATAAGCCTATTGTTTTGATATCGCCCTAACAATACTTTTATGGCGTTAATATAATTGTCCCCTGTTATGGGAAGCGATTTAATTAAATTATAAGGTTCACCTCGCAAAGATAAAAGCAAATATCGAAAACGTTCTGCATTTGTTAGTTGATCATTGTCGTGAACTAATGACAAGTACAAATCATAATATGACTTCCATTCTGTTAATTTACCATCGAAAATAGGTAACGAAAGTACGGGTAGCCTATCCTTTGAAATAGTTTGTTTATGACAACAAGTTTCCGTCCGCACGCTAACTTCACCTTGGCCTTGAATGCTTTTTAATTGATCAGCTGATATTTGTACTTTGTAGTAAAAGTTATCAAATTTGTTACGTATTTCTAATTGTTCTTCCGGTTTAACCTTCATACGGTCTTCAAAATGACCAACGTCAACGGGCCTCGGGTCTAATTTGACCCGTAACATATATTGCCTACATTTATGTCAAATAATTGCATTACAAATATTGTTTAGGTTTATATTTTAATACATTTATTTATTGACAATGAAAACAACACCTAGTTAATATAAATTTTATTAGAATTAATTAAGTTTCGAACATATACCATTTTTACTTATTAGGTGCGTAGTAGGTACTACATTACTCTATAATAGCAAAATAACATAATAATCAAAATCAGTTATTACATTGAGAACACAAAGTAATCGTTTTAGAATGCTGTTTACATATAAATTTTTTGCATGTGAGGCAAACCAATCCTGTTTTATTATCCGTTTTTTGACACAAATGACATCGGCCTCTCTTGGTTGTTTTTTTCTCTGTATTCCTTTCAGACTGGGATGAGGTTGACGATTGTAGATCGTTTTGAGAGGAATCTCGTATACTCTTTGCAATTTCAAGTGAAAAACATGCTCGAGGTAAAGTTTGTCGTTTTTTCACAAAGGGAGTAACAAGCTGCATACCTAGATTTTCTAAAAAGTTACGACGCTTAGCAAGGTTGCCTTCTTTCCAGGCATGATTAGCAGATGTGAATAAAACAAAAGCATTATAAGGCGATATATCAACCATATTACTGAACACCACTTGAGGCCATCGTTTAGTCTTTCTTCTACAAGTATAACAAGATACAATCTGTATGCAATGTGCTCAGAAGATTTACAGATTTTTTTTTTTTAGGAATGTAAGACACGAGAGTAGAGTATCCTTGGTAAAAGCAAAGTTAGATGAAAAAATCGGTCTATTTTTTATGTTCACAAATTCTGGTGGTAATTCAGGCTTATTTTTACGTATAGTTCCTACTAGTGTTATTTGCTTTTCCAGTAATTTTTGTCCCAGTTGATGCGACGTGAAAAAATTATCGGTTGTGAGATTATGGCCCTTTAGCCCCACAGCCAAATCAAGAACCACACGCAGACCTTGATTTCTTTCAGGAACACTTCCGGCTTCTTTTCCTGTATATGGTTGAATATTCCAAGCATAACTAGTTACAGAATCACATAGAACCCAAAACTTTATGCCATACTTTGCCGGTTTTGATGGCATGTATTGCCGAAATGGGCACCTTCCTCTGAATGCTATTAACTGTTCATCTACAGTTACATTTTGGGAAGGATTATAAAGTTTCGGTAATATATCAACCCACTTATTCCAAAGCTCGTGAATCGAAAGTAAACAGTAATCGAAAGTAATCAAAAGTAAACAAACTACAATCGTTCTATACTTAATGGTCAAATGTGACCCGAAGGCCATTAGAGTAAAAAAATAAATATATTGAAATATTTTATATATTTTTATAAAATATTCATATATTTATATTAAGCTAAGAACTTTGAAAAATGTCACGCAATATCAAATGTCAAAACAAAATACTTAAAAAGAAAACTTTGTTTCAGTCCTGAAATGGGTCAAAAATGACCCGAAGACCGTATGAAGGTTAAATTCGTCACATTTTGCTAATAATTTTTCGATTTTTTCTTGAATGAGAAAGAATTGTTTTTTGATGTTATTTAGCTCCTTATAACGAGCACGAAATTCGGCTTCATCAGAATCAGAACAATCAGCCATGCGTTGTATGCTATTTAAATACACTTCACGTTGAAATTTTAAGTGATCTAACTCCATGTTAAATACTCTTATGTGTCAGATAGGTAGAAGCAATAAAAAATGGTAATCGTACGAAAATACGATAAAATATGAAAAGTACGTATTATTGAAATAATGTGTCTAGTACGGGATACGTAGACGAAATATACCAAGATACGATAAGAAATGTTATGTTATATTGTTAATGCTGATCTTAATTGCAGTGACACACGCGTTTTAGTGAAATTTTAGTTATGTTAATGCAAATGGCGGATGACTCAGCCGATTTGTGAAATTGCACACTAGCACAAACCTTTCAATTACTCGATTATTAGGTTCGAAGGACCAAAAACATGTTACGGAACTTTGATAGTGGACTGTATCACAACTGTATGCTGCACTCACCTGCACCTCGCGGCACCGCTGGTCTTCGGGGTACCCCTCGTGCTGGTGAGATCCAAGGTTGCTGGTCTCCTCAAATAATTTGAAAGGCACTGCTAGCGCTTGGTAATAGGTATTATTATAACATTGATAGCGTGAATAAGTATTGATTTAGATTTATGGCGCGGCGCACACGCAAAAGCGTTGCAACAGTTATGGCGGTCGGACCCGGAAGGAAGTGCGTACCGCGTTGACACTACTAGCCGCGTTTTTAAGATGCGTTCGGAAATAGTACAGATACAGTCATGTTTTAGTTTTGAAATACATAATATTTAATTTTGCAGACTTGTGCTAGAGTACGGAACACAGCCGAAAAAGTCAGACCCCAGTCCAATCTAACTTCACCAACAATCAGTTAACAAAGAGATTAGGACGTCATAGAGCCTCTCGAAGGTCCCCAAAGTTATGGTATTGCTTCGTAAACGTGAAAGACTGCTCGGACTTTATCTCGAAGAACATTCATTTTATTTAAGGCAACGTACTATTAAACGGACATCGAGAGCATAGTTTGAAAGTCCAGTATAGAATGACCTACCCCAGCCCCCTCTAAAATTGTCGCCGTAAGTCTACGAGGAGAATTTGTCAAGTTTTGCGGGATCTTCTAAATTGGTTACGTTATGAGATAACGTCGAGCTATGAAGGAAGTAGAAGAAATATTGATTTAAAACATTGTTGGGTATTCTTTTCAAATCAAAATGTTTAATGACCGATGTTTAAGCTATGTAAAGCTAAGTAAATTCAGACAATACTCTTCACCATTCCAAATAAATGTTTTCGTATCTTTAATTTGGAGATTAAACCTAAGAGCCTTCCTAGAATGTAAATGATTTTATGTATTGGATTGTATTCATGCACTACAGCGGATAAGCTTTTCTAACATCACGCCATTGAGCGTTTAAGAAAGATTCGTCTAATATTCAGGTAGGTAACTACGTTGACAAACCTACATCATCAAACGTGTGCAAGGCTTACAACTATTATTCTAAAGTTGCTTAATGAGAAATACGAGATAATATTTATGTCTTTCTTAAGAAAAACCAATGTAAGATTATTGTTGTTAAATTCATATCAAAATGAAATCGAAAATTTAAGAACAAATATTTTTCATTTAAGTGGTATAAAAATCTTACAAGATATTTTGAATAGCCAAAAAATGCTGCCAATTTTTCTACATACATTATGTAAAAAAACCGGTCTAGAAATAAGCAACGTCGACTATTCTTATTTTTTCTTGTATCATTTTATACGTCTTTTTGCATTACAGTTTACATAGCCCGTACAGTAAGGAATTAAGATACAATAAGTACTCTAGGACTGGCACAGTTACTCTACACATTCCCACCTCCACACATAGTAAGCCAGACCTAGCCCTGGTTTATTGCGGTGCGGACGCCGCATTAAAACGGCTCCCAGATCCGAAGAGAATTTTACGAGCGTCCCACACTGATATCCGCCGATCAACTGTTGTCCGCAAATTGAACTTTTTAATGGCTCCTTCGGGAATTATTTAGTGATTTTTACTTTAATCATGTCATTGTATAGAAATTGAATTTATTGGCCCCAGGGCAGTCTGTTTATAAAGTTCCAGAAGGGAATTTGAGTGATTGTTAAGACTTTATTTGATCGTTATTTAAAATGATAAAGAAAGTCCCCTAAAATATGGGAAGTTTTTTACGAGTTCAAATGGAGACTAGGGTCTGTAGAGAGCAGAGATTACTGGCCTTTTGGAAATCTTGGTTGATCAAAGTGCAGTTGAATAAACGCACTGAAGCGTATTTGGTTATATGTCCTTTTGACTTTGCTAGAATAGGTCGCAGGTTTGTATGTTTGTGCAGATGTGGGTCGAGACAAATGTTTCTCTAAATGCATATATTTGTTTCGAGTCTTACATGTTGTACGCCCAAAAAAAGACCAGGACTGAGCGTAATTTTTACGTATATTTATTAATTTTATTATATTAATAAACCTGATACATAATCTGCCTCGGTGGCGTAGTTGTACTACGGTACCACTACAAAGCTGAGGTCTCGGGTTCGAATCCCGGGTCGGGCAAAGTGATATTGGGTTTTTCTATTCATTGTCAGCCCGGAGTCAGGAATTTGTGCCCGATATGGCGATAGGCTCGCCCCCTATCACATCATGGGACGGAACATACAAGGCGAAATGTGGGTGTCCTGGTGGCGCATCTGCCTACCCCTTCTGGGATAAAGGCGTGAGTTTATGTATGTATGATACATAATTTATATAAACCAAGCCAAAACTCCAAAAGACACTCCCAACACTAACGGCCTTATTAATAGATAGATATAAAACCTATTTTAGTTATAGATTGTTTAGTATTCTAGCTTAAACTGAATTGAAAACTCGTTCAAAAGGAACAAAACATTCGATAAAATGGGTTTTAAAACTATGAATAAGGCAGTAACGGTTAAGTACACTATACCTGTTTATGCTCCAAAAATCTTTATACAAATTAACAAAAGCAGTAAACGTGCTAACGTTTTCTTCTGACAAGTTTAACTGAGTAATAAATAAATTGAATTAGCATATTAAACAGGCCGCTTAAACTTTTTAATCATAATCAAAGTTCAGTCTCTCGAGGCTGAAGTCGTGACCTATTTGTTGCTTTCCATAAGTTAGATAAAAGGTTTCTTGGTTCTTAGAATGAGACATTTTCTATCTATTCTATACTAGACAGCCTCCGTGGCGTAGTTGGTTAGACGCTGGCTGTGAAACGAGAGGCGACGGGTTCGATCCCCGCACCGAGACAAATGTTTGTGGGAACCACAAGTATTTGTTTTGCGTCTAGTCAAACTACATACTCACGCCTTTTTTCCAGAAAGGGTAAGCAGGGGTGCGTGATGCGTGCGTACCACGACGTGATAGTGGGCGAGGCTATCGCCATATCGGGCACGAATTCCTGACTCCGGGGTGATAATGAATAGGAAAACCCAATACCACTTTGACTGACCCAGTATTCGAACCCGAGACCTCAGCTTTGCCATCATACCGTAGTACAACTGCACCATCGAGGCAGAGAATAGAAGTTATTTAGACTATTAGGTAAATGTTTAAATAAAAGTTCGAGTTTCTAGGTTTCTAGTTGTAGGAAAAATATTTTGCTCCGAAGTTGCGTATGTTTATTGTTGTGTTAATATTATTAAATTATAAAGACCGCTTTAACTTTTAATCATAATCACAGTTCAGTCTCTCGACGCTGGAGTCGTGACCTGTTTGTTGTTTTGTGTTAGCAGATGGAAAGGTTTCTTCGTTCTTGACATGAAACATTTACTAATAACCCTTACTGATATTAATGCTGATTTTACTTTGTTTGTTAGGCTTTCACGCTTTAATTATTCAACCGATTACATGAAATGTGTTAATTTAACACGTGAAACGTCACGGCGAATGAAAAATAGACGAAAGATCTGAGTGTTGTCTACACTAAATATTTGAAAGGGAAACGCAATTCGAGCTCTGAGTCTTTCACTTATTAAGTTATAAGGGATATCTATGATTTATCATTAGATCCTAGATTTAAATTTTTTCCTACATTGGAACTATAGCAAATGAATTTACCAATTATCTTCACTTCAGAATTTCCGTAACACTAACACAGTTTTAAAACCAAATACGCCCAGCGAGAAATTTCAGCAGAAATGTTGCAGGTGGTAATTAGCGGTGGTATCTTACTTTAACCGGCATCGAACTCGTTTACCCGCGCTGGCCGACCGCCAAGATCATTGCGACAATCCCCCGCTGCAGCTTACCACTGAGAGATTTATGTTATCGTCTGTTTAACTGTCATCGTAATTATCATGACAGCGCGTTAGTTATCGTGGTGGATTTTTATTTTTTTTGTCTAGTTTAAGAAGATTATGGGAATTTAGACATCAACAACAGCTTGTTAAGGAGCTCTAATAAAAAAGGCAATATAATATTACATACATAGGTAGAGATGCAACCAGGACACCCACGTTTCGCCTTGTATTTTCCGTCCCACGATGCGATACGAGGCGAGCCTATCGCCATATCGTGTACATGTATAATATTAATAATAAGAGAAAATATTAAATATTGAATGGTGCCTTGAATATGCATAGATTTTAAATGTCAAGCAACTGAATTAAGCTTGTTCACATCTAAAAACTTGTACAAAGCAGAATAGTCCACTTGAAAATTAAACCCAGAACCGTACCACTAACATAATGTTACTAGATTTAAATCTCCAATCTTAAAGATCAACTTTCCCCACAAACCCCCTCTTCAAATTAAATTACTCATTGAATGTTACTAGATAAATTTACAATAAATCTACCACCACAAGCCACAAATTATTTCGTCTATTAACCGAGTAACAAGGGCCTGTTAAGGAAGGCTGTGCGAGTACCTTGACCATTTCACAGCTGGCACCACTCCAAAAGGATGTACCGCCGAACAAACGTATCCCGGAGATTTAGATATGCATAAAATGTATTTTAAATTAGGTATCCTCGAGTCTAGACGATATGAATGTCTAGACACTATTTAGTCTGCATTTTTGGCTCGCTTTATGAATGGACAAGTGTTTTTTGGTTTAGGGTACTGTGTGATTCATAGAGCAAGATGACTGTTGAAATATTTATCACAAACAATTATACAATTTACTGGTGCCATAAATGATCTTCACTTAGGACTATTGCCTTCTAACCTCTATTCATAGAAAGCCATTCTGCAAATACCTTGGTTTCCTCTACTTTGAAGGTGTTCCATATTACGATAGTGCCAGATACATTCAACAAAATATTTGCTACTACAGCAAGTAAAATCTCTTTAACTATTTGAATTTTTTGAAGTCACATTTAATTGCGTATCTGGGAAGTTACTATAATTTTAAATATTGCTTAAAGTGTACTCATAGTACAAATTATTATGAACTTCATTAGGATAATCACACACACATAGTAGAGAAATAAAATAAAACAAATCCACGCAAAAGGAGTGTAAACAATTTATTTAAGATACGGAATTCTAAATGCGGCAGTTTTATTCAGACTTGAATGTATTATCCAGTAGATTTAACAGAAGTGCATAAGTGCAGGAGACTTGCGGAGTCTGCGATTTCATCTCGTTTGGTTTATTAAAATTATTGCATAAATTGCTCTTTGTCTTACCTGCTTTTATATACGTAGTTTCGTCTAGAATACTAACTGTTTTTAACTTCTTGCTATACTACGAAGACAAAGTCACCTTTGGACGCAATGGACCTGGTAGTAAGTCCGGGGTAGTCGGAATAAAGCAGATCCGCTAACGAAAAATGGTTAACTGTGGCCAGTCGATACAATTATGCCGGTCGGTATGAAATGAGATGTACACAGGCTGAGCGCGAAACATAACACACTTGTACAGATCAATATTATTGTTGATGATGTAAATATCATCGTGTACGGTGGCCTTAGTCTGTACGAGACATTTCCTACCAACGAAAACAACGAAACATATTATTCATTATTAATGAAACCCTCTACATTTCTAAATATTATTGATTTCCATCGTGCAAAATACGAGGCACCGGGTGGTTTGAAACAAATATTCCCCTGGGTCGCTCCTGGACGCTTTCCAAGCGGGAACTCTCTCCGACTGTATTGCTTCCTACAGGATGCGTGTTTGTTCCCAAATTACTCATCGGTGATTCACTATAACAGCTTTGCTGTTCCGACCCACGGTCTATTTTATTTGAACATTAAAGTGTAATGAAATTGCGATTCGATTGAAGTTTAGATTGCGCGTTTTTTAATCGTGACTACAAGCATCTCTGCATATACGCAGCAATGTATACGCAACTTGACAGAACTTTCTCGATTGTAATTGAAGTCTGCCGTCCCGCAAACATAGTTTGTGGAACTTTGTACCACTTCGGAAGTCATATGTCTCACTCAGAAGTCTAGAAAAAACTAATTACGACAATGACACTACGAATGCATTCACGATAAAGCCTTGAAAAAAATAAAGCTTTGAAAATATTGATTTATTACGTGAATGCTAATTAGAAAATTTATTTATAACTGAGATTACAGAACTACATTCCCATTCAAAACCATGATACAACCAAAAATCAAAATTGTTTAGAAAACCAAAGTTTAATTTTATTTTTATGCTTCGAAGTACCACTCTAGCTTTCATAATTTAAGAAATAATTGGCCATAGGTCCAATAAATTACTGCAGGCTCTGTCTTATAAGGCTCAAAATGATATTGTACTAACAAATTCTAAAATTGCCAAACATCCGCGTTAATGCACTCTCTTGTACCGGTTTTCTTCTACTTATTTTTGGTTTTATGATCGACCATTTTTTCTTTCATTTATTTTTTATATCCTTTTTTTTAGTGTGGACTTCAGAAACGGTCCTCCAGTTCACTGGGCTGTGGCAGGCGAGTTTGGCGCGAGGACCCACTTCGTGCTCAACGAGTCTGATCCATCATCAGCTCATCTAGCCGTGGAGAAGATCGCTCGATACGACCAGGGCATCTACCGCTGCAGGATAGACTACGTCGATTCTCCTACTAGGAATTATAGGATCAATTTAACTATTATAGGTAAGCTGTAGGTTTTAAAAAGACTTCCATTATCAGTATCGTGACCCTCCATCAAAGGTTAGGAGTTTAAAACAAAGGCTTCTGAAATTTCCAAAGCGACCTGCTGTCGCTCGATTTGGAACAAGACGTATTGTTGTTATAAATCATTATGATGATGTAATAAATAATGGAAATAATTGGCTAGATGCAATTTTACCTAGAAATAATAAAACAAATCCCCTACAGTTGTGTTGCAACTTTCATTTCAATTATTATTTCAGAGGTATCAAGTTCTTAAATTTGATATCACACAATTATTAAGAGGTAGAAAATACTGCAGACAGTAGAACGTTTTATGCGACAAAATTATATGAGACCAATTTATTTTTATGACTTAGTTATTGGACTTAGTTAGTCCTAGTGGCGCCTCTGCCTACCCCTTCGGGGAAAAAGGCGTGAGTTTATGTATGTATGTATGTATGTAGTTATTCGAATAAGCGATATATATTTTGTAAAATGTACTTAAAACAAGTATATGACTTTATTTGTTGTAGTGCCACCGGAGCCACCTCGAATATATGACTCCGAGGGAAGAGAGATCTTGGGTACCCATGCAGGACCCTTCAGAGAGGGACAGAGTTTGCTTCTGTCTTGCCAAGCAGCGGGTGGTAAGTCTAATTACGTAATCTTCATCAAAGAAATTTACTTCAAATATAATTAGGAAGGTATAATAGATAATATTTGCATTTGATTCATATTTAGGTTGTTTCTAAAAGATGTTTATTATGTAACTATTTCATGAAAGATCATAACGATTCAGGGAAATAACCAACTAAATCATCACGTGGCATCTTAAAGGTATATGTCGGTAGACTCTTGATTCGGTTACCACAACATCGAAAAGTGTAGAATGCGCATGAGTTCCATATCTAGCAGAATAAAGAGGAATAATATATCCAATTCTTCAGACAAAGACAATAGAACTAAAATACCCCACTGTTCTTCCTCCCAGGCAAGCCAAGTCCTGACGTATCCTGGTATCGTGGAGACGAACGCCTGGCCTTCACCAGGGAGGGCTCGGTCTGCCAGCTCCACATACCCTCGCTGTCCAGGGAGATGGCTGGATCCAAGTTCCAGTGTCGCGTGGAGCCACCTTTACTCCAGCCGCAGTATAGAGATGTTACTATTAAGTTATTTCGTAAGTATTCTATTTTCATTCTAAAATTAAATTTTTACTTCGTCGTTTCCTTTTTATATATACGTAATATTATGTCTTTAGTTCTAAAATGTTGTAAATATTTGTTTAAGGGTGACATTGAAACTTGCTGGATTGCTTGTATAGGCATCTAAAATAATGTGCAGTTGAAGTGTTAGATAATCTTCGTATTAGAACAATTTCACTATAAGATGTATGAATAGTCTATATTTTCCGGTCAATATTCTCAAATAATGAATTGATAGAATCGAATTATATGTTGGCGGTGGCGTAGTTGTATTACGGTACGGTTACAAAGCCGAGGTCTCGGGTTCGAATCCCGGGTCGGGCAAAGTTATATTGAATTTTTCTATTCATTATCAGCCCGGAGTCAGGAATTTGTGACCGATATGGCGATAGGCTCGCCCCCTATCACATCGTGGGACAGAACATGCAAGGCGAAATGTGGGTGTCCTAGTGGCGCCTCTGCCTACACCTTCGGGATAAAGGCGTGAGTTTATGTATGTATGTATGAATTATATGTTATTTTTTATGCAATTTTTTTAACCTTAATATGACCTTTAAAATATTTGCTTTAAAAAAATCCTTCTCAAATATTTCAGATAATCTCTATTGAAAAATATTTTTTTCTTAGAAACAATTAGGTTTTTGTGAATATATTTTTCTTAGAATCAATCAGCCAAGCCAACCGAATTCGTTGGTATAATGGTTTTACTCGTTGCTAAGGCCATTTCTGAATATCTTAAGCCTTTAACCAGCCTAAATCCACACCCTACACTCAGAGTGGTAATATTAACACATCTAACAAACTAACCCTCCTCTCCTTTCCTTAACAGAACCACGCGTGCTGGCTTGCGGAGCCATAGCTTGACTGTTCAATCCATTTCGGCGCGAACCAAAAGGTTCTCTAATTCTTTTTTCTGCCGTACAGTCAAGCTGTGGAACGGTTTGCCACCGCACGTGTTCCCTCCTTCCTATAATCCTGGGTCCTTCCGCCGTAGCGTGAAGAGGCATCTTAGCGGGCCGGCATGATTGTGTCGAATGGTATGAGACTACCGTCTGATACCATTCGATACTCTATCTGGACGGCATTAGCACTTACCATCAGGTGCAATGCAGTCACTATGCCGTGCCAGATTAAAAAAAAAAAAAAAAAAAAAACCCATTCCCTTCAGTGATTGGCGAAAGTTCAAACGCTCGTGCCAAAAGTATTTCGAAAGTTGTTCTGTGACAACGTATTATTTGAAAACTAAATACAGAAATCTAGGTGGATAATGACATGATAATAAATGGTTTTAGAAGACCTGAGTAATGTTCGACATGATTCTATTTGTTTAGTCTCCATTTAAATTTACTTTGGACTAAATTAGATTATGTGTATGTTACTAGGAGGCACTTTTTTATTATTTCTATAAATGGCGAGTTGAGCATGCCATGCGTCTGATGGTAAGCGATAATTTAGAAAAAGCTCCTCAATTACTAATGATACATGACCGCTGCTATTCATATGCACAAAACTTGAGGATCTTCAGTATATTCCCCTCTTCATGGGCCGAAAAAGAAATGTAAGAGAAAGGTACTTCTAAGATTTATGAAGAACTATATTATTCGTACTGCCTTTATTGCTTGTATTATGAGAAATGATAATAATAACTTCGAGATATTTGATAATTTGTTTTCCCTCCAGTAAAGCCACAGTTTGTCCGGGTGACGGGCACAGGCGCAACACGAGCGGGTCAAGACAGATCCTTCGTGTGCACGACTCGTGGTTCGAAACCAGCACCGAATATAGACTGGTTCATTAACTCGCAACTAGTGGATTCTACTTTAACTCAGGTAAGCTGGTGAAATAAGAAAAAATATTTGCAAAGGAAAATTCATACAAGTCTACTTAATTAACACCGTTAAAATGAATGTCATGGTTTATGGTTTTTTTATGTGTCACCAACAGTAGAACATTGAATTCCTATGCCATTGAAAGAGATAAAGTCGGTTCTTATGTGAAATATTAAGCTAAAATGAACAATGCCATATTCATTGACAGCTGGTGCGACCATTCCAGTAGAATTTAGCGATCCTTTATAGCATTTGCTAACTGACAGTAGTACTCTTAACAAAACTATAACAGCATCTTCTTTCAGGTGGAGGTAGACGGAGAGGTCACGAAGAGTATCCTCACATGGCACGTGAGGAGGGAGGACAGCGGGAGGCAGCTGGTCTGCCGCGTGTCTAACCCATGGTTCCCGGCGTACACCCTCGAGGACTCGCTCATGTTTGATGTTATGTGTAAGTGTTATTAATGGAAGTTGTGAAGAGATGAAGAGAATAAATTTTAAGAAATTCTTTAATGATAATTATGGGCTTAATTTTTTCAACGGTGAAATTGTGTTTAATTTTTTCATTTGTATTTTAGAAATTATTGTGGATTACCAAAATTAAGGGATAGAAATAATTGAACCCTAGAGATTATTGGATCGTCTTTCCAGTGTGGTTGACCACTTTGAGAATCCAAAACATCGATACCGCATAATGAAAACATAATATATAAAAAACATACTAAATTGACAGTGTAGTTTTTGTCGCAGAAAATAATGCTACAAGCTACAAAGAACCAAAAAATGATGGGATACATGAAAATACCTGCACAACACCGAAATTGCCCGTACAATAAAACACCAATTACAAATTCAGTCCTGCGAACTAAAAACATCGCCCAAAAAGGATGGCAACGAATTGATGAATTATTCAACAAAACTAAACTATCGGCGGTTTGTCACAAAAACATTTGAGCGAAATGTTGGACATAGAACTGTCGTTTGGTATTTCGATAGCCGGATTTATACACTGGGTAACACAATGAACAAAATAATAGCTTGTGAGGGGAACAAAAAGTATAAAAAATGGGTGTGTAGCACACGAACGACTTGGTAAGCAGGATTTTGGTTTCGAATGCAGTGATCAGTTACATTAATTTTTGCGGAAAAATATTTGAAATTGAATTGGTTGTTAATGCCGTCGCATTTAATGATAAGTATCAGTAACAGCCGAATAGAATATTAGCTGGTTAGGGACGGTAATTTCTCGACGGTTGACCCAAATTTTATTTATTTATTTATTTATTTAAATCTTTATTGTACACAATTATAAATGAAAATACACAATACAGAGAAAACAAAGAAAAAAAAAAGTACAAATGGCGGTCTTATCGCTCTACAGCAATGTCTTACAGACAACCATGGGATGGATTTAAAAGAAGGAGAGAGAGAGGGCAGTGTAACAAATAAATAATTTAAGCTTATTAGCAAATTTTGCTTGTTAAAAACGTGTCTAACTGCGACAAGCTTTCTACAATTCTGTACAGTAGTCACTATTCGAGTGAATTCGAATACCCTTAACTTATAAATGCTGAACCAGCCAGTTGGATCTGCAACTTAAAATGACAAATCAGGTAGAACTCGCACTACATCACATGCTCATTTCAGCTAATCCGCGTATATTTCAGCAACACTTACTCTAATTCCGAAACCCACTTTTGCAGCCTTAATTCCTGCGTGATAAAGAAAATTTGCAGCTCTCAGCCCAACGCGGGTGCCAACTTTCCCAACTTTAAATATCTCGGAGCGGTTGAGGCGGGGTTGATTATGTAGTAACTCGAGTTGATCTCGACAGAACGTGTTTATCACGCCTCTGACGTGAAGTATCGCTAAGGATTTAATTTATATTCGCGAGATAGCTTTAAATAGGGACGTTTGTTGAGATACAGTTGGTCGGGAGAGTATGGATGGTTTATTGTAATGAAACTGCTGTAGTGTATAAGGCTATAAGTAATTGCTTCGCATATGACAGTCCTATTGGTGCAGGGGCTGTAGAGTCTAATAGAGTTATGAGTTTGATCAATAAACTTTCATTTCCGATCATATTCGTTTTTGGTCTGGGTACTGCGGAATCGAATAATCCCTGGTAGTTTACGGTTGTACAACGCAAGTTGAACATCTTTATGTAAAACGTGTGCTAAATGTGTACCTTTTGTATTTTATATTCTTTGAGGCCAAACATACCAGGCACATATCTAATTCCAATAAAATATTTATAATATAAATTGAAACACATGTTTCCTAGTATAACTATAATTCCCATAGAATCCTCTGTATGTACAACACGACAAAATGAGACTAGAGCAGAAACTTTTTATAACCATTTCAACCCACATCCAATGAAACACCCCAGCATTATAAATGTACAAATATCAATCAACACAAACTTCACGACAAACTTGCGAAAGAACAGGCAACAGTATTATAAAGTTGAACGACTGGGTCGCTGCAGACACGAGCAGTGGAACCAGCCCGGTATCTGCTTCAGTTCAAATATTATCGCGTGTCGTCGAGTGAGGCCCTTCGCGGTTCTAAGTTGACTTCACACTGGTTAAGGGTTCCTTGTTAGTATTTTTTTGTATTGGATCCAACTGTTGAAACGTTAGCTTAATTGGCTCATATGTAATTAATGCTATGGAGATGTATAACGAAGAATAAGGATAGGAATTAAATAAGTGTAGTACTCAATCCAGTGCCTTCTGCAACCAAAGGCAATCATTTACGGTAAACAGATGACCCTCCAAACTTACAAATTGTATAGTGTTCTATGTCATTCTGGATGTTTATTTTTTTTCTTATTTTTTGTTCTATCTAAGGCCTAGTCTAGTTGAGTGTTCTTAATTTGGGTTAGATTTTTCACTGTCATCAACATCCTTAGAGGTGGCCGCGTCATATAAGTCGTAAACTAGATACATTGGTTTTATTATTCGGTCAGGCTATATTACAACGAATTTCATTACATCATAATTCATCAAGCTTACCAAATGTTTGCCAACGTGACTCCAACGATTTGTATCCACATTGCCAACACCACCAACATCAGCCTATGTAAAATCCTCTTGGAAAACTTTCTGTAACTTACAAAGTTGTATTGCGGCACAGCGAGTTGGCATGATAAATAATTCCATTTAACGTGCTAACCAACTCTTGTGGGTTGGAGACCTTTATGATATACCCCCATGTTTTGTTTAACGCTCTCCAAGCGAACGTTGTTGCTTTTATCGCTTGGAAACACTTAGCTCGAATGGCTTCCGTCGTATTGTCAAGTGACGTCACTAGTGACGTCGTTAAGCCATGTTGTCTGTGGATTGCTTATTTCAAAGTTAAATGGCTAATGCGATTATTTCAAGAATTCTGATTCTGTAGCATTAATTACGGGTATTTGTAGTTTTTGGGATTGTGTGGTTTAGAATCGAATGATCGTTTAGTTGGTAGATTCGATATTGATAGTGAAACCGCAGGATAGAGTCAAGAGTTCGATTTCTGAGCTTTTGAAGTTATGTGTATTCGAAGATATTGTTTGTATTGTGAGGAAACCTACATACCATAAAGTTATCCAATAACGGAGGCGAAGTTTAGCAAACAGCAGTAGGCCAGCGCAGTTCACAAATAACTAACTATATTATATTGTAGAGACCAATATACCAAGTCGTGATAATAGGTACGTGGTGATAACTACGTGGTATAAAAATAGTTATTGTAGGAAAATCCTGTGAAAAAGAAGTTGAATATTTTTTACAAATATGTAGGCACAGGACGGCCAACATCATTTTCTTCCATCTTGGGTGAAGAGGTTATGTTTATCAGGATTGACAGAAAGTAATTGATATACTGAAATTCTTGGAGATCACTATATAAAAATTCACTAATTAACAGTCCAACATAAAATAAATCAAAACTAATCAATGATTGCGCCGGAATATGACGATTCGTCGTTCACGTGGTGCCTCGGTCGCTCGCGCATTTTAAAGTGCAGCGCCCGCAGCGCCAATGGACGACGCTCCGTCGCGTCAGAGTGACCGCTTGTCGCTCTATCCGACAGCAGATGTCAGTGTTACTTCGGCGGCGCCGACAAATACTTTAAAAAATCAAAATACAAAAATATTTTAATTACTAGTTAACAAACAGATCCATCACTAACATTGTAAATGAAAACTTCACCTTGCAATTAAAATAATGAATCAAATCACGATATTTCTATCGAATTCAACCATAAATTTTGCTTTAAATAATTTACTATGTTTGTTGCTGAAAAAGCCATGTTCTTTTGGGACATTAGATTACACATTGTTTATTACAATGAAACAATATGTTGTAGTTCTATTAATTGTTTAAAAATAATGTATGTCAAACATGTTTATTTTTTCATGCTAACTGCATTTTGCATAATCAATATCATATTGCTTGATTCTATTACATTTAAATTATTCTTAGTTATTTTTTGTTAAGCTTAAATAAAAAAATAATTAAATAAATATGTTACAATCATATTCGAAGGACTACAAACCGAATTTGTAAGTTTTTTAAAATATCTGATTCAATCACCAAATAGCAAAATTTTAATCATTATACATCGCAAATAAATATATACACCCAACAGTCACATACATAGTCCTGACCCCACACTAAGATCGAGTCTTGTGTCGTGGGTATCAGAAACTACGAGAGACTTTTCGGTCTCACAAATCAGTGAAATATTTCGATATAATTTCAAAAAAGGATAAAATCCATCTAATATCAAAACGTCTTAATTCACTACAGTGTACAAAGTAATATCCACTTTATTTGTCGTCATAACTTATTACCCCCACGTAGAGACTGCAGTAATACAAGTTGCAAAACAAACAACATGATAATTATACTGTTGCGAGCACCCTGTACTGTTCACCCGGTGACATAGAGTATACAAGATAAATCTTTATTCAGATGAGACACTGCGCTTTACAATACCTACATCACTATCGGTCATTAAAAATATAATTAAAAGTAAAAATAAGCTTCCTTCTGGATTTTATTGAAACAAAGTAGTTGCAATAATATAGTCCTAACGATGGTATTTGCAAGAATTTCTATGGTATGTAAAGTTCGCAAACCCGCATTAGGCCAGCGTGGTGGACTATATGGCCTAAACCCTCTTAATTGTACTCTCGATTGTAGAGGAGCCCAGTGTCCTGCAGTGGGATGTATATGGGCTTATACATATACAGATACAACGATGACATATTCGCTACAGTTGAGAGGGCTCTCTTAGTCAACCACGCTTGTCTATCCTTAAACCTATAATTCTAAAGGCCAATAATAGAAATATAAAAATCGTTAATAATGTAACTCCTTGCCTTCAAAATTTAACTTTATTTATCCGTTAATACGGTTTATAATCTTCAAACTATAAAAATGGCAAAATAGCAAAATAAATGTTATCAAAATGAACATGTTAGTTACACACACTTCGGTTCTACGTGAATTAATCTTTGGTAGTTCAGTTGGTAGTTCACGGTAGGTTCGACTTTGTCAGAGCGGTCGTGAGCTGAATAAACAAAACGTTTTCGACTTTTGCTCTAATAGAAATATTCAATGTTGCTTAAATTTCGATCGTGATTAGAAAAACATAGTATTTTGTGCTGAATTGAGCTTAACGTTGAAAACCAGCATCTTTACATAATGAATTAATGCATGTCAGTTATGTTTCAAATGAAGTATTCTGTATGGTTTATTTCTAAAAACCTTAGTCGATCTAGATTTTGATGGATAAATACTTTTAGTAATTCTTGAACATAAATTAGAATTCAATATTATGTACCAAAATAATAAAGACATTATTTTAAAAAAGCTAAAATCTATTTCATAAAAGCTTAGATTTTTTTAGTTAGTAACTAAATCCGAGCAGCTAAATGTGACGGAAGCTGTTTTTTAAAATGCACTAATCTTATTCATAGAGGTCATTTCTGTATCCCTAACAATCTGCCTCCCTGTCCATTCTAAGCATCTGGCATCGTGCTACACAAAGCTGTGAACTAATTAAATACCATGGGAATATTAATCAACCTATTTTTGTCTAGACACCCCAGTATCTCAAATCGCTCTGGTCGTACCTAAGGAGCCACGTCTTCTGCGAGAAGATGAGAATGCTGAGCTCCTGTGCAGTGCAGACGCTTCGCCACCAGCGTATAACTTCACCTTTTACAAAGGTACAGAGGTAAGCGAACGATGGTCTGAAGTTATTAGATTCGATTTGGTTATAGAATTAAAGTTTGGTAAATAACCTCGTTTTCAGACAATAGCTAGCCATGGATGTAAAGGTTTAATGATAAGTCTGATAACTGTGATTTCTGAGTTTCGTCTGTCCTTAACCGATACCTAGACTAGACTTACCATGTCATAAATACATAGGATCGTTTAGAAATTTATTTGTTAGCGTTTGCAATACTAATGAATGATGAATAAAAATATGAATAGAGCAGTCTGAAACTGATCGAGCACAAGTAGCAAGAAACTTAGAAATATCCGCCAAATATATTTGACGCCTTAGTTCTCATTTATGAAATGAAAAAGTTCATTAGCAAAACGACTTCATTCACTAAAATTAATGAGCTGTTTGACTGACGTTGGATTTTTTCGTGCCAATACCAGCAAATATAAAGTTGGCATGTTAAAACATCTAATTCTTGGCTAGCGTGATGCCAGTAACATGAACATAATGAGTATTTAATTATTGCTTCATGAAAATTCAATTTGTTATGTGCGCAAAATAACTTTATAATAACGATGTTTAAATTAGTTTTGCTTTACATACGAAGCTCGGGAGTTTGTTTCGGAAATAACGTAACATCTGGATAATGCATACTCGTGTTTTGATTGTACTCTGACAAAAACAATTTGAAATTACTCATATTTTGTATAATTTCTCTCGTAAAAAAAAAAAATCCTTACTAGACTGAAATTAAGTTTTTACATATAGGCGTAACGTATTTACCCTGTAGTAAATTAATGATATAAAATTAAATTCTAGAAATTGTTCCGAGGTTAAACTACATATATACTAATACATATATCCTAGACCAACATAACAATGATTTTAAAATATTACGAGAAGCATGGTCGAATAAGATTATCGAAGAAACGAAGAGGAGTCTTTATTCTACTATAGGGTAGTTAATAGTACAAGCTAAACAATAATTAAAACTATTCTAGATGTCGTTTTTAAACATTTTTTTTCTTACCAGGTTCATGAAATTCGGGATGATCCCATCGGAGGGATAGCAGTGGAGGGCAACAGATTGCTACTAACTGGACTGAGGAGGCATCATTCAACTGTCTACAGATGCCGGGCTAGGAACTCTGAGGGGAGCGCGTTGAGCGAGCCGCTGACTTTAAATGTCCTTAGTAAGTGTTGATTAGTTATATCTGACTGCCCCGGTGCCGTATTTGTACTACGGTACGACTACAAAGCTGAGGTCTAGGGTTCGAATCCCGAGTCGGGCAAAATGATATTGGGTTTTTCTGTTCATTATCAGCCCAAAGTCAGGAATTTGTGCCGGATATGGCGATAGTCTCGCCTCCTATCGTATCATGGGACGGAACATACAAGGCAAAATGTGGGTGTCCTGGTGGCGCCTCTGCCTACCCCTTCTGGGATAAAGGCGTGAGTGCTATATCATTACATTTATTATTTAACAGCTCGTCCCGAATGCTCAGCTGGTTCGGTCGTTCAGCAACTGGCAGGCGCGCCGGGAGGTGAGGTCAGAGCTAGATGCTCTGTCTCCGCGCCGTCGACCAGAGACGCTGGGCCGCTGAGGTTCTACTGGACTTATAATGGAACTAGAGATGTGTTGCCGGTGAGTGTGACATTAGGATCTTAAATGAAAAGAATAGTCGTAACCGTATGAATATTTTACTCTCCTAGTTTTCTAGTTAGAGATATTGCAATAGCAGGCATTTATATTATTGAAGTGAAACTTCTTTATCGGGGTTGGAAAAAAATTTTTCGTTACGCGTCACATTCTTCCGTTACGCGCCATCTTTTTTTATTTAGTATATTAGTACCCACTTCAGTAAGTCACACCCCCAACCGTTTCCAAGCCCCACCCAAAATTTTAAGTCCCACCCACTTTTTTGAAATTTGATCCTTACCCCCCCTATGGCCTTCCCCCACCCTAAATCCAAAACAGTGCCCAATAGCCTCCCCACGAAACCTCCCCCCCCCGCCCCTTCCCCCACCGAAAATTTTTACCTCACCCCCCTATTCCTATCTCCGCCAATATCCATCATAGACCCATCGACCCTGGGTTCATTAGAACCGGCTCGGTGAGGCCTACAATCCTGCCCAAACAGAATTCCCGAATTCCCCCTCCACAACTTTCCCCACCCAAAAATATTTTTTATCAAAATAATTTCAACTGCTAATGATGCTAATTTCAACTTTAACGTCATAAAGAAGTTTCACTTCTTACGAGTGTACGCTAGTACACGCACACATTTTTAGTAGGTGTTGAAAGCCATGATAATGAATTATGGTGAGTTTATGCTATCACTTCTGCTGATAAATCATTTTAATGATTAAATCATAATTAAAGGCACTTTGCTATTCCTTATGCATAATATGTGGTCAGGGAATTGTTTATATCCAATATTGATACTGTAAATTGAATAATCCACTTAATAATGTAATAAGAGTAAACGAGCTAACACATAAAAAATATTTAAGTTAGTGTTCTTGTGATCAAAATAATAATATAAAACACCACGTATTGAATAAAATTATATATTTTTATCAAGATCCCAGCGTCAAACGTGACAGTGATGGGATCCAGTAGCATGGTCATCCACGGACTGCAAGAAGACACGGATGACGACCTAGGATGGTTGGCGTGTTGGGCGAGTAACGATATCGGCAATCAGAGGGAGCCTTGTTTGTTCAGGATAATGCCTGCCGGTAAGTTCAATATCATTTGAAAAAGTCTAATAGTAATCAGGAAGTACATGGAAGTAAGTTAATCGCTTTGATAGAATAAGGTATTCTTTTATACACCGGTACGACAAAGTGATCAAAATACACCGTGTGGTAAGTGAAGTGTCTAGCAAGACATAAATCCTTGCCACATAGAATTATTGGTATTCTTGCTTAAAACATAAATTAGCCATGTCATTATTACGAGAGGCCGCGGGTTCGATCCCCGCACCGAAACAAATATTTGTGTGATCCACAGGTATTTGTTTCGAGTCTGGGTGTTTGTGAGACCGAAAAGTCTCTCATAGTTTCTGACGACACTTGTGTCGTGGGTATCAGAATGCCAAGACTCGATCTAAGTGTGGGGTCAGGACTATGTATGTGACTGTTGGGTGTATTTATTTATTTATTCCAGTTGGACTAGTAAACAATCTACATCATAGTTAACTTAGTAGCACCTAAGATCTCCTAAATATCAGAACTAAATATACAGACTATGCTAATGTTTATATAATTTTCATTCTAACAGCACTACCAGAAGCACCAAGCAACTGCGAGATAGAGAACGAGTTACTCCAGTGCGAGCCGGGCCACGACGGAGGCCTTTCCCAACAGTTCCTACTAGAAGCTTTGGAGGAGGTACGACCGCGGTTAGAAATCAACCGCGAAGATAATGAGATCTCCACGATGAACGACCAGGTGAGCGCGAGCGGGGTAGCCGTGCTGAGTAACTCTGTGATTAATCCAATCTTTAAGATCATACGGGTTTCTAATAAGTTTGGTGATGTCAGAATTGGCATGATGATAATCATTCTTTATTAGATTCATACACATAATTATTATCGCTATGTTATGTTAAGTCCGTCTGCTTTTCTCATCATGGCGTCAAAGACTATTTATTTTCATTGTGCTTGATCATGTGTGATCACTTTCATCAATCTCATTGATATTAATCGGTCAATGTTTACAATATTGTTCAAGAATAAAATTTTATTGCTTTCTTATTGTTAAGTTGCTTTTTTCACTCAAATTAATATAGAAGTCTTATATTTTGGAAGAATATTAAAGTATTAAAACTTAAAAATCAAACTATATAAGCTATATCTAGCAATGCAGAAGTATTCTCTTAATTATCGATAGGCTAAGTATACTAAATATTTAAGTGTTCATGGTTCCACTTATTGTTATATGTTATTCGTAGAAGGTATAACAGATCATTATCTTTTACAAATATTAACTGCAAACGCTTTACAAATATTTCTGAATCGTATCCTATTCTTACAATTTCACTGCAAAACAGTTTAACAATACAGCGAATATGTGACAATGTCTTCTATAGTTTCTAAACACCTGTAGCGGACACTGTTGTCTCATTATAAGGGTTGTAGCTTGCAGATACGAAACCCCAGAATCTGTGCACAATACCACCTGTATTCTGCAAGCCCTGAAACTCTCAACGTAACTTTGTTTAACTGAATGCACTCTAAACAAGTAAGCTGGCTTAGCTCCAAACATATTCGAAAACAAGTTTAAATTCAATTTTGTTATCCAGTTAATCAGTGTAAATATTTAATGTGTGCTGAGTTTTGGGATTGTTCACGAACAGGCAACGTTTAGGTCCGAATATTCTTCTGTTTTAAAATATTTAAATAGGGTTTAGTTTTCGTTTCGTCATGGCAATAGCGGATTTTATAATAATAGATTTTTATGTTTCTAATATCTATATTTTGTATCTGATTATAACTGAATGCATGGCGTTTGTTGTAATTAACTTTCCGAATATTTGAGTTTCCGAGTATATCATGACCATCAGATGTACTGTCTTCTTGTTCTACTCTAATACCAAAAAAACAACTGGCCTTATTATGATTTCAGACCTAATAATAATAAGGACAGTATATGCTATCTCAAGAAGCACACACTTACCTTGAGCAAATTAGATGTTCGCTACAAAACAAGGTTTTTATTTAACCCCAACCATTAGTGTATCCCCTCATGTTTTACTTTGCTTTTAAATACATATCTCAAAATAGGAAACACGAAATTGTTTAGTGCAATTAGTCCACCGAACTCAAATACTCACCTAACCACGACTATAAATTTATTCCCAGTTTTGAATGTACATGTCAATTTAGATACTCCTGCGTCATAAACGGCAAGTTGCATACAAACTCAAACTTCCAATACTCCAGGGCATATCCGGCCGAGGTCTCACAGAAGCCGTGTACCGCGTGCGCAACGACAAACCACAGTTCGCGCTCGACGCTTTATCCCCAGGACGATATACATTGCTGGTTTACGCTGAAACACCGAGAGGAAGGTCCCCTAGGCCCGCAGCGTTAAGAAGTGTTTCCATTAGGACTGCCGATGACATGGATAAGCCTGGTGAGTTTTAAATATTATATTTTAAAAGTTTCATTTCATCGCGATTGGTTTCGTTGTTAATTTGCGAGGCGTGGTATAATTAACATACTTGCTCGTTGGTGAAATCAAATATCAATTTTACAGCTATAACATGTATTTTTTTAATTATTAAAAAATATATAAACGTAGATAATCAAATAAATGTACTCTACGCAGCTTTGAAGTAAATATAACTAGAGTTTTGTAAAACGATCGTAAGACCAGTGTACAATCCTTGTTAGAATTCTGTTCTTTGTTTAATTCTGATGGATACAGGCATTAAAGAGTAGGTAGGATGATTTAGTTCAAAAAACCCCGACAAACACCAATTGCTTAATCATTCTGCTAATTCTCTTACATAGCGTTTTGTGCATTGTCTCAATAATTTATTGAGTCTACAAGTTCACAACTAAAATTATTCTCTCCATCATCAGGTTCTCTTCAAACCATGACTCCAGCACCACCGCCACCGCCAGCAACTGACAACAGCGTGGCATTATTAGTAGGTGCTGCTTTATCACTGGTGCTACTTACTATACTGACTACGCTTTGTGTAGCTCTAGTAGTAATGTGCAAGAAGAAAAGCAGGCCCAGAGATGCAGAACGAAGGTAATTTTAGAACAAATATTTAATGTACTGTATAATTTGTTGAGATGTTGGAAATACGTTTACCCAATAACCATTGTAACTGGTGAGATTCAAGAATAGCAATTTGACACCGACTATCAAAGGCTGTTTAACCTGTGAGTATATCTCGAATGTTTCCGATGTAATGAAACTAATTAAAAAATAAGTAAATATTTGGAATTGATTGCAAGTTCTTATCTAATTCCTTTAGGTAAATTTTTTTTTTCGCATGTTCTGTATAAAAGGGTTTATCTTTAATCTCCCTTTTTAACTTTGTCTTCTTATTATAAAACATTAACAATTATTTCATTCAGAATGACTATTTTGTACTTTTTTGTAGTATTTTTCCACTTTAATCATTCAAAGTAAAGTTTCTGAATACCGTTGCTTATATCAAGAGTATTTTCTTTTTAATTAGCAGCTGTCGTTTAATTGGCTGCCGTATCAAAAAGTATCTGATGTCTCTGTTTACAATAGTTTATAAATACTTTGTGAAGGAATGCGTAAATTGTGACTTATTAATTTTTATAATTATTAAGTACTTCATAGCGAAGACTCGCTGTATTGATAATATAAATTATCACAATTTTACATAAAACACTATATTCTGGAGCTAGTCGTATGTATTACAATTTCGATAGAGTATATGGCAATGGACCTCTATCTCTAGCCATTTGACATAATGATTGTCCCGAATAGTGACATACTTTGGTAATTTTTACACTTTGTGCACTTCTATCCGAGTACGAATAACCTACCACCAGAATATAATTTGTAAAAATATAATGAATTCTAGCACCATAACAAGGAGAAATGTAGGAGTGTCGATGTACGGAGGCTCTTCACTCTCACCGAGCATCGTGCCTACAGTCGTAGTGAGAGGACATAGAGGTTCAAGAGTGCTGGCTGCGAGGTGGTCCGGAGTACTGGATGATGCTCCTTTAGCCGTACTATCCTTGGATACTAGACCCCATGGTAAGATACTGAATGACCCTATATGCTACAGAATATTGGCAGAATTTCCTTCATCTTTAACGACGAGGACGAAGAGTTTAATGCACCTAAATGGTAAGCGTAATGCAGATTGAGTATTCGCCGATGAGGGATGAATATTTCTCTCTAGGCGAAATATCTATGAAATCTTATTTAATATTGGATATGAACAATCTAAACCTAAAATGCGACATGGTTACGTAGGTCACTATGTTCTATCGTACAACAAACAATAATTTCAAATCCTCCTTTTACTACCCAGCAAAATATTTCCAATTGACTTACAATAAAAATAGAAGTAGAAATCCGAAAAAAGCCTCCACAAAATGATAACTTGACAATAATTTAGCACACAAATCCAGCTCGCAAGAACATAGTCTGCAATAAGACGTTTCTGTCTCGGCAAACGACCTTTTTTATAAATAACGACCTTCCAGATATTGCAAGTTTGTAACAAACTTATAAAACGTTTCTAGCTGACACAGACTCGAGTCGGAGTTACGAAGATCATCAGGAGACGCAGCTGACTCGGCACTTGGACGAAATGGAGACCCAGACAGATACGTGAAGCGTTTTATTTTGTCATATCGATTGGTAATCAAATAAATATACGTTGTAAATGCTCTAAAAATATATATTTTTCTGTCTTCAATTATGTTGTGAAAATATCTACCAGAACAACAAAGAAAATTACTTTAATTTAGCCGGACAAATTATATTTTTCTTTGTCATTTGTAAATGTAACGTATGTTATGGCTGGGAATTATAGGAACTATTTTTTAAGATCTGTATTTTATCAGAGCAGACTCAATGCCTCTGAGGCGCAATTATTTAGACATCAACTGTGAGACTAGAGGCCGCGTGTTCGATCCCCGCACCGAGACAAATGTTTGTGAGGCCCACAAGCATTTGTCTTGGGTCAGGGTGTTTGTGAGACCGAAAAGCCTCTCGTAGCTTCTGATACCCACGAGACGTGACTTAATTGATCTTAATGTGGGGCAGGACTATGTATGTATTTATTTATTTAAAGCTTTATTTTTTAATATAGATACTGCGGTCTCCAGAAGCTCGTAGTTCACAGTATTTGTTTCTGCCTCAGTCATTGTTAAGCAGTCACACTATCTTCCCTCGAGCCTCGTGCGAGCTAAAAAATATTGTTATTCTTAGTAACACCCGCTTTAACTATGTTTCAATGTTGAAAGTTAGTGTGTATGTAAATGTCTTGTTTATTAAAACGTATGATAAACAATTATTACTAAACACATAATTGATGAATTAAATCTGTAATAATTAATTATCACCTATATCAAATGCTGTGAAATTGTTAGCATTTCCAATGAATTTGAAAATAGATTAATTAACATTATTTACTATTTCGGGAATGCTAATCGTTTGCGAAGGTGGTATTATACAGGGTATATTAAGACCGCGACCGAAAACGAAGCCAGGTGGTAGTATTAGTGACTTCAGACATAATGCAACTAAAAATTTCGCAAAAAAAATCGTCAACTTTTTTTTGGTAATTTTTTACTTATCCTTGTATTTAGGTGATAAATACATAGTTTTCCTAAAATAATGATGTACACCTTTTTATTTTTTAAGACGCAATAGTACGATAGGGTTTAAATTACTATTTTCGCAATAACTAGGTATTTACTACCCAAAAACAACGATTTTCAAAAAATTGCAAAAAAAAATCTGTCGCTTATTTTGCGAAATTTTTATTTGCATTGTGTCTGTAACCACTAAAACTACCACCCGGTTTCGTTTTCGGTCGCAGTCTTGATATACCCTGTATAGCTTTGTGGAATGAATATGTGTATTTATTGAAGCACATGTATTCAATTTGTTTATTAGAAGTGGTATTTCCAGCATCATTTTTATGCAATAGTATGCATTTTGTGGTTAATTAATGACGTAGGTTGATGTTACGACGGTTTTTTGCTTAAAAACGAGAAATGGCTTAAAGTTTTTTCGAAAGTACAAGAAGTATTATTTCGCCTCCTATAATAAAAATTGTGTGTGCATTTATTAATTAAATACTTTTTTGTCTTTTTCTATATAATTAATAAAGATGTTAGAAAGAGACAACACATTGTTTAACTTATCAATGCTTACGAACATTTATTAGTAAAAAGGTTGTTTGGTAAATGGTGGTATGTGTAATGCATGATACAGTATTATGTTTTAGTGATATTAAAGTGTATATTGTAATATGAAATGTAAATAAATATATATACTGTATATGTAAGGGATTATTAAATGAAGGAGTTAATAACAATCCTTTGTATATAATATCGAACGGTGGAAGAAAATAGATTTTTTGAAGTTTCAATGTGTTCAAACAATAATTAAGAATATTTTTCCTTTTCCTGAACCGTGACGAGTGAAATTGTATTCTGTACAAATTATTAAACAGACTTTATTATTTCTTATATAAAAATAAATAGGTGCTCCGTGATAGTAATGTTAAAGTTAAGAAGAATACATTTTTAGTTAAAATAATCACTTGTTTTCAAACGTCACAGAAAAAATAAATATTAGGAAAATCTATCATTTCAACCTTCGATATTTTTATGTAAATAAGATTTTACCCAAAAAAGTTATATTATCAAGGCATGTAACCCTTTATTTTACATTTTAATACAAAGTTTGTTTTTGTGTTCTGATCGCGAAGTTAGACACGTTAAAAAGGTTGGAGTATAAATAGCTGGCTTTAGGACTAACTACGTAATATATTCAGCTCCTTTCGAAAATTTCTGGAAATTTTTAAACTTATACAGCGCGAATGGCGCTGAACGCTTCTGTACAGCGTTGAAATCTACTGTGAGCATGCCCAGTTGCAATGTTGCCATGCTTTTCTTTATATCTATTTCCCGTGAAATTCTTGAAGACACAGGAAGCTGTACTGTTACTTTCGTGTCTCCATACAAAATTGGAGTCTTAAACAGACAAAAGCTGAATTGAAATAAATATATGTGTTTAGTCCTTCAGCCATTTTAAATACGGGTATAACGTAGACGTATATTCCATAATTTAATTTCCACCGATAGTGTAGATTTTAATATAGTACCAGTGATTTTGTGTACCGTGGAATTAATATAGAAAAATATAATTATTTTATGTAGTTATGTCTAAAAATACTTTTCCAGTGATTTATGTATTTTATATAGAAATCCACGCAAATATAATGCTAAAATGTTATTAATTTGTCTCGTTCTTTCAATAAAAGAAACATTTTATACTATAGTTTTTTCCTAACAAAGCAAGAGCCCGTGGCTGCCCGACTTTCGTCATTTCATAAAAGCTGAAAGTTTGTCTTTGCTTGCCTTTAACATGGCATTACACGAACAGCGATTTTGAATTCCCGATCGTGGTGGCTTTGGAAGTTATCAGTTTCAATGTGTCTGGCAAGATGAAAGAACCATCAAAAGTGTATGACTACCAAAGGAACGCCTTTTTATAGTCGTTTTAACAACATATTTAAAATTCTGCTTTTATACTATAACTCTAGCAAATTACATTTTGCTAGAGTTAATAGACGCACGCGCAGACAAGCTTTCAGCTTTTATAAAGTGACGAAAGTCTCCGGTCACGGGCTCTTGGTCTATAATGTTTCTATCAAAATAAAAAGATAAAACTGCTTATTATGTATAAAATATTACTTGTAAAATTATAGCCAAATATTGTATGTATGCTTTTTATAGTAATGATAATATACAAATTTGAATAGCTGTGGGAAAGGATGGCAGTATTTTTTATTATCGCTCTGTTCTTTTAATTAATAAAATTGCATTTTATTGTCAATTCTTGCTATTTTTCCGTATGTATCGCAAATGTATTTTAAATAAAACCAAAGACTTACAAATACAAACAAAATATATATAGATAGAAATAAGTCTAGACCCATATTGAGCTGAATAGACACTGGCTCAGTCTGGGTCTAACCTTAATAAAAATGATGTTATTTATAACAACGAAATGTATACGTTTTAGTATAACATTGTACCAAAATATACTTTATATTTTATCAGAAATCGAATTTTATTTACCTAAACCTAAAAATCCTTAAAACGTAGCGAGAACATAAGACAAGAATCTGACAAAACAATATTTAAGTCGAAACTTAAAACCACTATTTAACCAACTTACCCCAATGTATTAATTAAATGAATTAAATTAAATACAGCCAACATAGGTCCAGACCCCACACTAAGATCGAGTTTTGTGTCGTGTCAGGAACTACGAGATACTTTTCGGTCTCACAAAGACCCGAGACAAATACCTGTGGATCACACAAATATTAATAAATGTAAACATTGCCAAACAGTACAACTGTTTGTACAGTGTAGTATATTTCACTAGCTAATAAGTTTATCCTTTTGTTAAAAATAAAATATATCGATTTTTATCCTGCCATGAAAAATTTTAGTTGTTGCATCTGACCATTAATGCAGGGCATCTCAAATAGAAAATATACCGAGAGTGGTAATTTTTCGCAAGTAGAAACAATTATGCCAGCCCGCTCACAACCGAATGTACGCATATCAATTGGCCAGCCAGGAAACCGAACCAAGGAACCCACGCTTAAAACCCAAACTACAAAACTAACAAAAGGACATAATTATGTGGAGAAATAAATATATACAATAATAAAATTAAAATAAAATTTAATTTGCCTATACCGAAAAGGCAAGACGTATTCATTGCTGTGCCCTTTAAAGGTAAAAAAAATATTGAACCAAAGGGCAACGAACTCTCGTACAAGCCAATAATGCTATGCTTAAAGGAATTTGAATGACCAGCTGGCAGTAATGCAGAACATTAATTTGCGTGAAATTTATATGCGAGTAGATTTTATATCGAGATTTATTGTAATAAGGTTTATAATATTTACTAATTTGATTTATAATTTATTGCGTCCTTAATGTTTTTTATAGAACGAGATTTTTATAATCGAGAGTTCGATAAGTAGATAATTATGAATATTGAATTAAATGACTGGCTCGGTGGCGTAGTTGTTCTAAGGTAAGGTTACAAAGCTGAGGCTTCGGTTTCGAATCCCGGGTCGGGCAAAGTGATATTGGATTTTTCTATTCATTATCAGCGTGGAGTCAGAAATTTGTGCGCGATATGGCGATAGGCTCGGCCCCTACCACATCGTTGGACGGAATACATAAGGCGAAACGTGGGTGTCCCGGTAGCACCTCTGCCTAACTCTTCTGGCACAAAGGCGTGAGTTTCTGTATGCATGTATGAATTAAATGATCGACATTTTAAAGCATATTATGTTTACCTACGAGTATAATATTAAGTTTTTTGTTGCTTCATTCATGTAGTGGCAGCTTGTGTGGTTAATGAATTGTAAGGTTTTTGTTTCTTTTCTCGGATAATCCTCTTTGTGAGTCTGGTTAGATAATTGTAATATGTATTACTCGAACGGACATAAATTCCTGACATGGGGAAAGGCTCTCCTTATTGAATCCTGGGCAGCAATAACAGTCTGCCGACTGTGGGTGGTATTAGTACTAACCGAGATATGGGTTTTACTAGTATTACCCATGTAAGTAAACAATCGCAACCGAACGGTCAAGATTTACTAAAGATCCCTTCTTCGAGTCACAAACAAATTCGAACGTAGCTTGATAAAATTCAATTTGAAATTCTTTTTTCAATATCAATGTGGCTTTTATTTATTCGCAAAAAATCCAACTGAAAACCACATGTCTCATTAAAAGGACGTTTTTCACAATAAATATCATTGGAAATGTATTGCATGCCGTAGTTTAATCTGCTGAATGTTTGGTAATCGTTTTTTCAACAATAAATTGGCTGTATGGCGTTGTGCCATTGAAATTTTTACGATGGAAAAACTCAGTGTCAGCCCTCGTTGTGGTTGGATTTTTATTTCTTTTGCTGAAAATATATTTTGATTGTTTTCACCAAACAGTTTAGTCTACGTTAACTTGCAGACTTAGGAGTATTATGGTCGTCGAGTATTAGGACTCAAAACCAGTTTTTTAATTATGATAAAATAAGATTTGCTTTTATTATATTATAGTTTAATGATTTAGACATTTTTGATTATAAGACGTTATAAAAACGCGTATATGAGGTGAGGGTAGATAGAAGCGTTAAGAGTTTAAATCAGGATAGAGTGAAATTGAAATTCACTGCCTCTGACTAACTCTATACGACAGAGGCTTGATGCTGACAAATTTGATAATTATATATTTATGAAGCATTATGTATATACGAGTATTGAAATAATATTTAACATCTGTATTAAATACGTCAAAATGAGTATAGTACTAACCAAACGGTGCACAAAAAAACCACCCAAAAATAAATTCGTGTTATGCTTTTGCAGATCCGATACAGTTGTTATTAAAACTAATAGTTTCATATCCATTGAACGACATCACCCGACACCATGTTTCCATTTTAGAACAGGAAATTTATATAAAGCCTATAAAATTCTGTATTCGATAGATATTTTGAAATTGGATTTGAAAAACGAGCTTTGTGGAATCCTTTGTGTTTATGTTCCTTTTTATGACTTAGAATTTTAGCGTGTGTTTTGTGATGCTATGAATTTGATCTGGCATGATTTAAAATCTAGTATGAGTGAAATGAAATGAAAATATTTATTGAACCCATGAAATGTCATACATTATTTAGATTCAGTCACTTTTTTCCACTACCACCCGGTTCACAAGGCTGTTTCCGCTAGAGAAGAACAAGCAAGAAACTCTAGCGTTGCTCTTTTCAAAACAAGTTTACAATACAGTAATCATACTAGGCCAGCGTGGTGGACTATATGGCCTAACCACTCTCAATCGATTCTCTCGATTGTAGAGTAGGCCCGTGCCCTGCAGTGGGACGTATATGGGCTGATATAGAATCATACAAAGGTTACAGCGCAGTTAAATTCAAAGCAGTTCATAGATAATTTAGAATAATAATAAGTGGGTAGTAACTTCATTTGGTGATAATAATCTCGAGTCTTAAACGCCATTTACACGAGGACAGTTTCTCGCGGCGAGAATCGTATGCGATTATTCCATGACAAAACCGCCATAGTTTATTGTGTTCTGACAAATGTTTACACGATGCAACTTTTTTATATCTTTACGATAATCGTATTTCCGAGGCGAGAAACTCTCCCCGTATAAATGGGGTTTCGCCGTGTTTCAGCAAGTCTATTAAAACATATGTCACATGCGATGCCAACTATAACAGCAAGTGTTAGGTAGCTTCTAAGATTTTAACCCAAGAACCGAAATAATATGTGAGCAGTTAAAGGTTTTGTCGCTTTAACAGAAGCCTATTCATCTGCTTAGAGGAATGCTCAGAAAACTTGAGTTTATTGGTATTGGGCCAGTGTGGTGGACTGACAGCCTCCGTGGCGCAGTTGGTTGGACGCCGGCTGTGAAACGAGAGGCCGCGGGTTCGATCCCCACTCCGAAACAAATGTTTGTGTGAACCACTGGTGTTTGTTTCGGGTCTGGGTGTTTGTGAGACCGAAAAGTCTCTCGTAGTTCCGGATACCCACAACACAAGACTTGATCTTAGTGTGGGGTCAGAAATATGTAAGTGACTGGTGGGTGGGTGTATTATTTTAAATAATCCAAACTTCCTTAATCACACAAAAACATCCTTATGCTACTAAAGATAAGGGCTAGCCTAAAGACTTAATACAATTTAGTAGGTAAATAATCGGTAATACTAAAGACCATTTAGAATAGTCGCCGAAGCTATTAAACTATTAAGCAACAAACCCTAAACCAGTGATATTTTACAAATGTAATCAAAACAGAAACGTTTTGATATTATTTTTCCCGTCTGCGATAGTTTGCGACTGAGTCTGATTTGTGGTTGTATTTAAAGCGTACTGTTCACGATGCGATTTGTTTAGTCTTTAGTATAAGTTTTTATAACAGAACTTACCTCTCTTCTCTCTCTGTCTTTCTCTCTTTTAAGCATAGGAAGTTCACTGCCGAACATAAGCCTCACCTTAGGATCTTCACATTGACCTGTTTGAAGTGGCCAACATCCTGCGACTTCCTGGCTCCTGCAACCTTATCTAGGTCGTCCGTCCACCTTGTAGGCGGATGTCGGACACAGCGCTTTCCTGTACGTGACTGTCGGTGTATTTATCTATTTATTGTGTTAGTCATCTTCAGATTATTAAAATTGCATAGAAAGTCGCCATGGGCACACAATACGTGACTAAAGTCAAAAATACTACCTTAAATAGATTTTTACGTCCTGCAATACAATTATAAAAATCCGATCAAGAACGCGAAATAGTGAAGTGAATGCATCGGAATAGCCTGCACCCATCAAGAATATTGGAAAAGGGGTAACTTTTAAATCAGTTTTGTGTCATCATGAACTATGACGAGCAATCCTGTTTGATTAGATTCCTGTGTTTGATATTCCTTCTGACTTCTGGCGTATGTATTAATAGTCTTTGAAGAGTATAGGTACAGATTCATATCACGATAAATATGAATGTGTATTTTGAATTCTTTGGGCTGATAGACTTAAGGCTCAAAAATACGTTCAATTAAATAAAACCGCATTGCTTCAACCTTAAGCAGGTGAAAGCCTTATCGCTATAATCTTTTCAGGTATGGATTTCATTGCAATGCAATACTTATGACATTTTCTAATCGATTGTGTCACGAAAAATATTGCATGAGAATATTAGAACGTTACATTTTTCTGTCGCCAAACAGCAGTGTAAATGCACTGTTGTGTTCCGGTTTGAAGGGCATTATAGCCAGAGTAATTAATGGACATGTTGAGAATTAAAATCTTATGTCTCAAGGTGGCGAGCGCAGTGGAATGCCAAGCAATGCTTTGTAATTCATGGTGTTGTTTGGTTTTCTACTGTCCATAAGCGGTCGTGTCGCTTACCATCAGATAAATGGAAAGCTCTTCTCGCAATTCAAAACAATAAAAAAAAAATACTGCTTACTTTCTGTGCCTACACTAGACTAATGCGACATCCAAAGTTCCTCTAACCATTCTGCATAGTAAACTTTCACCATTTCATAATAAAACACTTCTAGAAAAATAAAACGAGGTTACTACGGAATACTTTGTCATGTCCCAACAGTATTCCGACTGGAGTTGCCAACAAAGTGTGCTTTACAACTTAAACTAACAAGTGCTTGGTAATTTATAACTAACGTTACGTTTGCTGTCAATTTTCCGCTCAAACATTTACTTATTAACGCTGGAGGCTCGCGTGTCTTCGATTGGGTTACGTTACAACGTCTTACAGTATAGTTTTGAAACGGCTTTGCAAACAGCAAGTTTTAGACAGTCTATGCACTGGGTAAGGTAAAGCCTGGGTAAGGTAAGGTTCCTTCCTACAGCTTTAAATCTCGTATTTTTTAATATTTAACTGCGCTGTAACCTCTGTATAATTACTGTATTGTAATTACTTATTTTAAAAAGAGCAACGCTAGAGTTTCTTGCCCGTTCTTTTCTGGCGAAAACAGCCTTGTGAACCGGGTGGTAGTGGCAAAAAGTGACTGAATTTTAATAATGTATGACATTTCATGGGTCAATAAATATTTTCATTTCATTTCATTTAAAAGTAGAGTACTACAGTAGTGAGTCGGCTTAATCGGCGTGGTACCACTGTGTCACTGAAAATGGAGATAAAGTGACGTCTTTGCTAAAGTGTTATATTTATCACATTGAGTAAGATGCCCTTTAATATCTAAAGGGACAATCTGCTACATCTTAAGATAGAAGTTGGAGGAACTACAGGTATCATAAGTGACACATCTACCTACCTGAAGAGGTATAAGGGGTCCATATACCCGAAGGTGTTTAAGGACTTAAGCCAAAAAATAAAATATGTAAAATTGTTGGTCGCGGTTTTTTTAATTCAGGTGTGTAAAGTAAAGCTTACCTGTAGTCAGTGACTATGAAGAGTCAACTCAACCAGCTTAGAGCTCTCACAGAAATCCAACATGAAGTTTGCTATCTATTCAAAAAAACCTTACCCAGATAGTTCCTAAGCCCATACTAAAAACTAGAATTAGACCATGAAAACAAAAATATTATATACTGATGACGTAATACGTCTCAATATTAGTCTAGGTAATAAAGAGAGACTATCGCCGTCATAACGAGATAACCCTCCACAGCGCAGCGGGTATATCGGACCGTAAACTTAGAGCAACAATATAAACGGCGCCTTAAGTGCATACGCCATAAAACCAAGCTGTAACTGTTTGTTTAGAGGCGTGCAGTTATGTTTTATATTCAACTTTATGTAGTTTCACACAATGTAGGGCGTTTGCGGCGCGGGGGCCTTTTCTACCCGAGTGTGAATTTAACTTGAGTTATTTCTTTGTACGTATTAGGGTTTCGTTGCATTGTTGATGCGTGGAATTAAATGTACTGTGAAAAAACAATTTTTGTAAAAATATGACGTATGGGCAAATACTGCTATGAAAACCCACAACTCTTGAAGAATTGTAAAAGATTCTACGAATAGAGAATAGAAGAGGCAGGGATGTGTAATTGATTTATCACCACCTAAGGTAAACTAGTTATAACGTTTTATATGCAATAAATTCATATAATTTTGATTTTCTTATTTTCTTAATTATTATAAATTTTAACTTTTTTAAAATATTTCCATCTTTTAATTAAATTCAGCATGCAAAAAAAACATAATATCAATTACATTACCATTTATTTAAACAAATAACCTACATCCTCTTACCTGAAAATCCGTTTTTCCCACAGTTTTCCCAAAGCCGAGCTCACGTATTACCCGGCATTATTCTAAATTCGACGCCGTTTTCAGGCCGCTAATTCAGGAAGACTATTCAGAAACTAGTACGGTCTATTCAGTATGATTTTCACGAGACATTAAGTAGAATTTGGTCCGTGTCTATAGCCGTTAGTCGCCCCTACACGTCCGTGCTTAATGCCAAAATGTTGTAGAAAATTAAGGGAAATCGTGACGGAGCCGTTCAATGGACGGCACGGAATTTAATATTTTTGTGTGCTGATAAAACTTGGATCGTCTGTTTTTGGAAGTTTTGATGAAAATTTGAAGCTCCATTGGCATTTAAATATAACCATATCTTATCGGATGTGGCTTGCCAGTTTCCTGCTACTATTTTGAAACTATCATCTTCTTCTGTGGAGACCGCGCCTTGGCAAGCGTAGTGTAGGACGCCCTCTAGCTAGGTGAAGTGACGATTTGCGAAAGGTCGCTGGCAGATGTTGGATGCGACAAGCCGAAGACAGGGTGAAATGGCTCATTTTTGAGGAGGCCTATGTCCAGCAGTGGACTAGTATAGGCTGATGATGATTATGATGATGATGGTCTTCTTCTGCGGAACCTAAGGCTTCCTAAAGAATTTCATAGTGGCCAGTTAAAAGTGGCCAACTTCTAGTAACTTCCTGTAACCATTTTGACGTCATCCGGAGGGAGGAACTTGTGGACGATATGGCGATAGGCTCACCCATATCTCATCGTGGGACGGAAAATACAAGGCGAAAAGTGAGTGTCCTGGTTGCACATCTGTCTTCCCCATCTGGGAAAAAGGCGTGAGTTTATGTATGCATCCACATTCGTCATCTCATCCGCGTGAGTTTATCCATTACACAGCCTACACTCGAGGTTGTATTGTTTCAATACTCAATACCCTGTCTGCTTTTAGATTTCTGTACTAAGTGTCTTCCTCACTGCCACTTCAAGTAGGTCATCCACTGTCCTAAACCGCGAACTTTTAGCAAAAAATATATTTCGCGAATTTACCTAATATATTTCGTCAACATTTTATCGCTTTATACGCATATTCAAAACGCAATATCAACTTTTGATCATCGTAGGCGCGGAATTTTCATTATAAAATACCACACGAGTACACTGCCGTAAAATCTTTAATAATGATTTTGCGTTGCCAAAAATAACTATAACACTAAAGAAAACTCTTGCTTATGACAAAAACATTCATAGCAGCCTCCGTAAGCGTTGCCATTCTAACCTCATAAAAAAGGGATATTTGCTTACTAAAGCATTCTGTACACAACACTTTTGCAAATGTATTTTCGTCCCACATGACTCTTATCACAATGACATACAGTTTATTCTCCAATGATTAATACGAAATTGATTTGGTCATCTCACGCATAACGCTTCCTAATTCGGGCATAAAAGTATACACTCTAGTTTATTGCAATCTAAAGTTAATAATATCGAGCTTCCCTTATGTCTTGGATTAGAGGGTGGTTCTAATCTCTAAAGGTTAGAGACGATTTTAAGCAGTGATGAGGCTTATGAAATTTGGTGCATGCAATTAAATGGAGTTGCTTTAATCGGTATCATTGTCACGACACGACACAATGGCATCTTAGTGTGGGGTTAAGATTACTTGTGTTTTTTTTGGGTAAATTTGTAATCTTCTTTTATCCTCATTGTCTTATGCAATTATTCGTCTACATTCTTCACTCCCAACTCCTTCTCTTCTACTCCTTAATACAATACCTACGGATTTATAATTCCTCTTAATATATATATTTAGAAGATGATGGCCACTAACTATCGAGTCGTTCAATCGCTTATTTGTTTATTCTGTTAAAATACCGTATATACAAATGTACATATATACGTATATACGAATTTACAGCTGTTATTTCTATATGTTTAGAAAGTGCCGGCTTAGAACCATAAAACTGTGAGAATAAAATAAAAACGGTCAATATAAAAAGGATTCTGAGAGCTTTTTCAATTTCGTTTTCGAATCTGATTAGTAAAACTAGTATAATTCTATGTCACAATAAATTCGTGTGTTTGTTAATGCTTTTACAATTCTTTTTATTCGCTTGAAAATTGAGAATCCCAACAATCTGTTGCAATTGAAGAACATTATATTTGTCTTATACTTCACATATCACACGATATCTTTGACGGCACTGAAAATATGTTTATTTATGCAGACCGGGGTTTGTGGGGTACTTTGAAAGAGGCCAATGTCCAGCAGTGGAGTGCCATGGGCTGATTATGACGAAAATGATGTAAAACATGTATAGTTGGCGTAGTTTGCAAAATGCCTATAAATAATACTGCACTTTACTTTTGAATGAGGGTAATTGGAGAACAATATAGCTTACTGTTTTGTTGTTAATCTCTTTGTGTTACCTCTTAATCTCCTTTTATTGTACATTATTTATTCTAGTAATCAATTATATTTTCATAGTTGTTTCTTTCTTTATATTCAAATGTTAATTACAATTCCAAAATCCGAGCCTACGAGACGAAGGTGAAAGAAAGATCGCACGTGATATAACAAAAAGCGCGGGGTGCCTTAAGATAAGCTGTTTGATTTATAATCTAAATGTTCCTTTTTTGTCTAGATCCAGTAATTCAGATTGAAATTCAGCCCGAAATGGAGCGTATAATAAGGTTTGCGCCCGCTATTTGTTCGGCGACAAAAATGAGGGGAATTTATTTATGGGAGTTAGGATAGTTTCGGGAACGGAAAGGAACGAGACCTGTTTTGTTCCACATTTTCTGGATTGAACCGATCGAGTTGTTTGTAATTTTAGAAAATTGTTTTTAAAGTAGTACTCTTATTTGGTGTTTAGCAGGTTAGTGCGAATGATAGGTTCAAATGTAAAGACCTATTTGAATTCTAGTATTAAATCAATAAATAACAAACTAACACTATTTATTAGCACTAAAATGCCACGGGAATTGCTAGTAGGTTAACAAAATTTAAAAATGTAATCAAAAGTAGAGAAAGTAAATATGAGGAAATATATTTTTTTCTGTTTCCAGTCATTTTATTGACTAAATAAATGGCAGTTGCCAAACTATTACTCTAGGTGAAAAAGTGAATGCCAAAGCAGAACTTAAGCAAACACACACACCGACTTGCATTTAAAATACATCAACACGAAAACATAGAACCTAGAAATATTTACCCCAAAACATTCATCAAAAACCAAAAGAAAAATACGCAATGCTTAAAATCGGGCAGCGTTAAGGAGAGCCCGTTGGAGAGCGTCCAAATTCTGTCCAACACGCTCATTTCGCCTGATTACTTGAGTTCCTCGACCAGCACAGATATGATTTCATTCATAATTGATGCGTCTTTAAGTTGTGAGTGAACTTTCATAGTTTTACTGATAAAGTCTAGGGGAGCGGTAGTAATTTTGTTCATGTCAGTGAACGTGACGGGGAAGAATGAATGAGATGGTGGAATATCCTTGATTGTTTTAATAACGGTCTGATGAAATTTCAATATTTTTTTATACTGGCAGGATAATGCATCTATTTACTGCAGTGTAATATACATAATATTTTAAATAATTCTAGAAGACATCATTGTAATTTGAAGCAGGAAATAAAGCTGAACTTGAACCGCGGCACACTTCATGGAGAGTTCTCTTCTATCGTGTGTAGTCGCGATTAAGGCGGCTATGACTAAATGCCCTGTGATTGAAACAAACCTTTTGTGTCGCGGTAAAAAGTACAGATCAATAATATTTGGATGAATTGAAGCATATGGGTTTTTTTATGAATAGCTGGTACCACCGATAATTAATAAATGTAACATAATAAACTGCGTTATTTTAATCGGCTCTATCATTTCGTTTCTTGTTCTCGCATATTTTTGCCAAATATTAATTCTAACCCCGCATTCATACCAGCAGCTTGAGATGGCGCAGGTACAATCAAAACATCTGTACAGTCAGCCATGCAGGTTCGGAGCACAATTCCACGCAGAGTCGGCAGTCGCCAGTAACCGCGACCCGACGCTCTGTGTACAAGGATCCTGCATGAATGGATGTTACTTGTAACCTTACAGATTATTATCCATTTAGCCTCATGCTGCCCCATATTTCTCGTGTCCTATCCATCCAATAGTCGTCTGGCAGAGATCACCTTGAGTGATAAAACCGCCACTTGTACTTTGTTCTCTTTAATGTTTACCTATTTATATGTCACTGGTTTACAATAAAGCTTATATAAATAAGTAAAGATTCTGTATCGTGTTATAGTCCGCTAACACGGTGGACTGTGGCAGCCCTCTTAATGGAACTTTGAATTTATGTGGTTAGTGTAAACTTTTCTTGATCAAACTCTCTTGCAGAGGAATCGCATACTCAGCAATGGCTCTATGAGCTGATACAGTCCAGAACAGCATTTGTAATGGCTGGCTAAACCTTAAAAGTAAAGTGCAAGTGTCTGTATAAGGGTTTTCTATAACTATACGATGGTCACCCGGGATATGAATCTTAACATAAGTTTTCGAGTCTCCGGCAGTTTTACTTTGCGAAACGCAACAGCAAAACTATTATACACTACTGACCATCACTCAGGTGAGCTATTTATACTGTAGTTTTAATAACCAGATTCTACCACTTAATAATTATTGGCACAAACTATCTGATTATTTGAGAAGAAAATACAAGTACATTGAAGTATCAAAATTAAGTAATTATGGACCACATCCATCATTCCTACGTCCACGGTACCTGCCCATTCGTCAGGCTGTTCAAACGGAACCTAGACTATTTACCTACGTCTTATGTTTCATGATATATATTTTGTCTACGATATTTCGATGTCACAGAACCACTGTATCATTACGGATTTCGCTGTAGCATCGTTTGTGACTGAAGTAATTCCTTTAAACACTATAATATTATTTACCAGCTTCTAAATTCGCCTCAGTGGTTTTAAAAAATCGATGCTTTATCCAATCTTCTCTAGAACTGTGTTCGGCGTTCTGTGTATTTATGCTGATTAAAAACAAGCCACATTTGAGTATCTACTCTACTTTAATCACTAAACATAATTTTTGCAACATTTGAATTCCCCAGAAAGCTTGTCCTCAAGCCAATCTTCAATAAATGCACCAAATGCTAAATAGAACACAATCATATTACCGAAACCCCACCAACCAAAACACGAAACGAAACAAAAATGCTTTTATAAATCCACATACACTCAGCACAATGCAGCAAACGGACATAATATACCATTACAGAGACAAAACGATATCAAGTGAGCAAAATAAATATAAAAGCAATGCAACCTAAGTCAACTGGGAGGCAACACTCTCTCGGTGTAAATTGCCGCAAAAAGGGAACAGAAATGAAGAGATTTTTCTTATATCCTCCCCTGCGAAATATATGGCTCTTTGCTCTTTAAGTATTTCTGAATTCTCTATGTATGGCTGATCTTGGACTCGTAGCCACGTTACGATTTGACGTGACGTCTTTGCTGGTTTGCGGGAGTATTGTCTTTTTTGTCAATTTAAATAGCTGAACCTGTCAAATTTGGTTGGTTAGCAGCAGGCATGGCGTCGGTCACCCACAAGGTCAAAACATGAGTCAATGAAGTTTTCGTGGTATGGATACGGGCCGCTCTCAAGAAGTCACTTTGGAGTTTCTTGAAGGATGTTTATGTGATTAGTAAAGTTCCTTGGATAAAAGATGATGACAGTGTCAAGTAAAAAGTGGTCACGCAGAGTGAAAAACAAAGCGAATAAATGCTTAGATGTACACTGCTTTTACATCACTCGTATTGTACCACTCTCTAATATAATATTTTGTCTTATTATCGTTATCTACCTTATTGTCTTTATCAATTATCGTATTTCTTCATAAAACATGATATCATCAGCGTAACGTGTCCCTTTTTAATGACCTGATTGCTTGACCTTCATAGTCCATTTCAACTATTTCCCTGCTGTGATTCTTGTTCAACAAATTAAGTGTTCAATTTAATAGTCCGATATTATAACAGTACAAAATTTATGTTATGTTCTCACTTTCAAGTTCACTCTAGTGTGGTAAGCTTTACATGAGTAGGGTTTTGCGTTCGTGAACCGCCACAAGAATGCTCGGTCAATTCACGCCAATATTGAGTGCCTGGTACGGCTCTTTGGATTTCATGTAAATGTTACAAATATTTGGTTCTATGGTAGGTCTACTCAATTAAAAAATATGTATGTTGAAATATAGTTTGATAAATGCGAATACTTAAATTGTGATATAGATTTTACAAAAGATGTAGGTATTAAATAAATAAATAAGTAAAAATCTGAGGACAGAAAAAATAGAAATTGGTAGGTAAAAGAGCATTACGGATAAAATATTTATATTGGTCCATCCTAAGACAAGCAGATAGCCAAAAAAAACTTTTCTTGAGCTATCGACAAAATTTTGTAAGTAATAAAACCCTGAATTCATAAATCAGTCCTTTAAACCCTTGCTACATTTAACATAGGATTTATACCATTCCAGATCTTTAGTTACAGAATTTTCGCGGCTGGAGCCGGCAACAGCGGGCTAACGTTCACAATACGGCAATAGTTTCAGGAAATAGCAAGCAATATTGTATCACAAATGTTTCCTCCCACGTATTTTATCGCGAACAAAAATGTATGTTGCGAATTTGTGCGGAACGTCTGGTTTTGTGTAGTTTTGCTTTTTTCACTCAAATAGTTGATGAATTAGTCCAGTTTGGATGTCTATTTTTGACACTCTCGCAAAAAGTGAGTTATGAACCGAGTCTGAATTTAAAAGGTTCATAAATGTGCTATGGAGCTTTTTCCGCGCAAAATCGGGATTGCTTTCACATCGAAATAGAAAATTCCGCCATAGCATTAAGTTTTTAGTATTGAGTTTTAGGATATCTCTGTAATTCTGTCAACTAGGATCACCACTGGATGTCTATAACCACTAAAACTGCCACCTGGCTTCGTTTTCGGTCGCAGTCTTGATATACCCGACATAATAACCCACACTGAGATATCCAGTGCCGCCAGTAATGCGCGTGACGGTTATCGAGGGGCTTTAGTCAGTATGCTGGCGTAGATTTTTATTAGGGACCCAGCTAGACCACATTATCCGCAGCGTGCCGGGCTGGTAGGCCAGTAACACAGACATACCTACTCCGGCCTCCTCAGGGGTACCAAAAGGGAAGATTTACAACTTTCCTCTTGACACAAAAATACACCTAAAATATAATCGTGGATCACTTAGCCTAATCATCGGAGCTGTCGGTACCAATTTTCCCTTCCAAGAATTTATGCGACTAATCTGTTACAGCAATTAATATTACTTCCATTATCCAAATCACTCTAAACGTCACTTTCGTAATAACTTAATGCTTTTTCGTCGTCCAGAAAAATATACGTATTTATCTATTATATTTTATTTCGTATCTGTTTCTGACTGCTGCTGTTTGTTTTTCTTAGAAACTCAGTTATTTGGCATTATTTTGATTAAATTTTAATAAAAAAAATATATATTTTAAAATAGTAATGAAATAGTGTTTCTATTAGTGAACGCAATTTCCATTGATAATTAAAAATAAAAACAAAAAGGGAAAAGTAAAAATATAGCGAAATAATTATATAAACGGTAGATATATTCATCCGAATGAAATACAGTAATTAGCAAAGAGTTAAAAATAAACTGGGAAGTTTTATTAATATTCGCTATACTTGACAGGTGGATGGGCGAGCGTAGGGCATAGCTTATTGAGCTCATGACGTTGCTGATCGTCAAAGCTTCGTGTTGGTTCGTGAGCCCTTTGATATTTAAAAATATTTGTTAATAAGGGTCCTACGCTTCTTAACAAATATTTTTTAGTCATCCCTCTTATGAGGGGAAATAAATAATCTAATGTATAATTAATTGACCCAAATCAGTTCAACACAACAGTAATAAACTAACACGTAAATATCATAAACAAGAAGTAACTGCGTAAATTGCCTACGCCACTTGCTTTTAAAGCAGACGAGTTGAATGCATTCGAGCCAAAATGGCAAAAACTCGAAGAGGTCAGGGTCAAGTGCAAGAATAAAGGGAAGGTCTTTGCCCAGCAGTGGAACAAAATTTAGGCTCCAAAAAACTTGCTTTTCAGTACTCCGTTATATTTAATATGGATACTGTACCATCTTCAAAATTGAATACTGTAAATTTATTACCACGCGGACAGAGATAATAAATTCACGAGATGTTATAAGATGTTTTTTTTTTATAGATAAAGGAGGCAAACGAGCAGACGGGCCACCTGATGGTGAGTAGTCACCGCCGCCCATAAACACCTACGACAGCAGAGCTATCGTCGGCACGTTGCCGGCCTTTGAGGAAAGTGTAGTGTGCCTTGATTTGAAAATTACCGAAGACAATTCCTAACTATTATATTAGTAAAGGTAGATGAGTGGTGGATGGGGTATTGTGATAAAAGAATTAGAAGCGACGATGCCCCTGAAGCACCGTTTATGAACTGTGACACCTCAAATAATATTTTCATATCAGATAATCTATAATTAAAATAATATTTTTTCATTTCGCAATTACTCTATTTATCTGTATGGTATTACTTCATAAAATACCATTTACTAAATTAACTGTAAAAACATAACATCAAACACACCTCACAATGATCTTTATTCAACAGGGAAAAATATTTATAATGATCCGCTCACACGAGCAAATAAAAACATTCATTCCAAAATGTACACACGGACCGTTCTCAATTTTCCTTGGACGAAAAAAGTGAGACCAATGTAAATAAATAACCGAAAAACCAATCTGCTTCGATAAACAGCGGGCGCTCTCGTAAGAAGCTGACCTGTCAGGCGAAAAATTAAGATTTACTTTCGAGTATTCTAGTTGAGTTGATAGAGCGCGCCTACGCACTACGCACTTATTGGGACGATTCGATTCCTGAATGTGTTATTTGCGATGGGTGGAATAATGTACGTATGGTAGGTACGAATCTATTAGGTTTTGGAACTGTACTTCACGGAGATCTAAGATGTCGTTATGCTTCGTTCGATTATTTTTTTTATTATTAATTACTACGTATGTTAGTATTATACTTGTTGATTTATGAGGTATTCCTCAATATTATTCAATTAATTGTTTGGTATTTGCTATTTAACTATAATATATCCACTAACTGTAATTATCATTATCATCATCAGTCTATGAGACATGTCACAGCCCATGCCATCCATAAAATAAATTTAAATTCAACTTGAAATAAAACTTGAAATATTTTTTACGGATTTTAACGCGATTTGGTTTAATTGTTACATTTTTAACTTCCCGACGTTTCGATTACTTCACAGCTTTCGTGGTCACAGGGTGGACTTATATTCAACTCCAATGATCACAACTCTCCCATTCACTTATTCTTTCTCACGTACCTTTCATTCTACTCATTTATAAAAACCAATGTCTAAGAACATGTAGGTCTACATCTAAAATTGCATGGTAAAATTAAGCCAAAACTCCCCTTGATCGTTAGCTCGTGTGCTCACCATTAAATCATGAAACAGCGGGCTCACGTGTTCCTTGTAATATTGAGTTACTTAGTGAAACCTGAAGAAGCAATTAAGACGGCATTATCGTCGCCGAGAAGGCTTATGTTATGCCCCATTGGTTCATGTTAGATCGGTAGTAAGGACTTTTTTTTTTATTTTTATTTTTTTTTATTTTAGAAAGGCTTACAGACTAATTAAACAGTAGAAATAAATGTAATGTAACTAAATTGCTGACAACAAGCCTCCACCAATACATATTTTAAATAAGCACCTTATATTATACAAATTAAAACTAAATAAGTTTTAAACATGTGTCTCAAAATATATTAATGTTATTGTGATTACACGGAATTACAATTTAAATCGGAGACTTGCATATTATTATTAATGAATGCATGTATCGTGGCCATGATAGTACAATGGCTTTCCTCAACGACTTTACAGATGTGCTCCACAGGTATTTGCTTCGGGTCTGGGTGTTTGTCAGACCGAAAAGCTTCTCGTAGTTTCTTAGTACTCACGACACAAGACTCGATCTTAGTATGGGATCAGGTCTATGTATGTGACTGTTGGATGTATTTATTTATTAATAACCCACTGCTTAGCATAGGACTGCTCTATAACTGAGATTTCGAATGAAAAGACTTAGGAAATAATCCAACATATTGTCTTAGTACTCATCATCCCGTTACAGTCCATTGCTGGACATAAGCCTCTCCCAAGGTCTTAGTAATTTTGGTAATAAATAAAAGCATGGGTAAGAGAAATACCGCCTAGAAGACCGCGTACCACTAAGTTCCAAGGTATCTGAAGTCTAAAAATCAACAACCAGCCGGAAATAAGTGTCTATCTTTTAATCGCATCGAAGGACGAGCTAAGATTCAAGCTATAAATATATAGCCCACACCATCAGCAACATACATACATACATAAACTCACGCCTATATCCTAGAAGGGGTGAGCAGAGGCGCCACCAGGACACCCGCATTTCGCCTTGTATGTTCCGCCCCATGATGTGATAGGAGGTTAGCATATCGCCATATAGGGCACAAATTCCTGACTCCGGGCTGATAATGAATAGAAAAACCCAATATCACTTTGCCCGACCCGAGACCTCAGCTTACCTCAGTTGTACCGAAGTACAACTACGCCACCGAGGCAGTTGCAGTATCAGCAACATATTGACGGGTATTGTTATACAACACATAAATGATCACTTACAGGTGGACAGCTAACCTCTCTGTTCAATTCAGCAAAAAATAAATCGCAACGACATCAAACGCCAGCGATCCATCACTCCGCCTCAACAGTCTCTGAAATTGATTCCGCAAGGAACTATCAGCTCAACCGTCCCATATCTCAACATTTCCACTTTATATTTTACATTCCAGTGCAATAAAATTCACAAGTTCCCTTCTGTAACGAATGGGGAGCGATAAATCTCCGCGCCAGATCTCGATAACGCGTATCTATCTATACGTACAGTCGGCCGGGAAATGTTTTCTCTTGTAAACTTGATTCTGTTTGTTCGGTTATTAAGTGTATTAATTGAGTTTATCTGATTGTGTTTTGATATTGATTTTAGTGATATTTTTATGCATACATACATAAACTCGTCTTTTTCTTAGAAGGGGTAGGCAGAGGTGCAACCAGGATACCCACGTTTCGCCTAGTATTTTCCGTCACACGATGTAATAGGGATTGAGCCTATCGCCATATCGGACACAAATTCCTGACTCCGGGCTGATAATGAATAGAAATATCTAATATAATTTGGCCCGACACTGGATTCGAACGCGAGACCTATGCTTTGCAATCATACCGTAGTACAACTGCGCCACCGAGCCAGTCATTTTTTTTATGCTAGCAGACAAATTTATGCATATGGTACTATGTCATGGAGTCCAAAACTCGTTGAATACATAGCGGTGTGAGATGGTTATTATCACCGCCAGTTTTATCAATTATGTCTGCGTTTAAAACTAGGTATACACAGGTTAAACTCGGAGTACGTACTTGCCGTACGGGTCTCCTATCTTTAAGTACCTACGATGGACGCTATTCGAGTGGATACGAATATTTTTCTTCCTATCAGTCTATTTGACTGTTTACACTTACTTCAGTAATTATACAACTTCCATGATCTTCTGACCAAATTATCATAATTAATGTCACCATAACCTTAATCCTCTCGAGAAATAAGCCAATCACGTGCATGCCATGTTTTTCGAAGCGTTAATGCACGCAAAGAAATTGCATGCTAGAAAGCTCACGATTCAACCTGCGAGCGTTGGCCTTTAAACAATTAATTTACTTTTTACAAATACTTTATTTATTTATAAATTGATTTTTATTATTATAATTGGTGGTTGGATATATGCATCCACCGGAATAGCGACCACCTTACAAAATACTGTAAATACCGTCATATGCAAGGGTGTCAACTTTCAAATTTTGTGTGTAATATTATGTCATCTCATCGCACATCTGAAATTAGCAGAATTGTCGGCATCCATTGTCATAGATGCACAAAAAGACATTATGTCATAGATCAACATAATTTATTTATTTATTTATTTAACACTTTGTACATTTCAATGGTACAGGCGGACTTAATGCGTAAGGGCATTTTCTCCCAGTCAACCTTAAAGTGGTGCAGAGAGACGGAAGCAGGTGCTAATAATAAGATTAACCGACAACACAAATTGATTAGTTAGTTAAATTATCGAGATTAATTAGTTCAACCGACAACAAAAATCCATTCTTTCATTTATTTATATATAAACAACCTATACCATCAGATGCAGTAAAAGAAAATTTAAAAAAAATACTCCCAAACGCATTTCTAGTGCAAGTGTACCCACACAGGTGAGTAAATGCAGTGAAAATGCATTACAAACACGACCGCGGCCTCGTATCTGCCGACTGCATCCTACGGGGTGGACAGAGAGCTGTATTAAAACAACATTTATTCCACTTTTGAATAACACCTTCTCGAACTGATTTGTTGTAGGTAAAGTTAAGAGAGGGAGAATTATGTAGGTTGTCGAGTGGATTTTACTCACAGATTCTAATGACGTGTATTAGAAATTATGCACATAAATTGATTTACTGGACTTTCCTGCGGAGTACTAATTAATAATATTAATTATGGACATTGTCAATGCAATAATATCCTCATTAAAAATAAAATATCGAAACAAGAATCTTTTATTTCTTTTAAAAATGTAAATTTATTGAGAGAGTTTCTTCGCCGTTTCTTGTGACATGTTTCAATGCAGTGGTTGAAAGTTTGATACTACGTGTATGGGTTGAAGACATCGATTAAAATATTTTCAATAACGACTTCAAGCCAGTGCTTTTTGATTGACCTCTTAGCTTTTGCACAGCACCCGCCTAAATTAAATTATAACTCCATACATACCTCCATAAACCCTCTAAGAATTCATAATTCCAGAAAAAATCCACCACACGAAACAGCAATCAGAGTAAACAAGATAAAGTAATAAATAATTTATTAAAAAACAAAACTAGCGTTCCCGGCTCTACATCCAAATAAACGTTGATACAAAATAACTTGTTATGTTTTTTAATTTAACTTTTTCACGAGTCCACAGTGACAGGCATTGCAAGGCGACAGGGCAATTTATGTTAAGAAAAATACTAGAAAAACTCCTCGTAACTGTATTTTTACTAAGTAAACTGAAGATAGCGAGTTTTGAAGTAGAAAATAAACGAAGTGGATTAAGACAGTTTGTTTATTGTAATTTTAATGGCTTGCTGTTAAGTTCAATGATCTGTTCTTTTGCCCTCTGATTTACTGAAAATTATTAGACACAGTACATTGGTCTAGTCTAGATTGGGATGAAACCTAGTGTTAATGGAATAAGTTCACTGTCACCTTTCTTAACGCTCAATACCATCACCATACATTTTCAACAGAATGCAGACTAATAAATAATTATTAGGCTTGTTATTTGAGGTCCAGCTGCGTGTTTCACATGAACCCTTTCGCAAGTAAGTCCTTTAGTCGACCTAGATGGGTTTACGTGATTAGCAGACATCTTATACCTTTGAAATGATTAAGAATGTTCAAGTTTGCAGACATTCTCACGACGATTTTCTTCATAACCAAGCTATAATCTAACATAAATTATTGATGCATGCCCGAGGCATACCCACTTCGTACTTACCAACCCAGTCTGCTAATTACACCACCACAAGTACAAAACAAACCTGTCCACTCAGTCACGAACGGGCGTAATGATATCCTTTATTTTACACCGGAGTTGCACAAAACTTCATTAACCGTACGGTGTCACTCGCAGTTTGAGCCTGAAAGTTGGCTCGACTCCACAAAGCTATGTTAATATGAGATGCAACGTTTGAGTTCTGCCGGCCCCGCTCGAGTTAGAGATAATGCAGGGTGCAATGTAACTTGGGATGTGTTAATTGTTTTTGAATTGCTAATTGGATCTCTGAGAGATTTTGACTGTGATAATATTACTTTTCAGGAGTGTGCGACTTTTAGATTCCTAGACATGATGGTGGTGGACTATGTGGCCTAACCTATCGCAATTGTACTCTTGATTATAGGGCAGGCCCGTGCCCTGCAGTGAGACGTAAATGGTTCGATATATATACAGACAGGATAGTGTTGTAGTAACACTGTCATATTGATTCATAATAATAAATCGCGTTTCGGGTTCAGGCTGTGTAGATACAGTAGTCATCAGACCGACATCATTTTATCGACTTAAGACATTGATTATCTCTTGCTTCTGTATATTTAAATGCACTCGCATCTTATGTATTGTAGTCAATTCATCGTGCAATTAAAAAATAAGTACATACATACATAAACTCACGCCTATGTGCTCTTGGGGTAGGTAGAGACTATTGAGTCCCAAGTGCTACGGTCCATACATACCTCTTTCGCTTCATCAACTGTCATTCATTTCTTCATACACGCTCGTCGGTTTCGAGGACTCCATTTTTCCTTTCAGTCGCGTGCGGCGCTTTGCAGCGAGCGGACGTTCGTCATAAGTGTACCGTGTTATCGCGATGCTATTTTTTCTTTTCTACCGTCTACTTGTTAATAAAAAAAAATGAGTACAATCGAAAACGAAGTTTGTTTACCGAGCTCAAATAGTGAAGAGGATATTGATAATGAGTCACAAGTAATGGATACAACGTATAATTATTATAAAGGAGACAATACACAATGCGAGGGTCAAGTATTAACATCAATGGCGGAAAAGAGAAGGAGAGAAGATAGCGAGGAGGATATAGAAGATGATGGATTTATAACTGTGAGACGAAACCCAAAACGAGTTAACCTCAGGAAAATTAGTGGTAGCCGTAGGTCACTTGTCGAAGATTTTGAATCTGAAAATATTAACGACGTATACGTAACATCCAAAGAGGTCTTACCAAAGCAAATTGGATTCGCCAAGATATTAAGATCGGAAAACATAGAAGGAATATCTAAGATAGTATATAAAAACCCCTTTAGGGTACGTATACGATTTGACAACCGTGAAAATGCCAAAAAACTATTATTATGCCAAAAAATGAAAACCTTGGGTTATAGATGCTATCTAGCCCAGGAAGTCAATTTGTCATATGGAGTTGTTAAAAACATAGAATTGGAAGTAAAGGAAGAAGAATTGAAGGACATATTTTCAAGTGAATACGAAATTGTATCCGTAAAGAGACTAAAACGATCTACCTTTGAAGGAAATTGGGAGGATAGTGAAACTATACGGATTTGCTTTAGAGGGTCAATACTACCTTCATTTGTGGAAGTTTATGGGTGTAAACTAAGAGTTGAAACATACACTTTTCCCGTATCACAGTGCTCGAATTGCTGGAGATTTGGACACCTTCAACGACAGTGCACTCTAAGGAAATGTGTTTGCCCTAAGTGTGGAGGATATCACGCCAATTGTGAAACCACAGAATTTCGGTGTGTCAACTGTAAAGGTGCACACATTTCTCTCAATAAAAGCTGTCCTATTTTCTTAAAAGAAAAGAAAATAAGAGAAATTATGTCAATTGGAAACTACACATATAAAAAGGCATTAAATATATATCTGAATGAGAGGCAATCACAGACTGCTGTTCCGGTATGTTTCGAAGAAAATAATGGACAAGAAAAAGACCCAAGTTTAGGCGATAAGGACAGATCTCAGATTCCAATGCACGTCATAAACCAGGAAGCCAATACGTCTTTTAGGGATATATTAACAAATGTAAGAAAAACAGAAACGCCTACAAGATACGGTAATAAGACGATCACAAAAACTAAAACTTAAATAGGAACATTAATAAAGCAGACTTAGAAGATGAGAGTATAAAAAATTTGGATGTGTTGGAAAATCCACAGGGATCAAATCTTAGTAAGAAAAGAGATAAGAAAAAGCCTCCACTTTTGGAAACATTTAAAAGAATTAAAGATACAGTCTTTTCGGATAAAACTTTTGAGGAAAAAGTCATTGATGTAATTAAACTTATTGTGGAAATTATTAAATCTTTATTCATTGAAACTGGTAAAGAAGGCGAATGGCTAAAGACGATTTTCAACATTGTTTATGGATAACACAGTTTTACAGTTAGTAAATTTGAACATAGTACAGTGGAACGCACAAAGCTTAAAACCTAAGCTTATAGATTTTGAACACCTGTTACTACAAGAAAATGTTCACGTCGCTATCGTCAGTGAAACTTGGATGCAACCTGACACTCACATTCATCTAAGAGATTACAATATATGGAGGAAAGACAGAGTGGATTCATACGGCGGTGTAGCAGTAATAACCCATAAGTCCTTAAAAACTTATACTACTCCATTTCAGTTAAGTAACTTAGGCATAGAAGTGCTGCATGTCAAACTTTTAAATTGCCCTTATATTGAAAATATTTTAAGTATATATTGCCCTTCTAATGTTAGAACCGCACAATCCGATTGGGATAACCTTTTCAGTAAATTTACCCTTAAATCATTAATAGCGGGAGATTTCAATGCCCACCATACAAACTGGTCATATAAGAATGATACTAGAGGCACTCAATTATTTGATTCGGCAATAGAAAATTCTTTTGTTTCGCTAAATTCGTACAAATCTACAAGGGTTAAGTTAGTGAATGGTACTCTGCAAAAGTCCTCGCCAGATATTACATTTGTTTCGTCTGACATAGCTGTAAATTTTCAATGGGACACTACAAATGAAAATCTAGGTAGCGACCATTTAATACTCAAAATTACACTTAATTTTTTTAATAATAAGATTAATTATATTAAAATGCGTAATTTTAAAAAAGCCGATTGGACATTATACAAGAATACGCTTGAAGAAATATTTGGAAAGTTCTCATCACTACAAGTAGATAATGTTCAAGCAAGATATGATTTCTTAGTCAGTCAAATTAATTATGCCTGTGATGTCAGCATACCTCTAATCAAAATCTGTACAGACCCTTTAGCCAAGTTTAAACCTAGAACTTATTGGTGCCCTGAATTGTCTAGATCCGTGGCTAAACGAAGATTAGCCCTAGCAACATTTCGTAGAAATCCTATACCAAGTAATTTAGATATCTTAGAAAAACAAATTATGGAAACAAAGCGTTTATTACAAAAAGCCAAACTAAAAAACTGGAGGGATTTTTGTAGCAGTGTTAATGAATCTACTTCTATTTCCGAAATGTGGGATCGCATGCGCTGGATGAAAGGATATAGAAAAAACAAATTTTATGCTTCTGATATACAAATTGAGGAATTAATGTGTAACCTTGCCCCAGATTTTGTTTTGCCTTCCATGCCAGAAATTAAGTCATCAAACAAGTGTTTAGAAGCTAAATTTAATTACCACGAATTAGAGAGATGCCTCAAAAAAAAAGATACTGCACCCGGTGTTGACCAGCTCACCTTTTCTATGATATACCACCTTCCGAAAATAGTAAAAATGTATCTGCTCGCAATATTCGATATGATTTTAGAAACCGGCGAAGTTCCCATACAATGGCGAAAAATTCAAATAGTACCAATACCCAAAAGTAGTATTGATTCCAATACAGCTCTTAGATTGAGGCCTATTGCTTTAATATCGTGCATTTGTAAAACATTTCACACATTATTATGTAAACGACTTGAATGGTATGTGGAAAAGAATAACTTTTTATCGAGATCTACTGTTGGATTCAGGCGTTCTCAATCATGTTTAGATTGTTTAGTGCGATTGGTGAGCCATGTTCAGGTGGGATTCTCGAAAAATATTCCTACGTTAGCATGTTTTCTAGACATAGAAAATGCGTATAACAATGTGGCAATCGACAGTGTCATCCGAACTCTCGACAAAATCAATGTCGGAAATAAAATTTGCAAATATATGTGGGAGTTTTTGAAGGAAAGGCACCTCAAAACTGGGTTAAATGCTGGGACTGATAACAAGTATTTAATAAGGTGGACTAGTAAAGGTATTCCTCAAGGTGATCCATTATCACCCTTAATTTTTAATATTGTAACACATACATTTTGTCAAAACATTACGAATGTCATAACATCCCAATACGCGGATGATTTTATCGTATATACTAGTAATAAAAAGCTTAGCGATAGTGCCGCTGAGATTTCGTTTGCATTAAACACTATGATGAAATTATTAGAACCTTTAGGATTAGATTTATGTAGGTATAAAACAAAATATTGCATTTTTACTAGAGGACGTAAATTACAACAAGTAAACGTTAATTTTAACGGATCACAAATAAACTCGACTGATCAGATTAAATATCTTGGGGTTTGGTTGGACAAAAGCTTACTTTGGGGAAAGCACATAAATGAAACATGGAAAAAGACACAAAAATTTTTGAATTTGCTTAAAGTTTTAGCCGGATCGTCTTGGGGTATTCATCCCAAACACCTGCGTAAATTATATCTAACATTAATTAGGAGTAGAATAGATTATGGTAGTTTTTTGTATCATAGCAGTGCGAAAACTCACCTATCTAAATTGGATAAAGTACAAAACCAAGCGTTGAGGATTATAGGAGGCTTTATACGTACCACTCCTATTCACGTTATGGAGTGTGAATTATGTATCCCTAACTTAGATTTAAGAAGAAAGTACCTAGCTTGTAAATATTGTCTAAAAACTCAATCTTTCAATAACAATGTAACTATAGACATATTAAAAGAGTTATCTAGTCTCATTACTAACACTTATTGGCGTAAAAAAAAAATCCCTTTACTAGTAAATATATATAGCAACACTAAAGAAGAAAATATCTCGGCTAGCTACCCTTTGGAAATGTTTAATTTAGATACTTGGATATCAAATATTAATTTAGAAAATACTATTATAGACCATTTAGATACCATCAAACTGGCTAAAAAAACCTATGACAGTAATGTTTTAAAATATAGTGTAGTAGAAGAATTAGTTGATAAATATAATAATTGTCTTCGTGTATATACAGATGGTTCCAAAAAAAATAATGTACTCGGAGCCTCATTTTTTGATCCAAAACATAAATTTAGTGGCCTATTTAAAATGTCTAATAGCAATTTATGCATCATGACTGCCGAACTCGTTGCAGTTTTGGAAGCTTTAAAATATTTACAAAATATAGGATGTAAACAGTTTGTAGTCTTGGTAGACAGCAGGTGCGCTCTGCAGCATTTAGCTCGATGCGCCTCTGGCTACAGAGGTGTTTCGATAGCTTATGCCATTCTAAAGCAAATTCTTTACTTCCAGTCGAAGAATATTACTCCAAAACTGCAATGGGTTCCGTCACATATTGGCTTACCAGGGAATGAAGAAGCAGATCGGCTGGCAAATTTAGCTGTCACAAATGGTATAGAAATTAATATATCTCCATGTTACTCCGAATATTTACCTAAATATAAAAAAATATATCATACGAATTGGCACGAATATTTTAATGAAAGATCACGTGAAAAAGGAATTTGGTTCAAAACTATTCAAAGTGAACCTCCTCACATCCCCTGGTTTGCTAATACAAAGCTTAATAGAAAACTAATTGTAATAGCTCATAGACTTCGCTCCGGGCACTTTCCAACAAACAAATTTTACCATCTTATGAGGAAAAAGTTCAGCCCAAATTGTACTGACTGTGGCGTGGTTGAAGATGTCCATCACATATTGTTGGAGTGTGCCAGGACCAAAGCTGCCAGGGAGGTTCTCTTAAGGTCTCTAGATATAAACCTTATGGATGTTGGTATTGTACAAAGTATTTTGTCGAAACCTCTTTCTGACGCAGCTATTCTATTATATAAGTTAGCAGTTAAGGCCTAGTGTTAATTATTTGCATTGTAATAATTAGGTTACGATGGGGCTGGCATAGACTAATATTGTCTAAAATCCCCTAAATAAAAATTGATTAAAAAAAAAAAAAAAAAATTTTTCCTTTCTTTAATACGTCTAGAGAATAAATGTAATAATCTCATTGCCTAAATCGGCAATGTTCTATGTAAAACCATATACCCCCGCGTTCCGTTTAATATTCCAGCTTTACGCAAGAGAAGGTTCCAGAAACAGGATAAATTTGCTTTTAGCGGTAAACTGTTAGATTTCCGGGCAAATTCTTCTTAGGAGCTGGTTATCTAGAGTTTCTAGGGTGCTCTGTTGTTAGTTATAAGTAGCTAAATATAAGTATTTAAATATTATAATAGTTTAAAGTAATGTGTCCTTACATCCTGTAAGGAATTTAATAGGCAATAATGTGTAAATAACGGTTTATTGTGCAGTATGTGCAGTATAGTTAATAATTTGAGCGGTTCAACGTGAGGTCCTGGGTTCGATCCACCAAGTGACTTGTTGCGATATTCTATGAAACAAACTTTAAAATTGCAAGAACTATGCCAAAATGAAATTCGTCTAAAAATCCTAAATCCCAGTTATGTCGCAGTCAAACTCCACGGGTGAGGTAACACGTCTTTTTGAAATACGTACGCGTGTGAGTCGTGAAAATGGCCAGAAGCTTTCAACCGTCCCGCCCCGCTCTCCCCTCCGTCCATAACTCACAATCGCATCTTCGCAACATAACAATCCCATCTATTGAACGGTTGTGTTCCTGGCGTTGTACGGAGTAAGGTTTTGTGTAAAAGGTCTGGGGATATAGGAAAGACTGGTGGGGAACATTCATGAACATTAAACACCAGATCACAATCACCATGATGATCGGTTGAAAATTATTTGGATCACAATAATATATGTACACAGAGGCCCCATAACCGAGTGGTCTTTAAGGTACCTTATCTGGCTACGTATTTCTGATTGTCAGATAATTTAAAATACGTACATTTATTTAATAAATGAAATATACAATAACATGCTTATTTTATCAGCTTAACCAGCTTGCTAACATTGTTTTTCTTTATATAATATTTTTAATTAATGTCACATCGCATCCGTCAATTTTATATGCTACTCTTTGTCCGGTTAAATTAGATCAACTAATGCAAATTTAAATTTAATCCGGACTTTATGTAAAAATTCCGAACCTCACAGACAGCAACACAACAAACTTAGCTTATTATTATTCTTTACAACATCTATATTTCAATTCATGGTACACCGCATAGGGTATTATTTATGCGGAGCTCAGGGGTGGGTCGCCCCTTAGCGCGTCTTAAGTGTCTTGATCTATGACCAATTGTCACCCATTGAGTCGTAAAGTATGCGGAAGTATCAATATTCAGCCGTAGTTTAGATGGCTATTTATCGTTGGTAAAGATAGGTAATCTATATATATCAGCCCATATACGTCCCACTGCAGGGCACGGGCCTACTCTACAATCGAGAGAATCGATTGAGAATGGTTAGGCCATATAGTCCACCACGCTGGCCTAGTGCGGGTTGGCGGACTTACATACCGTAGAAATTCTTTTTTTTTTTAAATCGCTACGGTATGCAGGTTTCCTCACGATGTTTTCCTTCACCGTTAAAGTGCGTGGTGATTGACTATCAATACACACATAACTCCGAAAAGTCAGAGGAGTGCCCTGGGATTTGCGTGGTGGCCTGTTGGTAAAGATAGGTAATAAATACCCTTAATTGTCGCATGCATAGTCCTGATGAGTGATGCCACGTTATTGCATAAGTCTTATCTTAGTATCTAAAATCATGAGATATTTTTCGGTCACGCAACACCCATACTGTATCAGCCCATATACGTCCCATTGCAGGGCACGGACCTCCTCTACAATCGAGAGTAAAATTGAGTGGGGTTAGGCCATATAACTGGCCTTGTGCAGGTTGGAGGACTTCACATACCATAGAAATTCTTTCAAATCGCTATGGTTTGCAGGTTTCCTCACGATGTTTTCCTTCACATTTATAGTGAATGGTGATTGATCAATACACACATGACTCCGAAAAGTCTGTGGTGTGCCCTGGAATATGAACCTGCGACCAACATGTTGGCAGCCGCGTCTGGTTCATTTACCAACATGCCACCACGCACTTAGCCCGAGCACTACTCGAAATAGGTAGTCGTAGATAACAACGAATATTGGCTGATGTAAATACAATCATTAAAACCAAACTAGCCAGAAAACCCTTCACGAAATATTCTCAACATTTTCTTTATTAAAGTTTCCAGCACATTTACCACGGGAACTTAAACCAACTTTAAACATTTTACACACAAAACGGTTACAGCGCGTTATTTTTAATCTACTTCAAAAGAATTTGATAGAACATTTTCATGAACCCGTTATACTGAGTCAGTGGGGTTTTTGCTTTTATTTCTACATCGTCCAAAGTTTTTGGAATTTTAAGCATATTTCACGTGGTTTTTGTGTTTTTTGGTAGTTCCTCAGTTTGCTGGCGTGCGGCGTGTTTTGTGTGATTGATGAGGTCATTCGCGAAGTCCGTATGGGATGTTGGTACTTGTTTTTTGGGATTGACGTGACATGGCTTGATCGACTTTTGGTAATTTTACTGGCCAATGTATGCATTTTTTTGAAGAAGCAATATATTTAAAGTCTGTTTCTTTCACTGCCAAATGTGAAGGGTTATCGCTTTTGTTCTGCCTGAAACAAACACTAATAGCACAGCTAAAAACTGACCGTCGGGGTAAATAACTTAATTCAATTAAAACACTCATATAAGTATTGTAAATCAAATTCAGACGTTTACGGTTCATAACCTATGTTGCTATTAGACCAATAAAACAACACAGCTGCAAATAATTAAAATACAAACAGAATACAAATAAAAAAGTATTTTTCCAAAACTCCCCAGGAAAAGTGAAACAAAATTCAAAATCCTGAAATATTGCAGACTATAAATTACAGGATATGTGTTTTTAATCCAGCTAGGACTGCCCACTTCTTAGCCAATGGTGAGTGCAGAATCGCGTACAACTGTACGTGGTATTTCTACGCCAGTGATACAGGCAGCTGTGAAACTCAGAAACTATAGAGTAGGATTGGTTTTTGGAATTTTATTCTTACGTGTCCATTGATTTTTCTATTCATTATCAGGCCGGAGTGAGAAATTTATGACCGATATGGCGATAGGCTAACCACCTATGACATCTTAGGACGAAACAAAGCGAAACGTGGGTGTACTGTCGTTTGGCACCCCTGTCTACCCCACCTGGATATGTATTTTGTAAAAAAAATTGAGTAAATCGAGCATGTACACGGATGATGTTTTTTATAATATTAGTTGTTTTGTCAGGTATAGATTTTTCTAGTACGCATATTATTTTAAAAACCTATACTAAATTAATTAAGTATTATAGATAGATTATTATATAACTACACTAGAGAACACCAAATATTTATGTTTAATTATACGTATACTCAAAGGGTACAATACACCTTACATTATTCATAGAAAAAGCGGCCTCTACCACCTAATAGTTGTTTCCCAACTCCACGTGGTGCATTAGAGGCCCCAGTTTACGATCCGAAACGTGTCGGGTTGCGGACGGTGGAGCACAATCACCGGACACAACGTTCCAATTTATATATACATACCCGTGTCTTCAGCTTAGTTGCTCTGACATGGAAAAACAATCACTGTTGGCTTAAATATTTTTTATGAGTGTTTTTGTTAGTTTTGGATGGGATAGGTTTATTAGATTCGTCGTAAACGCATTATGAAATAAATTAACACTTTAATAGATTTATCATAACGTTATAATATATTTTAAAATAACCTTACCAAAATATGAAATAAAGATGTGTTTATATCACTCTCAACCCATAAACTAGCTCTAAGCCACATCATGTCTACACATTACACCGTCGCGTCGCTTTGTAAACAGAGGAAACCAAACATACATTTTACATAACAAACATAATATTCTTAAAGTTTTGTATTCTAACAATACTAATATTAATAAATACACCCAACAGTCACATACAATATAGTCCTGTCTCCACATTAAGATCGAGTTTTGTGTCATCAGAAACTACGAGGGTGTTTCTGTGTCACAAACACCTAGACCCGAAATTACCTGTTCGGTTACCTGTACGGTTCACACAAATATTTGTTTTAGTGCAGGGATCGAACCTGCGGCCTCTCGTTTCACAGTTGGTGTCTAACTAGCTGCGCCACGGAGGCTGTCTTTATATGGCTCTCTTTATCTGTACAAGGCCTATCTGGTGGATTATCATTGCCTAGAACTCTCAATTGTTGTGGAGTCCCGTGCTAAAGTGTTAACAATTTTCGGTTGATATAGTACATGTCTAATATGCGAAAATTAATGGCTATAAATAACCTCGACAGCACAGGAAACAGTATCTACTCGCATCAAACGCTGCTCAATTTCCCATAACCCGATGTAACAATAATATACCGGGTATATCAAGACCGCGACCGAAAACGAAGCCAGGTGGTAGTTTTAGCGGCTACAGACACAATGCAACTAAAAATTTTGCAAAATAAGCGACGGATTTTTTTTAAAATTTTTAAAAATCATCGTTTTTGAGGGGTAAATACCTAGTTTTTGCAAAAATAGTCATTTAAACCCTTACGTACCATTGTGTGTTTAAAAATTAACCGATGTACGTCATTATTTTAGAAAAACTATGTTTGATCACTCAAATATGTAAAAAATAACAAAAAAAAATTGACGATTTTTTTTTGTAAAATTTTTACTTGCATTGTGTTTGATATCACTAATACTACCTCCTGGCTTCGTTTTCGGTCGCGGTCTTGATATACCCTGTATAAATCAAACAAAAACACACAAGTTGTTTGAGAATTCGAAATTAATTGCGGAGATAGTTGACGCCCCGCCGGCATAGTTGGGCTGGCTTAGTTGAGAATACTTCCAGTATGACATATTGTGCTAGTTCCTTCATTAATTCACTGCCGAGTTATGAAGCGGTGGAGGGTTTTTTGAGTGTATGGTTTTGGTGTGACGTCATCTATGACTTTCATATTTTTCAAGACTGCCTCGGTGGGGTAGTTGTACTAGGGTACGATTACAAAGCTGAAGTTTCGGGTTCGAATCCCGGGTCGGGCAAAAGTGATTTTTCTATTCATTCTCAGAACGGAATCATGAATCCCGATATGGCGATAGGTTCGCCCCCTATTACACCGTGGGACCGAATATGCAAGGCGAAATGTGGGTGTTCTAGAAGCACCTCTGCCTACCCCTTATGGGAAAAAGGTATGGACTTTTGTATGTATGTATGTATATTTTTTAAGTAAAGAAGAGACTCGCTATAAATAGGTCATTTTTCTTCAAAATTGATGGTAAGTGACTATCGTACATAAACTCTACAAAACAAGAATCTAAGCTGCATGACCTGCAGAAAAAAGGATGGGAGGCGGAAAGAAGTGATGTTGGGCGTTGTGAAGTCTCACTCACCGATCGAGACACGACAGCAAAGTCGATTCTAGTCGGCTTACGAAAGAATAGTACCTTGGTCAACCATTATTAGTAGAGCCCACAGTCGTTTCTAGTCGGTTTGTGATAGAATAGTACCTTGGTCAACCATTATTAGTAGAGTCCACAGTCGTTTCTAGTCGGTTTGTGATAGAATAGTACCTTGGTCAAGCCGATCCATTATTAGTAGAATGCAAAACGTGGCCCTACCAGTCTTATTATTATTATTATTATACTAGCCTTAAAGATCCCACTGCTGGGCAAAGGCCTCCCCTAATTTTTTCCATAAATCTCTGTTGAGAGCAATTTGCTTCCAGTCGTTGTTAAATTTATTGAGGTCGTCCCGCCATCGCTTTCGGGGTCTACCTCTTCGCCTATACCCGTCTTGCGGCATCCATTCGCCGATGATTTTGGCCCACCTACCAGTCTTAAAAAAAAAAAATCTTTACCCTCCAGTATAAACGAAATACAGTACAGTCCTCATTTTATGCTCCTTTAAGTTCCTACCAGTTAAATCTAACTCATTAGACCGGCGTAACAGACCGCCGCGCCGCATTGAATTTAAAATCCACAAAGGCCCGGAGCAAAAACGTTAACAATTTATCCATTACACAATCCATTACATTTTCAATACAAATAACGTGATATAAATAAGATGGAATTACATTTCTCGTACAGTCATTCACAAAAGGTTCGATTGTGTTGCGATGAAACGTACCCCCGTCTCCCCTTTCCCCCCTACCGTCTCCCCCCGCGATCACGTACAATATTGGTACAGGTCTGTTGCCTCACCTTGGAATTTAGCTTTTAATGTTTTTGATATGATAGTGTGTAATACAATATTTATGGGTGAGCATTGGCTTTTTAGGAGCTTATGTTTTTCTCATATGTGGTCAATTTCTATATTTTAATGAAGAGTTTGGAAAGTTCTAGCACTTTTAAGCCATGGACTAGTAAGTGTGTTGTTTCCTATATAGTGTATTATCTATGGTGTGTTGGTAGACCGCCTTTTCAAGAATCTTTGTGATGGTATGATGTGGATATAAATCACGAATCCCCTGTTCCTGCGGTTTTAAAATATAGTATTGGGGTAGTTGTTTTTTTTTAAGATGAATTTGAAAATGACAGATTTGTGGATAATTTATTAAAGGTGTATTTTTACCTGTCAAAAAAGCTAGACTGTCGAAAATTCTAACTTGGTAAAATCTGATTTTGCTCTGAAGTAAAAATAGCTAAATGAAGCGTATGATAATCGGCGCCTACGAATAGATTATGAGCAGTAACGAGTTCATTTATACTGCTATCATTATTTTAGTAGGCGTCGTTGTAAACTGGTTTTATAAAGGTTGTGTATTTCTAATGACCCCCAGGAGCTTAAATGTGTAAAAGTTAGTCTAGACTAAAAGGATTATAATATTGATTCGTGGAAAGAATATATAGATTAGAAGGACATCTATTGTCTCTTTAAAATTAGAGTAGTATTTTTGTGAAGATGCTGTTTTTATGATCTGATTACGTAACTCATTATTTTTAACGAGATTATCAATGTATGCTAAAGAGACGCATCATGGTAGGTACTAAGATATATTTTTTTTATGAATAATCTCCTAAAATTATGTAAGTAATATATTTTTAGTATATTAACGGTAAGTAAACCTCGCGCGGGAACCTGCATACCATAGCGATTCAATTTAACTAAAAATTAACTAAGAATTTCGCAAAAAAAATCGTAAATTTTTTGGGTGCTAAATAACACTACACTACACTTTTCCTAAAATAATAAGTTAATATACCTTTTTAGTTTTAAAGACGCAATGGTACGCAAGGGTTGCAAACATTATTTTTAAAACTAGGTATTTAATTACATTTAAAAAATTGCAAAAACAATCTGTCGATTTTTATGCGCATTGTGTCTGTAACCACTAAAACGACCACCTGGCTATTATTACACTATTTAGGACCTGAGACTTTATGACTTCTTATTCAACAAAAGACTTTTACTTCGTACCCTACACCGTAGCCTGTCAACCTGACAATTTCCACAAGCACTTCCTTCCACAACATTGCAAAATTAAACTATAGCCATCCTATCAAGTTTTCAATGAAAACACCTAGAACTGGATTTATTTACACTGATAACAAGACAAGGGCCCTCGGAGCCATCAGTAGTTAGTTCGAGCCATCATTTAACAATAAATTAGTTGGAGCATAGTTGGGACGCAAAGATTATGCACGTTAGTTTTAGAGCCGACAATTTACTACATAATAGTACCTAAAGATTTTCCACATTGTGCATTAGAAAAGTATGACATAACTTTTTTTTCATGCCGTCCGCCTGATGGTAGGCGATACGACCGCTCAGTGACAGTAGCAAACCAAACACCATGAATTACAAAGCAATGATTGGCATTCCACTGCGCTCGATATTCTAAGATATAAGATGTTATGCTATTATTTCCAGTAAAACATTTTATAATATATTTGGAAGAAACCTGTGGAAAGCGGTGAACCACATACTTTTAGTTAGTACTTAAGAAAAATACTAACATATTATCAGAAAGTTGATTTTTTCCTATAGTAGTTGATATTTAATTAATATCGTCAAAGAAGTTTCCTATCTGCAAAATATTCCGCGCAACATTGAAAGTTTTACTAATTAATTGGAAACACTTTATATAGTGTTAGAGACGTCTAGAACCACGGTTTAGGAACTTGAAGGTTCTATCATGTAAGGTGCACATGACATTGTATACAAATAACACAGATCACTCCCAATAGATACCGCATTACGATAGTTTTGTTTTGAACTGAAAACGCCAACGAAGGGAACGGTGCAGGGAAGTGGGCGGGTTGCAGCGCTGTCACGTGGACTTCGATCGAGAGATGGGGCTTGTCGATAAATAAAATAAAAAGTATCGATAGTTCGATTTGCCAGTAAGTTTAACGTGTTATGACCGCTTTTATAACTTGATTACCAACTTGTTAAATGTTTTATAATATGTCTTCACTGGCCTGATCTAATAAATTATACCAATCGCTAACACGAATAAAGTAGGATTAAGATTTATACTTTAGTATGTAATGGTTTTATTTCCATTATTCGCCGTTAATTTTTGTATACCATAATGCCGAAACACCCGAATTAAGTGTTGGGTTAAAAGATCAGATAAAAATACGAAATATTAAATGATTAAACCTCACGCCGTAAAGGGCTACAATAACTTATTCTGTTTCTTGAATTCCGACGGCGGCTGTAATAGATGGTAGGTAATATCGATAAGTGACAATGAAACCCACTTGACGAATTATGAATGTTTTTGGGATGATAATACAACGTATGTTGAAATTAGTGCAACGGCTTGTACTACTCATCTATACATTATAATAAAAATGTAAATGGTCGATGTCTGTACATGGAAGATATTTGAGAAATTTTAACGCGGGGGGTCTTTATAACAGCAACAGAAGCCAAAACAATTTTTTTTAGAATTTTTGTCTGTCTGTCTGTCTGTCTGTCTGTCTGTATGTTTGCTTGCGCATCACGCAAAAACTACTGCACCAAATGAGATGCGGTTTTCACAGTTGTATTGCTGCAGGTTCAACTTAAAAACTGGTATATGTTGCATTTGCATACAGGGTGTTTCTTTTTGTTTGCTTGCACATTACTCATGAACTACCGCACCAAATGAGATGCGGTATTCACAGTTGTATTGCTGCAGGTTCAACTTAAAAACTGGTATATGTTGCATTTGCATACAGGGTGTTTCTTTTTGTTTGCTTGCACATTACTCATAAACTACCGCACGAAATGAGGTGCAGTTTTTACAGTTATATAGGTACAAGTCCAACTTAAAAACTGGTATATGTCTTATTTACATACAGGGTGTTTCTTTGTACTATGGAAGATAAACGAGAAAAACTAATATGGGGGATCTGTATTAACATAATAAAAATAATGTTTTTTAGAATTTTTGTATGTTTGTCTGTGCGGTTGTGCGTGATGAACTCGGTAACCGCTAAACGGATTTAGATAAAGTTTGGTATGGAAGTAGCTGACACCCTGGATTAACACTTAGGTTACTTTTATCCCGAAAAATTAAGTGTTCCCGTGGGATGAGGAAGAAATTCCGATATATTTGTTACTTTTTATACTCAAAGGGATGGAACTGGATTACATGCCTTGAGTGAGAATGAGACGGGACGGGCGGGATATAACGGGACGGGACGGGACGGGATGAGAAATACCAAATAAAGTTAATCACGCTGACGAAGTTTGCGGGCAGAAGCTAGTTCTCAATAAATTTAGTATACTAATAGTTATGTTAAATACCTTCCCATGATATTTGACAAAAGGCGGTTCTAACGCCACGCATCAAGCACGAATTTCTAACATTACGTTCTTAGTAATTAAGCAGAAAACCCCAATATCACTTATATCAGTCAAAATAAAAATGAATGTATTAAAACACATAGTCAGTAGATACTTGATTCGAGAAATAGGACCCGAAATACCATCAGACGAATACGCTTAAACGAGCTTCATCTCAAGGCTATAAATGTTACTCTTGGATGCTGGACAAAATAAATATAAAATTATAATATTATTTGATAATCATATTATTCTATCCACACAGAACTACGAAATAATAAATTTTTAAATAAATAAAAATGTACCAGAATTGGTAAATATTCTGTCGGTACAGAAGTATCCATTAAACGACGACGATTTTTCATTGGGAAAAAACATTCTTGGGTAAATGTCGTGAACAAATTACGCTATTTTTTGTAGGCCACCAATCGTCACCTCGACATGTTGCATCTACGCATATTTTTAACTTTCGGGACATGTGGGGAATCTAACATAAAAATGGTATTATTCAAACATAATGTTATATACTAACCCACAGTTTTTACCCGACGATAGCAAAGCAAGAAGAAACAGAAAAGTGCAATTATTGAAAAAGTACCTAGTTAAAAACTTGACCTTTTTCAAATTACATTAAATGACGTCGTCATGGTGATTTGCAATTTTTATTTAAATCAATATACATTTCGTGACATTGTCATTTAATCAAATTATTTTACATTAATGTTTTAAAATATCGATATTGCTTGGAATTATATTATAAACATGCGTCAAGCACTAGAAGAACGCGTGATTTCACCAGAAAAAGATGGCTTATTATGGTTATTGCTATGCGAAAAAGAGACGGCTGATTTTCGATTCAAACTCGACTGTTTGACATCGATACAATAACCAGTATAAATTGAGCTCACTCGTGAGCAAATTAATTTAAAGAATATTAGTTACCGATGAAAAGTTATTCCGTTTTTTTGGATACTTGAATTTTTTGAGTTTTTTCCACACCATTTTATTGAGCAAGTCATTTTTAACTGTAATATGATATTTCTAAAACTTAATTTTCGCCAACGCTCAACGATATGTGCGGGTCCACTACTTGGATGACACTGATGACGCGACATTTGGAATCGGTTTATATCAGTCCGATAGCTCATACGTGTGGCGCGCAACCGCTGCCTTGCATTAGGTATCTAGTGGGAGTGATCTGTGACAAATAATCATGAATCTATGAAATAAATTATGTATGTTCAATAATATTTAGAAAATAAAACAGGCATAATAAATAGAAAAAAAAAGAAAAATAACAGTTTGGGCGTTCTGGTTCGTTCGGTAAGTAAGATTTCAATTCTCAGTCATTTCTAAAACTTCTTTTTTCATAATTGTGAACGGTTCACATTGGAAAAAATATTCTTCAAATATTTAAATTTTATCGTTTACTTAATATTGGCTCTAAGAACAATCAAAACTATAGTTACTTTTTGATACAACACAAAAAAGGTTTTAAAAATTTATAAAACATTACAGTTTTAACAAGTTAGAGAGTAAACTAACATAAAATTGATTTGATGCATTAAAATTGATTTTGAACTTACAATCAGTCCTACAACTCTATGAAATTCTTTGACAAACTAAATATACTCTCAAACTTTCATACAATTAATTGAACAATTAATAAACCGAGATTTACTTATTAAACACCGGTTAATAAATCTTAAATAACGACGATAAGTCCATGTTATTTATTGTCGATAATTATTTATGGAACAAATGTGCGATGAGATATTGTTGGAACATTTGTATGAAAGGCTTGAAATATTGACAATGTTTAAAGAGATAAATATGATAATAACGCGAAATTAAGCGATTATAAGCTTCGCTTAAACTTGATATCTTGAGAAGATAAAGTGCTTGAAATATTGCTGTTTCTAAGTATTCGGTTTTTCTAAGAATTTTAGACATTTACAGAACCAAAAAATAATATTTTTTTATTTATTGATATTTAAACAACAAATAATTATATAGGTACATTAAAATTATGGTGATAACAATTTTAAGTTACTCTTTTATCCGAGAGACAATTTTATAGTTATTAAGTCATCCATCATCATCCATCAGCCAAAGGACGTCCACTGCTGAACATAGGCCTCTCCCAATGATTTCTGATGGCCGATGGGGCCAAAAAGTCCTCGAATGGAGGCCACGTAGCGGAAAGCGCAGCGTAGGACGTCCACCCACAAGATGGTCAGACGACCTGGTAAAGGTGGCGGGACGTCGCTGGATGCAGGCTGCCTCCAACTAGAGTTGCCCAACTATCGATAGTTTCCCTATCGATAGTTGACCTCGAAAACTAGTAACAATATCGATAGTGCTGTCGATATTATCGATAATATCGATACTATCGATTCTATCGATATCATAAATAAACAAATACTATTGATTAGAAGTAATAGTATCGATAGGATCGATACAATTACATAATAATACTATCGATAGTATCGACAATATCGATATATTTTAAGTAATACTATCGATACTTTCGATATTATCGATAGTATCGTTGTATTAAATAATAAAAACTATCAATACTATCGATAGTTTGTTAAACTATCGATAGTTTGTTAAACTATCGATAGTTTGTTAAACTATCGATAGTAACCGCCTAATAACCGCCGAAAGTATCGTTTCCGAATTATAGCTTTTGTAGCAAGTAGTGTTAAATTATTCTCACTCACTGTGCATAGTGTGTTATTATGCTCTTTAGGATTAATAAGTTTTCTTTTTTAATAAGAAATATACTGGCTATGTAATTGAATATTGGAAGGCAATACTATCGCAGTTTATTAAATTATCGATAGTGTGAGCTATCGATACTATCGATAGTATTGCTTTAGGAGCAATACTGGCCTTCGATAGTATCGATACTATCGATACTATTTTTGTATATCAATACTATTGCCCATATCACACTACTGATAGAATCGATACTATCGATAATATCGATACTATCGATAGGCTATCGATACTATTGATATGACGTCACCTATCGATAGACTATCGATAGTTTAGCAATAGTTGACTATTGATATGCAACACTACCTCCAACAGTTATTAAGTATAAAGCATAAAATACAACTTCACGACTCTTAAACGTATAGTATAGATAATTAAAAGTACATTATTAAAAACCTCTAAGGCTCTTAACAATTTTAAGAATTTTACAGCAAATTTATATTGAATTTACTTATTAAGGCTGGAACTATAGCCTTCACAAGCAAGATCTGTGAAATTAAGTTGTAAGTATTTCGTCTCGAACTATTAATGGTTTTAACTTTAATATTTAAATTTTAGTTTTTAGTAGTAATAGCTTTGAAGTAAATGTTGTGAATTTTAATCATTGTTACTAAACATGATGGTTTATTGAATTGGGTTAAATTAAAACAGTATTCGCTATGAGAATCAACTGCAATTCTAATACTATCCATAAGACATTTTTTACCGAATAGTAAGCGAATTAAATTTAAATAGGAAAAGAAAATTTATATTTTGACTCAAACACAAATTAATTAGGCCAAATTACGTGAATAATTCTAGTATGAATGAAACTATAAAAATCATAATAATTCTTTACATGTCCATATATTAAAAACATCATCAAATCTCTTCAACCTCACTCACGAGGCCATTGTCGTAAAAGTACAGTAAAATAAACCAATTTCGCGCACACGAGTACTGATAAAACGCCTCTAATTATATATTTACCATGTCAAAATTGGTTATCAGTATATCGCTGTCAGCTATCTTTCATTTTCTTATCAAGCAAACTGGCAATTTCTAAATCAAAAAACGTAGTAACAGATTCAAATTCCCAAGCTGAACACAAAGGCGTATCAACTTGCTCAGTCTCTGATAATTTCGAAAAGTCTACATAGTAGGCTTTTTTACTACTGTCTGGAGTTACCATAGGCAAAAATCTATGACCCCACAATATATCGTTCTTGGTATATGAAGATCTTGCTTGAACAGGTTGTCCTGTTGATTCTATTATACCTTCGAATACAACTAAAATCTCTAGTTTTCCACACAGCAAATCTGCTGCTGAAATTCTGTACAAAGGACTGTTTTCATCAATCACATGTATAGCAGATATTGGCCATAAGAAAAATGTAGATTCACACCCATCCATTTCAACGTCTAGTTCTATTTGATCAAATTGTTCTAGGTATTCCTCTTCTGTATCCAACTTTAATATGAATACAGAAGCTTTGATATTCAGAATTCTAGATTTTCTCATATCACCCACACGGAATATCAGGCTAAGTTTCTCATTCCTCAGGCATACGACAGCTTGCTTACTGAAGAGTATAGTTTGGGTTCTAGCTTTAGGTCTAGTCAGTTTAGCGAACAGGATTCCCACCATAAACGCTTGGAATATCGAGCAGACTATACACTGAAGACACATAGCAGTAATGGTAGCTGGGCAATCCAAAGTAATAGCTCTTTTACCATAAGCCACCGTTGTATGCACTTCCACACTAAACAGGAACGTTGAAGTAAACCCGTAGATATTATTTACACAAGGAACCCAGTTGGAAGCGTTCTGATTCGGAGGCAAGTGGTCTTCGGTGAGGTCTCCATGGGCCAATGCGATGATCCAATAAATGAAGCCAAAGAACAGCCAGTCTCCAGTGAAGGCCACGAAGAAGTGAAGGAGGGTCCAGCGCCACCTCGCCTCTACCATGGTCATGAACCAGATTGAGAAAAAACCTTTACGTCCAAATGTTTGCTTGTAAATGTTAAAGTCGCCACTTTTGGATACGATCCGTTTGGTTTTGGTCCGAATTGATCTTTGGCGATGTTTTCCTGTAATTATTGCATTGTAAATTAACGTATGACATTATGTGACTCATGAAAATTATATATTAAAAAAGAAAATCATTAAAGACTAACAATTAGTTAGAGTTAAAGTTTTAAGATCATACGTCGAAACCATTGTTGTGAATATTGAATTCGGCTTAGTTTTTCCATTAGAAATATGTCTTTAATGCTAAAAAAGTCAATATAAGAATAGTAGGTATTTGGAAACTTACTATTTCGAGGTACATATACTCCAGGCGCTACGAGGGATTGTGGTCCAGAACACGCTCCATCATCCGATTTATTATTGAGTTCTCCTATTTCAAACATTATTATTTGTTATCTGAAAAAAAATGTACAAACACACACTGTCAAAAGCAGACAGCTAAATCCAAATTTGTTTTTTACTCCAAATAAATGAAATAAATAATCACTCATTCGCCTTGATCAAAATAACTATAGTCAATCGTGCTTCTGCGAATTTTGCATAAAATTTTCCGTAAAATAAACACAGCTTTCACCAGAATCAGATTAAAAATGAATGTATTTTTATCGAAACTTTTGCTAAACATTTGATATATTTCAAAGGAAATTTTGTAAAATTCACCTGATGTTGAGCTGTACAAATATTGGAAGACCACTCGTTCCGCGATTCAAACGCGCATGTAACGTGAACATCATTCTAGCCATCTACACCAACTGATATGGAATCTACGGCAGTATTAAACGTATTATGACATAGGAAAACATTACGATGTGCTGATGTGTTTGTTTAAAGTCAATTATATATTATACTTTTGTGTTTTCTTTTTTCATTGAACTCTATGGATATGTATTTAATAATTATTATCATAAAGTTCAATGCTGTAGTATTGCTTCAATATCCAATTTAAAGAATATCCATTCTCAATTCCATCTCTCATCCATTTCTCATCAATCATTTTTAGAACATCTCTATTAGCTTGAGGGTTGATAATCATTTATATTCATACCTTTTTATTAAAGTGATGATTTTTGTCTTCTGATCATAGGACTTACAAAGCCTTTGAAAAATATGTTTTTAGATCAAATAATATATTCATTATCAGCCCGGAGTCAGGAACTTGTGCCCGATATGGCGACAGGTTCCCCTCCCATCACATCGTGGGACGGAACACATCTGCCTTCCCCTTATGAGAAGAAGGCGTGATGTTTATGTGTGTATGTAGATCAAAGGATAAAATAAATAATCGACGTCTGTACAGCTTCCTAAAATTATTTATATAAAGATTATTTATTCGAATTCTTCAGTAGTATCAGTAGTATCAGTCCGGAAACAACACAGACAAGAGTTGATTTCACAAGACGGTTGTGTGGGGGAGAATATTCTAGATTGCCATACACTCGGGTATAAAGAGGATATTGAATTTTGTATCTTATTGTTTCATATTGAAATTCAACAGATGGTAATGACGTTCCCGTAACATGACGGTGAAACTCATTTTGGGGGTATTTCGATCATCATAATACATAAAGTAGTTCTACGCTAGAAAAAACAAATTTATTCACAGTTATATCAATAAAAGAACAGACGATTAAATAGAAAGTATCTATTCTCATGTTTGCTAAGTTAAAAATCTTCAACCGAGCAGCACAAAAGCATTGGTATAGTTAGTGCAGCGAGACGAATAAAAGTCGAGCTTAGTGGCGCCCCCTTATGGGGGCTTATCTCTAGCAGGGAACTTCAAAACGTTAATGATGATAGTCTGCAACAGAACACACATTTTATGCAAGGGAAAATGGCCTTAAGAAATATCTGTCGTTTTTAAAAAATTGCTGAATGTGCGTGTAATTTATGAGATTTAGATAGCTTTGAATAAAACCCGCGTTTTGTTAGGGTAAAGGCTGTGGTAAAACCTAGTTAAATGACAAAAGTTGTTAATTATCTAATGCCCAGAAACAGGAGTGAAGGAATCAATTGCGTATGTCTCCGCAATGGGTTTTCATTGAGACTAATTCAATTGGCAATCTAATATATTGGCACGTAGTTTTATCAATGTATACGCAAGTTCTACTACTTACAAACAATATCATGATTTGCTTATTTTTACACGGCGCGGTGTCATTATTATTCGTATCGAGAACGCGTTTTCCTTGTAAGAAGTAAATGTAAATCGCAATAATATATAAATATTCTAGATTTTAATACCTTTGGGTTGAATTTTGTCCGCATGTCTACAATCTCTGTTACATGTCGACCCAGCAATGAAACAGAATACATTGTTATAATGTGAGTTTTCTTTATCGTGACGTAAGGCATGTACATTGCGGTATTTAAAGGCTTGCCAACCTACGTAACAACAAATATTGAAGGTATAATTAGAATCTCCTTTATAATCCTTTTCATTATTCGCAAAATATGTATTACAATTCATTTTTACGCTTTATTACTTGCTAGTGGCAGGATAATATACAAAAACCCAATGTAATGTAATGACGACTACACACTACATATCGACAGCCTCCATGGTGCAGTTCGTTAGACGCCGGATGTGAAACGAGAGGCTGCGGGTTCGAATGCGACAAGATAAATGTTTGTGTGTCACCCAAGCTTTTGTTTCGGCGTCTGGTTATTTGTTCGACCGAAAAGTGTTTCGTAGTTCCAGATATCTACAAGATTTGTATATCAATGTGGGATCAGAAGAATTCATGTAACATTTAGGTGTATTTATTGTATTATGAACTACCTAGTTATTAACTATCTAGTTAGTTGCTGGCCTAGTGAGGGTTGATAGAATGAAATAGAAATGTGACTATACCACGCGTAAAAAATAATTCATTGAAAAACCAATGAGCGCGCAATAAGAAAAATAAGCGACAATAAAGATGCTGGAGATTTGTCGATAATATACGACTGTTTATTCGAGATTTGAGTGAGTTTAAACAACGTTATTATTAGCTACCGGATCGCGTTATCGCGGTGTGTGCTTTGTGTCATTTATCTTTATTTGTACGCGTTTCGTGTGGCGTGTTTTGTGAATTATTGCATAATTCATATTTTTTTTTCATTATTACGATTGTTTAACAAGAAAATGATTATAGAGGATTGCGGATGATTATGCCTTTTTATATTAGACGGGCGTCGCCAAAAAATAGTACATATAATCTAAGAGAGTTTTTGAAAACATGTTTTTATTTAAAAAAAAAATATGAAATCAAATTAACAGAGTAAGCAATATGTCTAGCGATAGTGCAAGGGCGAAAGACATAGAAAAAAAAGTTTGTAATTAATACGTAGGGGTGTTAGAGTATCCTCCGCCAAAACAAAAGTGCACGATAAATAAAATAGATCGATCCCCACCCTCCTCGAACAATTCATTACCGTATTGTCTAACGTAAGAAATTGTTTGGAAAGCATTAGTGGTGTACCGCACTTCTGGGGATCATGTGACGAAATGAGATAAGAGGATAAATAGGATTTTTTCAGTTAAATAATGAATAATATAATATAAACTCTAGAATTTTTGCTTTGGGATGGGACTATACGCTAGCCACATGCTTGATATACGTATACATACTTTTTTCGCTCCTACTTTTATTCCTCATTTATCTTTGCTCAATAAATCTGTTATTCGAGTGCCTGAGACGAAAATACAAGATTGTTATTACCTACATAATATAAGCTAACGCTCGTGTCTTTTTTCTAATTTCGCCTTATGTGATGTGTTTCCCACGACGTAATAGTGGGCCTTTTGCCATATCGGGCCCAAAATCTTGATTCCGGGCTGATAATTAATAGAAAAATCCAATATCACTTTGCCCGCCTCGGGATTCGAAGCCAAGACCTTAGCGTTGTAATCGCGCGACAGTACAACTACGCCACCGAGACAATCTAGATTGTTATTACTGCTAATAAATACCCAAAATAGATTGCGAGTGGCAGGATTTAAGAGATTAAGAGGAAGGGGAGATTAAGGTGTGATGTATGACACAGTAAGACAGTACCTCTCCAATGAACATATCCCAATAGAAAAGTTGCTACTAGCAACACTGGACACCATCGCTCTTCAGAAAATTATTGCTCTATTTTATCCAAATTACTAAAATACAATATGAAATTTTACTGTCAGCGAAAAAAAATCTCATTTAGTTACTGAATAAATTTGGTACATTCCTGTGACTATTTACCTGTGTACGGTTCTTAATTGGCGCTTTTTACGAAAGAATATTTTATGTAGGAGGAAAATTTGAGCATTCGCACTTACAACGTTTGTTGGAGGGGAGTGTAAAGGGCCCTCTGACGGATGACAAGCAATTGGTTGGCTCGTCGGCTGTTTGTCATTCTATTAGCAAGGAAAACATCTTTCCTTTGCTGTTTCGCGGGAACGCACTGCCGGGTGCTTATCGATTTTTACTGTATGAGAGTCATTGGTCTAACATATTGTGAAGGTTTGACTCCCATATTAAATTTGTGAGATGTTTTTGGCGTGAAAATGTTCACGTCCATTGACTTCAACTGAATTAGTTTGTGCCCTATATGAGATTTTTATGCTTTCATATTATAGGGGGCCAGCCCTTTGAATCAAACATAAATCTACAGGACTCATAATCTATAGACGCATAAATGAATCAACAGGATTAAATTTTAACCAAAAAAATTCGACGCCCTTCACCAACCTTGACCTAATATTACAAATCAATTTACCAAGTATTTATTTATAGACTAAATATCTAAACTCTTCAGAGTCCGTTAAAAAGCTAAAAATGAAAATTAAATCATAGACTTGTTGAGAAAATTTTAAATTACTAGCCATTAGGGCTTTCTCTTCGCAGTTAATTTAGTGGGCTTGTCTTCGGCGCCTACTTAACTCGTTAAGGCAACGAATGTTATTCAAGATTTCAGAGGAATAATAAAGATTTTATTCAGCAGTGTGGGTATACTGGTCTAAAGTCTTGAAAAATGCTTTTATTTAGAAAGCAATATTGAAAATATAGCTACAACCCGCCAATACTGTAATTAGGCTGTACAATAAAGGTACATTTTAATATCATTCTCATCAAAAATCTAGGCCTACGCCGTGGAACTTTTTTATACTACAGGTCTGCCAAACGAGCAAACATGTCACCTGATGGTGATCACTGCCGCCCAGGAAAAAGGATAGGAAGAGGAAAAGGGTATGGGAATCCACTTTTTCATTTCAAGAGTTTTGTCAATTCTCGCTATGCTTTTCTGACGGGTTAGTAAGTAGTTGATCGTAGTTTGTCTCGCCAAATGACGCAGTTGTCCGACATATTGTTATTTGCCTAGTTGGATAAAAAGTTTACTTGGGCCCCGAAGAGTAGGTATGTAACAGCGCAGAAGCGACAAATCAGAAAATTACATTGATTACTCTTATTTACCTATGTATATGCCTATATACATATGCTGGATTTTAATTATGGACAAAGAAAAAAGGGGTTATGATATCTATTGCTTTACGCAAGTTTTCCATGAGAACTATTATCATAGATTTTAAAATCGTAATCATACCTTTAAAGGTATCTCTCTATTGTTCGTATCAGTTCCCTCGCCTTAACGGTACTAAAGCAAAGGCCAGGATTACATTAGGTTTAAACTTTATTGTGGAATTAACTTTGAACCTCGTACATGATTAATAAACGAAGTTTTATTTGGGAGTTTCGTTCAATTAGAATAACTTTTGATTGTAATACTTACCTTTCCAGGCTGTTTGCACGTGACATAATGCTGTTTGAATTATTGTTTCAACTCGTTTGCATTTTCAAGACAGCAAGCGTTTTATTATGGGAATGCATTAAGTATTATTTCGTATTTTTTTTGATAGTGCTATTTTAGAGCTCTTTAAAGAGAAGAGGCAGGTATTTAACATCCTAAATAAGGAATACTTGAGCATTTCCGACATTGTAGCCAGAGTAACTACTGGACCTTTTGAGACTCATCATCTTATGATAAAGTAGCAAAGCATTGCTTTGTTTTCCTTCACCGTTAGAGTGCGTGGTGATTGACTATCAATACACACATAATTCCGAAAAGTCAGAGGTGAGCCCTGGGATTTGAACCCGCGACCACCGTGAACATGTAGGCAGCCGCGTCTGGTCCGTTACCAACAGGCCACCATGCACCAGGAATACTACGTCATGAAAATTAAATACTTTTTTACTTACATAAATAAGCATTCCAAGATGTCACGGCACACATATCTAATAATTTAAAAAGTTATTATAAACCTCAAGTAACATAAAAGCCTGTTGATAGAACACAAAACCCTCAAAATTCAAAAACTCATCTACGAGTACCATAACAGTGTTGAAGCATAAATTGTGAAACAAAAATATCTACTTATTCATATTTAAAACAATTTAACGTTAATTCCAGCGGAGAATCTTATTAAATTCCCGAACAAAGCGACGTTGAAAAAGAAAATTATGACACAAGAAAGCTTTTCGAGAGAAATTTAATGCAATGAACGTACAGAATTGTTCAACTAATACATTATTCACGGCAAGTTTGTGAGATTTAACGCATTCGCGCCTATTACCCCTGTTTAAAATTTCATCTTCGCTCCTATGGGTGTTCTTTTCGGTGAGTTTCACGTTTTGCCGAAAGTTCTTGAATAAGAGAAGGTAAGGTTTGTTACCTGTGTATTTTGTTGGTAATGAGTATAAAGATGTTTGTTGTAGAAGATATTGTTTGAGAAATAAATGGGAAAAGAGAAAGTTTGTTGGCAGTGAACGAGATTGACATATCAGAGATCATAGGTTCGAACCTAACATTTTAGTTATTTTCACATGCTTTCGAATTTTTGGTTCGGAACCCTCAAGTATGCAGGATTTCTCACGATATTTTCCTACATTATTAAAACAAGGAATCATTAAGAATACACATATACTTAGCTTGGAACTTGGAAGTCGCACCCTATCACATCGTGGGACGGAACACACAAGGTGAAAAGTAGGTGTCCGGGTAGCACCTTTGCCTACCCTTCTGGGAAAAAGGCGTGAGTTTATGTTTGAAAGTCAGTGATGTGTGCTTTCGGTACGAACCCACGAACTCCAGATTCGCAGTATGATCCTCACTCAAAAACACTATCATTAATTTGTAATTATAACTGTTTTTATTAATAACGAAATGCAGAGTTGTGTGTGTTAATAACTATATGATTACACGAATGCTTTCAAATGTAATTTAACAAATCAACATTTCACTACGCTTCATTAGTTATTCCATACAAATGGTTTAAAGCAACTAGTGTGTGCGTTTGTCTATGCTTGCTGTTGGATAATTTTAAACGGATAAGATTAATTACCAAATATTTCTGATTATCGACTGCCTCGATAGCGTATTTCTACTACGGTACGATTACAAAGCTGGTCTCGGGATCGAATCCTGTGTCGGGCAAAAATGGTATTGGATTTTTCTATTCGTGATCAGCCCGGAGTCAGGAATTTATGCCCGATATGGCGTTAGGCTCACCCCCTTTCATATCATGGGAAGGAACATTCAAGGCGAAATGTGGGTGTTCTGGTGGCGTCTCTGCTTACCTCTTCTGGGATAAAGGCGTGAGTTTATGTATGTACGTATTTTATGTGTTTTTATTTATCCGATGAATGGCGAGACGAGCATGCCATTCGCCCGATGGTAAGCGATGCGACCGCTCATGGACAGTAGCAGCACCATGAATTAAATAAATAAATAAATATAAATACACCTAACAGTCACATACATAGTCCTGACCCCACACTAAGATCGAGTCTTGTGTCGTGGGTATCAGAAGCTACGAGACACTTTTCGGTCTCACAAACACCCAGACCCGAAACAAATACCTGTGGATCACACAAATATTTGTTTCGATGCGGGGATCGAACCCGCGGCCTCTCGTTTCACAGGCGGCGTCTAACCAACTGCGCCACGGAGGCTGTCAAAAGCAATGCTTGGCATTCCACTGCGCGCGCCATCCTGAGACATAAGATATTATTCTCATTATGTCCAGTTACCACAACGTGTGGACAGACAAACGAAAAAGCCGCTTGGTGTAATATAATTTTTAAAACGACTTATGAGCATTTGATTTAATTTTGATGAGATTACTGCCGTGAGTCGTGTAAAGCAATGAGCGTACGTGTAATTGTGAATTGAGTTTCTCTAAAGTCTAATGGATAATTAGTGTCGGGTGTGTTGGTTTGATTAATATGTTAACAAGAACGTTATTTTGTACGTGGATGTAATTTTTAGATGTGCCGCGCAATGTAAGGTAAATTAAAAATATTTTTAATGTTATGCCAAATGTTTGTGAAGCCCACAAATATTTGTCTCGTGTCTGGGTGTTTGTGAGACCGAAAAGTCTCTCGTAGTTTCTGATATCCATGACACAAGACTTAATTGATCTTAATGTGGGGTCAGGATTATGTATGTGACTGTTGGGTGTATTTATTTATTATTATTTATTTTAAGATTTGGTATTAGTTTACCCGGCTATTTGGTAGTAATGGGTCAATGAGATGCCTAATTTAGTAAAGACCTATACATAGGTAATTTGGCATTAACCAGAACTCAAAAATAACTATAAACTAACGTTTACCAAGCTATTCGGTGGTATCGGGTCAATGAGATGCCTGATTTCTGAAGGTTTTCTACTATTGATCACAGTAGCAACAATTCCCAAATAGAATACACACGAAGCAATCCTTTTGCTCTCTAAAATAATTAAAACCTTAACTTTCTCCCTATCTTAGATACATTTTCTGATCAATAAATACAATAATCCACCCCCTTTAGGAATATCCAAGATAGCAAATAAATGGTCGCTCATTAATACCACCCTGAACATCATCATTCACAAACCTGGCAATAGTTTATATCAATTAAATGAGATGAAAAGGTATACAATGTTGATATTTTCCATCATTTTTCCTCCTTTATTTCTGAGCATATGTTGCGGTATTTCCGACTGTTATTAATGATGTGCCCAGTGACTTTGCTTTTGGCAGCCGATCTGATACTCACCGTGACATTCGCGACCCAAGACAAATATTTGTGTTATTTGCAAATGTTTGTCCAAAAGTTGGATCCGTTACGATAATCGTTTTATTAAATTAAGTTTCTTAGACCTTAGGCCAAAAGAATAAACGTCTTGTTCATAGTCAGTTTATAAACCTATTTTAGTTATCGAATGTTTTGTTCCTTTCCAACGACTTCGAATTTAGTTTGAGCGAAGAAGATAAAACATGCGATAACTAGAATAAGTTTATAAACTGTCTATGAATAAGACGTTAAATGATTAGGAATAAATCAGTTTCCTTGGAGATAAGTTAAAAAAGGCATATAATTTTGAACTGTTTGACAATTTTCATCATATTTTTATTATTGTATCAAATACAGCTTATATGATATTAAAACTATCGATATTCGACATTATTATAAGTACATATTAACAGAAAACATTTAAATCACACAGCGCTTGCAACATCAGCTCATTTGTTGGTAATGTTTAATCTGTAATTATATTAACAAATATTTGTTTTGTGTTTATATTTGGAAGTAAATATGTATTACATACACAGGAGCAACAATGCTCAGGATTTTTAATATTTTTAATATTAATGCATGTCACGACGTGTGTGCCACGGCACTATGCCCCTTGTCTCTAGACATTAAAGTGTTAAATCTCTTAAAGACCAGAATTCTCTCGTAATAAATGATGGAGAATTTTGTTAGCTAAAGCTTCTACAAAAAGATTAAGAAAAATAATATTATTATTCGCTTCTATAAAAAGATATACATAAACTCACGCCTTTATCCCCGAAGGGGTAGGCAGAGGCGCCACCAGGACACCCACATTTCGCCTTGTATGACCCGTCCCACGATGTGGTGGGGGTAAGCCTATCGCCATATCGGACACAAATTCCTGACTCCAGGCTGATAATGAATATAAAAATCCAATATCACTTTACCCGACCCGGGACTCGAACCCGAGACCTCAGTTTTGTAACCGTACCGTAATACAACTACGCCACCGAGGCAGTCAAACGTAACAACAAAAATATATATAAATCTAAGAATCCAAAATATCACGCAACATTTCCTGCAGTCCTTACGACAGGCGACATAACTCCAACAATTATATCATATAGCCTCGAAACTGGAATATTCCGGAGACATCCGTGTCTTAAACGATATATTATTTAAAACCCTATATCCTGAAACTGCTGTGAATTATAAAAGGCGGTGCGTTTAATGGCTTTAATTTCTAAGTTGTGAAAAATCTTCGGGAAAGTTTTCCCGTTAAGTGTTCCCTCCGATTTGAGGGCAGAGGGCTTGTACGTGGCGAGGTTTTGTCCTGAATATTTTATTCCCTCTGTGGTTTTGAAGGTTTTGATGGCTCATTGTCCGGGACAGGTATTCGATTGGGTACTACGGATTTCAATGAAGACTCTTTCTATTAGTGAGGAAGAAGGTGAAGCCAAATGATTGGAGCAAATTGGGTTGGTGTTAAAAAACTGGTCAAGATTCAAAAAGAGCGACCAAACGTCAAGATTTTCTGAAGTATTTATTGGAGCAGAAGCAAAAAAATTACAATTTAAACAGGTCGAAAGCACAATCATAATCGACGGATATAATAAAAATCATAAACCCAGACTTTGTCAACATATTGAATAGACAAATAATTTTAAAAAGTGAACAATCTAACATACTTTACATAATATATACACAAATACAAACTACCCTAACTTGTAGTCATTAATAACATTCATAAATGCCTCAGTACATCAAAGAAAATGTCATAAATGAATAAATAAATACACCCAACAGTCACATACATACTCCTGAGATTGAGACTTGCGTCGTGGGTATAAGGAACTACGAGAGACTTTAAGGTCTCACAAACATCCAGACCCGAAACAATTAATACTTATGGTTCTCACAAACATTTGTCTCGGTGCGGGGAACGAACCCGCGGCCTCTCATTTCACAGGCGGTATCTAACCAACTGCGCCAAGGAGGCTGTCATTAATTTGTAAATTTATAAATGAAATTAAATTAAATTGCGTTTAAATTTTGCGCGGAAAATTCATAGTTTTGTGTTTCAAATATGCATAGATATGAAAAAAGCCACACAATATGAGATCGCTTTGGTCGATAAAAACTACTAGGTGTAGTCTTAGCAGATTCAATTAGTGCAACGTATACGAACGTGGGTTGCCAGCGCGAAAAAGAAAATTAAATTAAATTATATTTGTACCTGAGACTTCATTAAAATAAATAAAAATTGCAAGCAAAGAATATTTTAAAGTTGCAACGCAAAACTTTATTTTGCATTTTTAATTCCACCTCGCTTTGTTTTGTTATTAACTTGTTTTTCGACCGAAGTTATTAAATGGGTATTATAATATAATGACTGAGATGTGTTTATTAAAACATTTAGATTAGGTACAATCTTTTGATACTTACTATTATCCAAACATAACTTTGGCTCTTTTGGTTTATTGTCTTTTGTACGTATGCAAGCGATCAACCCCGCCCATTAATATCTATATTCGTACATTGCCGGTCTTTCAAAATTGGCGAGGAAAGAGAAGGAAAAATAGCGGGACGAGTAATACCAATAATCCGACTCACTGAAAAAAGCATAACAGCATAGCTGTATCTACAAGTAGGTTTTCTGTGAGGCAGTGGCACCATACAAAACTGATCCACAACATTATTTTTTACCGTACTAAACTGATCCATACATACATAAACTCACGCCTTTCTCCCGAAGGGGTAGGCAGAGGCGCCAACAGGACACCCACATTTCGCCCTGTAAATTCCGTCCTACGATGTGATAGGGGGCGAGCCTATCGCCAAATCGGGCACAAATTCCTGACTCCAGGCTGATAATGAATAGAAAAATCCAATATCACTTTGCCCGACCCGGGACTCGAACCCGAGACCTCAGCTTTTAAACTGATCCATACTTACAATAACCCCAGTAAACTACAACATGGTTCTATTACTTCACAGTGATTTCAAGGAAGTGGAATATTGAAGCAACCTTCAATATCAACTGTTGCAGTGGAATATGAAAGCAAGAATTCTCAGGTATAACCAGGTATTTCTGAAAATGTTCTAGTTTTAAATAGGTTACGTTCATTTGTTTTAGCACAGAGTATTCCTAGTTTTCTACACGTATTGTTCACACTTATCTTAGTATTCATTGGTATATTTTTAACTGGCCAGTGAAAATACGTCAACTAATACATATTTTAATAAGTTTCGAAGCAGAACGTAAGGAAAAAATCATAACTTTTTTGTTTCTATTTTCTATGCATACTTTTATACTTTAAGTATGTACCAGGTACTCTAAAAATTACATATTTTTATCTTAGATTTCGTTTACAATCGGTGTATTTTTAAAAACTGTCAACAAATTTTCTTTCTCCAACTCGAGGAATATACCTACATAATTTATTATTTTAGCTGCATATGGACACTTCTGTTATCAGCAAGGATTATTAATAAATTCCGTATTTACATGTTAATATTTAAATTAAAACTGTAGTATGTGATAAAATTGATATTCCACACGTTGAAGCAGGCCACAGTGACCTCTGTCGAACAATTAGTAAACTCTTGTACTTAGGCAATTAAGTCTTGATTCAACACTTGAAGTTATAAGCTGTAGCGGACTGTTATATTGAAATTCTTTGTATGTAATAAAAGTATTTTGCCGCCATGAGCCATAAACCTTTTCAAAATAAATGATACAACCATATGGATTTTATTTTAAAAGTGTTAGAACCACGCTGTTGTCAATGAATCGCATGCCGGACCTATTGTTAAAAAAATGTGTTTGATTGAAAATCAAACAAAATAAATAAATAAATCTATTTTTACGGATTTTATCGCGAATTTGGTTTATTTTTTTACATATTTAAATGACGTTTCAATTACTTTACAACTTTCGTCGTCGTGGGGCGGATAGTCCGTAAAATCCGTAAAAATAGTTGCATTTCAATGTCCCACATTCGCGTAAATTTAAGAAACCATTATCAAATAAGAAATATTGAATGAATGTAGTAAATTCTATGGGATCTTTTGTTTATATATTACACGAGGCAGGCTGACACACTTTATAATTCCTGAACCTGCGAATTATGGGATTTATTTATTTTTGATTACAGCTAAATTTAAAAATAAGTAAAATCGGCGGCATTATTGAAGAAGGCAATCTCTTTCAGGCAACCTTAGGATGGACATAGAAGAAAGGAGAGAGAAAGGACAGCCTAAGGTATAGTGACATAAATATAAATAGATATTTACTCGTATAATAACAATATTACAAATTGATAAAAAATTAAAACATTAATTCATTAACTTTCTTAAATCTTTTCTACTGTGACCAATATTTTACACTATATTTCAGTCCATATACGCCCAGCAACGGGCACAGGACTTCTCCATATCGGGATTTTATATTAACTTAAACCATAGTACACTCCGCTGGCCTATTGCGAGTTGAAGAACTTACTGTATCATAATATTATAAATTCTTCTAACGATCTTTACGATATGCAAGTTACTTGGCTATTTTTCCTTTTATTTTTATCGAGTATGTATGTATGCATAAAGTCGGACTTTAAGTAAGTATTCGTTTATTTTAATTTTTTAAGTTTCACTACATTTGGGCTACTTTTGCATCGCGAGTACGTTTACAAACACTAATGATCAGACCCGGACTAAAATCTGTAGATTATATAAATATCCGTGCTTCATCAAGACCGCATCATTATATATATTTTTTAATTTCATAGGCCTGATATTCAGCATTTTACGTGGATTGAGACAATGGCACTATCCCGGTTAAACCGGACTATTTCTAATGTAGTGCAAGGTCCTAAAGTGTCACTTTGCTTTCTAAAACCTTTCTGTACCATCGGCTACCAACTCTCCGCGCTATAAACGATTGTAACTTCAACTACCTAATGAATTTAACACGCCTTTAGTTTTCCAATATTAAATTTATACAACCCAATCGCTTACACCTCATACCAAGCGCAAAGGTCTTCCAACCCATGTTGATTACATACGGGGACAAGTTTGCAGCGGCCGTCACTGAAACATGCTGGATACTGAATGGTAGTTTAATTATCACTTGTTACGGCTCTGCTGACAGCGACGGCTCGTGCTTCCACGCTTGATTAATTCCGATTATCTGATGCTATTTACTTTAAATTCCGTTATACTTCATTTGTCATTTTGTGTGGGATTTCGGGTTTTGTATACAGAAGTATTGTGCTAAGCTTTCCTTTGTTTATAAAATAATGCTTACTGCAAAATCTTGTGTAGTAGCAATGCTTATAAGGACTGAGAAAGTAAAATTCTGATTTCAATGTTTGTTTTAGTTTTATATAGACATTGTGCTACTGAACTTGATTCTAGAGCTACGAGAAATATTAATTGCCGCAACATTTTTTTGTTAAGTATTTACAGTGTTATTACTAAACAATCTAATATTCATCTCAGTTCTGGACTCAAACCTGAAACCTTTTCTTTTCAACCTTGTCGGATACTACATAAAGGTTATCTCTTGACACCATTAATAACAGTACAATACACCAAGTAAATTCGTCGGCTCAGACAAACATCCGAGCACTTAAACATTTGGCCTCCCAATGTTTGCCCAAAGCTATGCGCAATACAGAAATCATTAGTTAAACGAATTTTAACCTCTCTATTTGCCTTCTAATGAGTAGTCGCAATGAAGCAGACGATATGCTAATAAGCTGGAAGCGACTCGCTTTCATAGAACTATACAAACATCAGTAATTGAGACTTGCGTATGCGATTAATGCTTATTGTGGGAATTTGTGGGTATAACGGATTTTAAGCTCAAGGTCAATTTGTAGTGTTTTTTTTTTTTTTTTTTTAATCTGGCACGGCATAGTGACTGCATTGCACCTGATGGTTAATGCCGTCCAGATAGAGTATCGAATGGTATCAAACGGTAGTCTCATACCATTCGATACAATCATGCCGGCCCGCTGAGATGCCTCTTCACGCTACTGTACACTGAGTTGTAATTATAGAGCATTATAATATTGAAGGTTGAAATTGAATAATTCAAGGTTGCGGGAAGTCGCTGGATGCAGGTGACTTCCAACAGGCCAATGTGCAGATCTCTGGGGGAGGCGTATGTATGTTTCTGTGGCTTTTTTTTTTTTTTTTTCTTACACGAGGAAATCCCTTTACGGATCCATATAGGTATGTCGGGCTCGCCGTTCTAATACAAATTAGAACGTCCTACCGACTAAAACCCCGTGATATACCGCTATCTCCTTTAAAACAGGGGTCGTGGGATACGCGTGAGCATGCAACCACAACCCTCTAGGAGTTGGTCCTAAGAGGACCCGCTATATTTTGAGGTTTTGTTACCTCTCCCAACCTGCACGTTTATGACGAGAACGTGTCAAATACCGCGCGTAACATTGTAGCGACTCTTTATTCCAGCTTATGGAGGTCGGAGATCGTCTCTCCGGTTGCGGGTACGCCGCGTACGAGGCAAGGTTCTGCTTGTCCGTTCTCGTTCCCTCCCCGCTGCCTCTTTTAGTGCTATAACCTCCTCGCAAAATGAGGCGACGCTATTCCAGCCTCTTTCACTTTCCACCATAGCCTGAGCCACAGCCGGGTGAGAAAGATCGTTCCCAATTGTGCCACAAGATCGCGACGAAACGAGTCAAAAATCGGACAATCAGCTAAAGTGTGTAGTGCCGAGTCCTCCTCACATCCACAACTATGACACACAGGCGTTTGCTCACGTCTTATTCGATACAAGTACTTTCCAAAATGTTTCTGTGGCTGAAGAGAGAGAGAGAGAGAGAAAGTTATTACCGAAAGAAAGCATCGTGGGGAATTCTGCATAATTAATTGTGTAGAAGAATTCCAAATGTGCGTTTATTCTGACAAATCGCAATCGACAATAACAAAATGAATAGTTCAAACTTTTCTAGCGTTATCTAGTAAGCATGATACCAATGCCAGAGAAAATATTTTTATTGAAAAACCCTAGAAAGGAGGCACACAGCTTGGCAAAGTATTAAAATAATCATGAAGGTAAATGCAGTCGGAGTTCCGATATTGTATTAACTGGTAACTGATAATATCGCTTGTGTTGCGCGAAATTGGTTGTATAATTCCGAAAGCACACGTATTTACGTGGGCTATTATGAGGTGAATACGAATGCCCTACCACGAATAAACTAATGTACTTCAATGTCAATGGCTCCTGTGCGAAAATATGTTAAGAATCATCCGTAGAATTAAAAATAAATTCCACAAACTCACCTCGTTTAGTGTCTTGAATAATTCCTTTACAATAAACCGTTAAAACACCTTACAAACAGACAAATTCCCAGACTTTATGAATGACGCCTCAAGAACTCAGTACATTAAATTAAATATTCAAATCGTTGGAACATTTCGAAAGATAACGGGCTAAATGTTGCAATTGTCCCTTATCAAGCATTCACCCGCTTGGGAAAAACAAATTTCACTGCTTTTATTCCAAGGGGAATATTTAATTGTGGCATAACTAATTGACATTATCATTTGACAAGCTTTTAGTGCGTCTCTGCTCACGAGACGTAAACAATTAATTTGATAATACAAATGTAATATATTAGTCTATATTCGTCCCATTGTCGAGCACGGACCTCAAAGATAGATTGATAAATCAGCTATTGAGCTATAGGACACATGTGGCATCTAACAAGTCACTGTAGAAATCTTTGAAAAAGGCCTTATACAAGAGGTGGTTATCACTGGTGGTAGGTCTCTCATATGTGAGAGGCCGCCTGGGTAGGTACCACCGCAACCGTGTTTTTTTTATTGCAATGGATGGCGATATGAGCATGCCACTCGCCTGATGGTAAGCGACACGACGACTCATGGGCAGTAGCAACACCAAACAACACCATGAATTACAAAGCAATGCTTGGTATTCCACTGAGCTCGCCATCCTGAGACATAAGATTTTAGTTGAGTTTTAAGTCTCATTATGTGCAGTGGTTACTCTGGCTACAATGTCTTTCAAACCGTGCATTTACACTGCTGTCTAGGGGGACAAATAGACATTGCGGTGGTACCTACCCAGGCAGCCTGGCACTTATGAGAGACCTACCAGTAAAAAAAGCTCGTAATCCAAATATTGACCTATTTAGTCTATTGCCAGTACTTCAAGTTACCAAAAAACCTATATGGTTCTTTGATGTTGAATTTTATGAAAAATAAAGCAAATAAATTTGATTTCGATACATCTTTCGTGTGTAAACAAACTAAGTGTTTTTTTCCGCCATATTTACAATGTCTGTATTTACTTTTAATTAGTTTATTTACATTAATCACTTTGTACGGTAGGGAGTTTTGATTAGAACGATTTTCGTACATTTTCATTAAGAAAATACAGCAATGGCAACGTGTTATAATATAAAAATAGTAATTAGGTACATACACAAAGGTTCTCATTATAACTAGGGATTAGTATTAACATGGTTGTCGGAGCTAATCCCTTTATCCACGAGCCGTGAAATCGTTCGTCTCAACGCCCACCTAGTATTCATTACTTTGCTTCGGATTCTACTTTACACACTGCGATATCTTAGGTAATATTATTATGCTGTTTGTTTGTTATACTATGACGTTTTAAACACACAACTGATCGTCTCGAATTCTAGCATACATATTTTCAGGGATATAGACAAGGACATAGAATAACTTACAGCCGGGATAAAGTACTGTTTCCGAAGCATACAAAAATAATGATTCGTTTTAACATTAGTTGTGCTGACTGAAAAAACTGAATTGATTGACAAATTCTATCTAAACGCGGGTGAAGCCGCGGTCAATAGCTAGTTGAAGGATAAAATCTTTTACTTAATACTAAGACATTAACTGAAATTACTTACTTTTATTCAACGGTGAAGTAAAACATCACGGGGAAACTCGCGTACTTGAGAGTTTTATGAAAAGTCTACGAATCATATAGTTTAAAAGGCCCACTTCCAAAAGAGTTAAGTTCAGTCATATATCCGATCGTTAAAAATTATAACCAGATCGATGGTTGAAAAACAATGTATCATAGAAAAATCATAGCTGTGTCTTCTAAAAATTAATTCATTTTATAAAACTTTTTATTAGGATTGTTACAATAAAACAATTAATAATGTGTCTACTCTTACTACACAATTCTATTGTATAATCCATACACTACGTCCCCGGTCCCACTATAGGGTACGAGCCTCCTTTGCAATCGAGAGCATGATTGATTAGGGTTAGGCCACGTAGTCAAAATCAAAGTTAAAATGCTACTAGATTTGCTTATAGTACATGCAATACATCCAAGCAAACTACGTGCAATTTTCCGATCACAATACTTTCCCTCGCATCGAAAGTAAAAACAGCCCACATACAAACACGAGAGATTTCTCCGCCTGTACTTTTCTCGGGTTTGTTTGTAGCCCGCATGTCTTGAACTTCTTTAGGTGTTTGCTTGGAAACTTTCGATAAACACCGTGATGTAGGGTTGGGGGATTATTACGGTAATTTTGGATGTAAGGAGGATGATTAACTTTTTGGCGGATATACGTCATACTTCTTGGTATAAAACGGGAAATAAGGGCGGAGAGGGAATTGAGTGTATGATGCTATCTCAATACGAGTTGGCTGCAGGCCAATCTTAAGCTCACGACTGAATTGTAGGAATAGTAGATTTGGTGGTTCAAATTCCAGTTTGGAAGATGATGGAAGATGTAAACGAGGTACGACGTAAAGACGTATTAAGACTGTAAATATAAAATTAAAGAACATCTCAATGATCTTCGTTTGATTTTGACCCACACGGAACTATTCCCACATATTTTTTAGAATTTGCACTTTGAGTTTTGTATATCCTTACTATCGCATAATTATTTAACTAACTACAACTTTTGATTACAGAGGTAATCCGTTCTCAATAGTGGGCTTAGTATTCGATTTAATATTCAGTTTTTTTGACAAAATGAGTTTTATTAAGACTACGTTACGACTCTACATCTCCATATCGGGCGTCAAAATCAATACATAAATCGGAATTCCAGTCAGAATTTCAAGCAGAGTAAGCCAACACAAGTCTCGAGTGGTAGCAACTTTCTCACAATCTAATATCATACAAACACCCACTTAAGTTGTGTGCGGAGAGGTTGGGAGTGTGACGTATCGCTGCAAGGGATCGGCTGCGAACGAATCCCCCTAAGTAAATATTAGAAAACTATGTTTGATCAGGCCGAGGTCCTACACTGTATAATTGTTCATCGGGCTCTCGATTGTGTAACTAAAGCTAGGTACGGCCGGTGGAGTGGAGTTAATGGAAATTCAATTTGCTGTTATATTCTTATATTCAGTTTTTCAATATTAAATAATACATAAATAATAACATTCTACCGTCTCATGTTACTTAGTCTTAAGCTGTGTTACTTCGAGTTAAATTTGCAGCCCTCGTCCTGTTGTTTAATTTAATAGGCTATCACGCACATAGTAAAAAAGGACGAAATAGACAGACAGCCTCCGTGGCGCTGTTGGTTAGACGCCGGCTGTGAAACGAAAGGCCGCGGGTTCGATCCCCACCCCAAGAGAAATGTTGTGCGGTCCACAAATATTTCTTTCGGGTCTGGGTGGTTCTGAGACCGAAAAGTCTCTCGTAGTTCTGATACCTGCGACGCAAGACTTAATTGATCTTAACGTGGGGTCAGGACAATGTATGAGACTGTTAGGTGTATTTTATTTATTATTTTCTTTAAAATACCTTTTATCTTTTTATTAGCGTAGTGGGAACAATACTATTAAAAGGATAAAACAATATAATTGCTAGCCGGGTTACATTAGGTATTTGCCACATCTTAAGACAAAATATACGTGAACTTTCTATATTCTCCAATCGATATATTCTGTGTATTTGTGTCATAAGTTTCTAATATTTGAGACTACACGACGTAATTTCTATTCTAACACCGAACAATCTTGAACATAATTCAGAGGCTCGAATTACGAAAGAAGGCCTTCTGAACTTGAATACTTCTTGTCGAACAACTTCCATGTTAGCTAAGAGCCCGTTCAAGCCCTAATGGATTTCAGTTGGTTAAATAATTAATTTAATATTAATTGTCGAGCTCGTCAACAAAGTTTGCGGGTTGGAAATTTTGGCTGACTTACAAGTGCTAATTAAGCGTGTTGTTCGATATAATCTAGTGTTGTAAGTACTTACTTAACTTGTTAATAACTTGAACCAATTTTCTATGAAATAAGTTATTTATAAACGCCTAAGTAATTCTTTTCTCTAAGGAGGAAAGCTGATAATCTCTCTTTTTGTATCCATCGATATCGAAAAGAAGGTTTTAGTGTTATTGGGTTTCCATCCAGCCAGAAATGTAGATGTTACGGCCTAGTTTCCTAGTTCAAACCTGTGTTATAACCTCTTGGTGACCTTCACTTACATCAGAAGCAATACTGCATGTTGCAGTGCGTGAAGCTTACATCACATTTTGCCTACGATTAGGAATTGTTTCAGACCTTTGACCTTATCATAAGATGACCTAAAACAGCAGTAGTGCGTGTTCACGGTAGTCGCGTGTTCAAATCCCAGGGCACATCGGTGTTTCGGGAGTCATATGTGTATTGATAGTCAATCACCACGTAGTATGACATTAAAAGAAAAAATCCTGACTCCGGGCTGATAATGAATAGAAAAATCCAATATCACTTTGCCCGACCCGGGACTCGAACCCGAGACCTCAGCTTTGTAAGCGTACCGTAATACAACTACGCCACCGAGGCAGTCGAGTGATAAGAAACAATACAAAAATATACATTAGTAGACTTTATATACATTTATAATGACAATGGAGAGTCCTGAAGTATGCGGGTTTTACGATGTTTCCTAACATCATTAAAGTATGCAACTAGAAACCTGCAACCTCTGTTTTGATTCCCTGGACCGATTATAACTGCCTAGTTCATCACAATTAAACCTGGGGTAATTTAACACCTGCAAATTCTATAATTCTATATTCACGGAATTTTAAACATTTATTTAATATGCAAACTGTGTATTAAAATAAAATTACACAAAGTTTCTTATAAAACTACGAGAGATATAACTTATTTTATTTATACATTTCACAGAAAAAGTTATTATTCCGCCGCGTCTGACGTCACGATACATAGAATGTAGTTTTTATTTGCTTCGTATTTTCTATAATATATTGCAAAGTAAAATCATTTGGATGGGTTCTATTTTGGTCACGTTTTTAACTGCGGAGGAACAAAATATATACTAGATATAAAAAATAAAAGAACTTAAAATAACAATAATTCTAATGTATTCCGTGGAAATGTGTGTTGAAATGTAAATACATAATTTTTATGTGCTTTTTGTTCTAAAGTAACATAAAACCTTAAAACCTCCAAAGTTCAGCCCGAAATAAACCAATTTCGCGTAATCCTTTCACTAAGCAAGACATAAAGAGCCAGCTAAGCAACCTCGTTCTAGTTCATTATTGGACGTCCAAAGCCGACATTCTGAATAAGATAAATGTACCAATAACCTCAAAATAACTGAAAAGACGTCGCCTCAAAACTCAAATATTTGTATACGTAGTCCGTGCTATATTTTAATTTCCGGCTTTTTCCTTCTCGCCGAGATTAAAATGATTCACAAGAAATACTTTATTAACAACATTTACCCTTGGTTCGCGGCGTGAAGATTTTCAAATTTGAATTTCGTCGCGCTGAGGTCAACGGGAGCTCGGATTGAATTTTTGATGTGGCTTGCATTCTTTCGCTGGATTCTATTTTTTCTTGTTTCCATTCTTAAACATGTATACGCGAATTTTGCATGACAATTTCAGTGTTCCGCTTAAATAAGTTTCGTGCTGGTTTGTTTGGAACTATTTTATATCTGTAGTGGCTTTGTTTAAAATTTCATTTTGCTGCTTTCAAGGAAATGCTGCAGTCAATTTTGTATACAACTTGAATGAGCCGAGTCTCGTACACTTTCCCGTGGATATTTAATTCTTGTATTTATTCTGGCACGGCACTGATACCTGATGGGAAGTGCATTGAGCGACGAGAAACAACGACTATTTCTGACTGGTCAACACAATTTCAAACACAAAATTATGGCTACCTTTTCCTCTACGCTCCACGATGCTCCGTAAAAGACCAGAACACTTGGAACTCCCCAAACGGCATGAATGTTCATGAGTTTCAACATTCCTTTAAAACCAGGAGAACTAGTTGACTCGCTCTTCTTGGATTATAAAAACGTTTTTGATAAGACATTTTAATCCATCTCTTGATTCACAATACAATCCAAGGTTGCCAGATATTTTGTCGTATCGTAATTTTTTCTCAAAAAGCTCATAAATCTGATAATCTTGAAAGCAATTAGGGCTCGGAATGAATCGTAAAGTATAACATTACCCTTTTTAATTATATTTATCTGTGACTGAACTTCAAGACGATTGTGTACGGCGAACGGCTTTGCTTAATTGTGTTATGACAGGAAAAATAAAAAGATTTTTACTGCTGCTTCAGTTTATTACTTCGCTTTTTTGGGTGATTCATGAATTTTATCTAGTAATTGGTTAAACCTATTTATTCACTGTATAATATTAGGTATCATACAAGAGCGATGAGAGACATCTGTGTGAGAAACATATTTGAACCAAGCGAAAATTGATCTCACGTCTTTAAGCTGTTTTCATTCAGCTCTGAGAGCTTTCATAAAATGTTTGAATTATTGAAAGAGTCCCAAATCTAACTCCTAGACGGAAGGCTATCATTAGTATTGGACTTCGTGTGCCTACATTTGATAATGATGATCACTCAGATAAATTTTTTTCAGGCCTTAATAATTTCAGTTAACTGTTTTCCTATGTATTAAACGAAGTCTTTGCTTAAAATTAATCAATAAACCATAGTGATTGTAAAGTAGGTGTTTTACGATGAAGTCTAGACTAGGAGTAAAGCACTAAAATGTATTTTAGACTGCGAGGACGAGACGTATTATAAAACGGTCGATTCAGATATGACAAAGTAGTTTAGGGTGGTTTCACAACGTTCGGTGTCCGAGTTATAGGCCGTATATATCATAATTATCTTTCTCTAGGAATAAAGTTCAATATTTTAAAATGAAAATTTTGCTTATAGTAAAACCAAATAACCCTGGTTTGCTCATGAAAACTATAGGGTTACGTCAAAAATATGTCTGGGCGTCAATGCAACGGGAAAACCAAAAAAGCACTGGCTTGATATCGTCAAGGAAGGAATGAAAGTCAATGATCTACTGATAATGTCGAAGATCAAAATAGACTGCATTAGCATGCATAAAGGCGGACCATTGCACCGACTGGGATGAAACCAGGTAGGGTCTTTCAAAGCCGATATCGACTTTTTAAAGGTTTATGCATGACTCATAAGTTTTATGTGGTTATTCGTGGACAACGCTGCTTAGTTTCCTTTAGAAAGTATCGACCATTTAACAGCCCTTCCAAATTTATTACGTTCCTAATTAAGATTGGTCATTTTCCCACTATTATTAACCACGGTTTGACAATTGAACTTCAAATCCTTGCACCACATTAACCTGATAATACATGTTTGTTCAGCCCATGCATTTTCGAACCGGCTAATCCGAAGCTCATTCCGCCGACGCAAATGAAGGCAAACGTTATATGTTTCATTCAAAATTCAATCACAATTAGAACACAATCACGGATATTCTGGCCGGCGGTAATCACACTCATTATAATATTGACGATCTGCTGTGAAGGATGGGCTGTGAAATGCTAAATCTGTGTAGTGTTTCGGCTATTATTAAATACGTATTATACCTATCCCCAATACACCTTTCCACTCCCGTCCCGATATGGTGGATAGCAACACATCAACGATCCAAGTATTGTGGATGTTCATGGATGTTTTCCGGACCTATGCAATATTTTTTTTTTATATATCTTTTCATTATACAGTCAATACACCCTCGAGTTTATATTCAAGCCTCAATTTGACGGTGACGGCTTTGACAAAGCTCGGTAAATTAAAAAGAATATCCAACAGCAAGAGACAATTAACCATCACTTGCCAGTTGATAAAATTATGCCGGCCTGCTTAAAATTTGATATTTATAAACTGAATTCAATACGTGACATGAGAAGATACGTATGACGATAACATCGCCATGGAGTACTCGCAAAGCATCAGTTTATTTGTTTATCGTTTTTATAAGTAAAAAGTACCAAATATATTTCCAAAAATACCTAATTACTACACAAATGGAACAACTTAAACTGAAATCCGAAAAGATGGCACCAATTTCCCGCAAACGTGTGTGCAAACACCCTTACAACTCTCGTCCAACTTTTTTGAACGATGCGCAAGTAAGTTTGTTAGTGTATGATGACAAATAACGATTCGGCGTTTCTTCGATTCGGAATAAATCTCATTTCGGCTGTGGAGCGGCGCGATTCTTAAACGTAAGATGAATATTGATGGTCGGTTACAATTTTAAAACGCCATTTATCACTTTTAAACTGACTCTGCGTTCATTGCGCTCAGTTTGGAACGAATTCAAAAAAGGTGATTTAAATTTTCGTTTTTGCAATGTTTGCTTGCTGTTTATTCTAATATGTCGGGACTTTTGATTCGAATATTCAAAATTAATAAATGAATAGTTGACGTTTTTAACTAAAACGTATTATCATATTATGTTGCAATGAAACCAATCGGCATTAGTGATGTCAATTTTTCTCTGTAGGCTGCTATTTACAGCCTCCTATAATAGAATACGAGGAAAATGTTAAGGGCTTGGCTCTTTTTTCATCCATTGTGGTTATTGAATATGGCTTACTATAAGAATGTTTATTTTTAGATTTACGAATATTACATAGCTCTATGAAATGACAATCTTTGAATAATGTTTTAAGAAAATGCTGGCCACAGAGTAAACAACGGTTTGACTGTATCCATGCCATTTTGAAAGCCTATGAATGGTTGTGGTACTTACCATCATATGGACTGGTCACTCATCTGCCTACATGGGTAATAACAAAAAAGCATGAAAAATTGCCTCGACTGTTAGAGTACAGTTTTACTACTGTACGATCGCAACGCCGAGTTCCCGGGTTTGAATCCCGAGTCAGGCAAAATGATATTGGATTTTTCTATTAAATATCAACCCGGAGTCAGAATTTGTACCCGATATGGCGATAGGCTTGCCTCCCATCACATAGTGGGACGGAACATACAAGGCGAAAGTGGGTGCCTCTGCCTACCCCTTCTGGGAAAAAGTTGTTTTAATGTATGTGTACCTATGCACGAAAAATGAATGCTATCGACATCATCTACACAATATATATATTTTAGTAGCTTGTTTAAGTCACAAAATAAAAACAACAACACAGACTGACAACATGCTCTCTGGAAAACGAGTTCTACGAGTAATCATAACATTCAATAACCAAATACAAACCCGACAAGTCTCAAAACAAGTACACAAAATGATGGCACGATAACCGTTTGCAAATGTTCAAAATGTAATCAGTAAATTGATTAATTTGTTTAGTGTGGTGTGTGTTTGTTCATTGCAAATCTAATTCATTAGTAGCTTCCGTTTGTGTTGCAGCTCACGGCCCGTCCCTAAAGGGTGCACATCGGATTCTATTCAACATTTAGCATTCATGTATCTTTTGTTGTTACAAATTGAACCTATTGTAGAATAATCTATTACAAACTAAATTGTGTTGGTGTGTAATTGTTTTGCAGGGACGGAACAATTGATAATCATCATTTTTAAAGAGAAAAGCGCATGGGCTGTTTTATGTTTTGAATAATGCACGATTTCTAAGCAGCTGATATTTAGATTAATTCTTTGCAGGCAAAGTGCAGGGTAAAAGGTATTTGATAATAAAATTCCTAATATTAATGTCTCAACTTTCTCAGTAATGTACTTTAAAACGGTTTGAGGAATTCAAATTTGACTGCCTCGGTGGCGTAGTTGTACTACGGTACGACTACAAAGCTGAGGTCTCGGGTTCGAATCCCGAGTCGGGCAAATTATTGGGTTTTTCTATTCATTATCAGCCCAGAGTCAGGAATTTGTGCCCGATATGGCGATAGGCTGGCCCCCTATCACATCATGGGACGGAACATACAAGGCGAAATATGGGTGTCCTGGTGGCGCTTCTACCTACCCCTTTACACCTCAGCATTACACTAACATGACATGAAATTGAAATTGTGCATTACTTCTCGGTGGCGGAGGTTCTACATATTCATAACATCGCCAACATCAACCATCATCTACACTTGAACCCGGACAATAAAAATCTGATCAACACAGTCCATCAAAATTCTCTTCATCTATAATGGTTTCTGAGATTTACACGAATGTCACATATTTAAATAAAACTAATTTTTACGGATTTGATGGTGGATTTGGTTTAATTTCACATTTTTCCTCCTCTTTTATTTTATTTTATGTTTTTATTTTACTTTATTATGCGAGGAAAACTAACAGCTTAAGAATTACATAAAATAAATGCTCAATGGTTAAGGCCAATAACAAGTTTTCACTTATAATATTACTTATTAAATTTTTCGAAAATATAACCCCTACGCTTTCCATGGTCATATCGAAATCATAGTCTGAGAAACAAAGACAAAGCCTGTATATGCAAAAATGTGCTAAGTGTATTCAGGAAACTGCATACATTAACATAAATACGGATATTTAAATAGAGTTACATGCATGCATATGTAACGAACTACCTTGCTTAACCTTTGCATAGAACTATTGTCTGTCGTGTGTAGTCCTTTGGTATGGAAGTATTATGTCTGGTAATTGATTCTTTATTTCTTAAAGCGATTTTCTATTTTCTTCTCTTTTCAGCCATAGGAAGTCCACTGCTGAACATAGGCCTCCCCCGAGAATATCCACATTGACCTGTTAGAAGTCACCTGCATCCAGCGCCTTCCTGCAACTTTAACTAGGTCGTCTAAGCGAAAATAAATAAATATTTTTTTTTGGCAAGTTCAAACAAATATTGAATATATGATTTTACTGTTAATCTTCTTTTTTATGATTCCCAAGAACCGTCCATATACAAAAGAAACGAGGTAATTATTTTGTTCAATCGATCAATACGGAGTTTAATTATCACAACAATTTACTTTAGCTTTATTAACTTCATCCTCTCCAATGAATAAATTACTGCCTATTGGTAGTGTAGCTTTGACGAGGTATAAGAAAGCTCTACCACCTGTACTTATAACTTAAAAATCTAGTTTTTTATACTTCTACTAGACAGATAAAACCAATCAACTTATAAACTAAAAAACTGCATCAAAATCGGTGCATTCCTTTAGGAGCTACGATGCGACAGACAGGCACACAGACACGTCAAACTTATGGCACCACTTTTTTTGCATCGTATGTAAAAAAAAGTTAAAAAAAGTTATAACACACGCTTTAGTAAAAGACCCAACTAAAAAAGTAAAAATAATTGATTATGAGTTTAAGATTAGAAAATCGACTGAAATACATTTATTTTATGGCTAAAAAGCTAGGGTGCTTGCGGATAAGTAATTGTTATAAGCACCCCACGCTTTGTAAAAAAATATTATTGTATTGTCATCGGTCCTTGACAAGTATGCATTTCAAGTAAATTCGACGTTTTGAAATGCTCGAAAATGGACTACACAGATTCCATTACATTCATACATACAGGAGAAGCTAATAAAAGCGTGTTAATAACCATTATCAACGCTTAATATATGAACATACATAGACTCACGCCTTTATCCCAGAAGGGGTAGGCGGAGAAAAAAAAAAAAAAGGGGGTAGGCGGAGGCGCTACCAGGAGACCCACATTTCGCCTTGTATTTTCCGTCCCATCATGTGATAGAAGGCGAGCATGTCGGGCACAAATTCCTGACTTAGGTCTGATAATGAATAGAAAAACCTAATATCACTTTGCCCGACCCGGGATTCGAACCCGAAACATACGCTTTGTAGTCGCGCCGTAGTACAACTACGCCACCGAGGCAGTTTTAATATATAAATATATCTATCTATTGCTTAAAGTTCATACACCAACAGTACCCCGACACAAACGGCACCAGCATTCACAATTTCAATTAACTGAGATGTGAGCTCTCCGTTGTCGAATTTTCTCCGGTTGTCGCTCCATTATCGATCGGCGCGAGTTTTTAGCGACGTTGATAGATCGCTTCGGGATAACCGTTCTGCTTTCTGCCGCCTTATCGCTCTGCAGTACCAGGTATAAGCGCTCCTCAATCAGGTGTTTGGAAACGCTGATTTTAAAGTCGTTTTATACATGTTTTCTCTCGATTTTAGAGATTTAAAAACGATTGAAAATGTTTTTAAAATATAAAAAAGGAATAGTAAAAAGAACACCGTTTTAACAGGTCCCAAAACGATGGTAGTACGTGTTGCTCGACGACTCAAAAAATGTAAAAGACTACTTAAAAATATGATTATTTAAAAGGCTATATCATGTGTTATCTATGTGTAAGGTAACATTTAGAAAACATATTAAATTAGCTTGATATCATACGTCATTTATGACTGATATAGGGTCGAGGACTATCTTTTTTTATTCATATCTATTTCATCCTTTATTATCTATAAGGTGTAATAATGCACTTTACATTTTGTAAGATTTATAAATTATACCACAAAGACAGGATGTCAATTACAAACGAAAGCTGTTTAAGTATTTTGTATACAAATCTAAATATAAAAATAAATAAATATTAAATTATAAAATGCGTTCTTTACTCTACAGGTATGCTTTCAAACCGCGTTCGCCCGCAACTTATGCTCCACACACCGACTTTCATTTACTAAATAAATATATATCTAGAAATTTTCATCACTAATATTTGATTGGTCACCCGCTGTGTGTTTTCTTTGTGTTTCGCTATGGATCTAGATTTTTCGATATTTCTAAGAACGTTTAGGTAGATCATTTTCAGAATCGAATCCATTTTCTCGAGAATCTGTTTTATCTCTCACAGAATGGTGAAAATCGCTCGTATTGTATTATTGAATAAGTGTTAGGCATTCTTTTGATTGGAATAATTTTCAGTAATATTTCGAGAGATCATAACGAATACGTCGCCGCAGCGCCTAGAATCAACTATTGAAATATCACAAGTTGATTAAATACTCTTTAAATCGTAATAAGGATTTATTTAAAAACAAATCTTATTTTTAAAACAATCCACGGGTAGTTGTATAATTCCGTATACCCATAGTTAGAGTAAGTATCGGAAAGAGTGGGAGCATGACAGTTTGCAATATGAACCGCCTCCGAACCGATGTCGTAGCATTCAACGTTCAGCAGTCGGCAGTAAAGCATTGGCATCCGGTTATTTCCTTTAAAAGTACCAAGTTATCGAAGATATTCGGATAAGTCGTTAATTATCTGGCAAACAAAACTTGTCGTATAAGCAATATTATTATAATCTTTTACAACCTCTATCAAGTCTTCTGTCCAATTTTAGATGGGCGTGTTTAAAACAAAGCTGAAATTTTAGATATATAATTTCCACTCAAAGACTTAACTTTATGCCTACAATAAAACAAAATATTTTAAATATATTATATTCTAAATCTAAGCCCGAAACAAAATACTACAAACAATAAACATTATTATTTACTCAAACATATTGTGTTGTTCAAACTTCATAAATTAGTTCTGAGCATTTGTGAATAAACATAAAACGCTCCCAACAGTACAGAATTTTAATGTATTCAATAAATAGTAATGATATTATAATATCAAATTATCAACGTTTCAATTATCAAATAAACACACGAAACCCACAAAGTTTTGCAGCGGGGGACATATTTGTATTCCATTGTGAATGATTACTAATCCCAATGAATATAATGTATATAATCAAACTATTTGAATAAACTGTAACCTGTTGCGATAATTTTAGGGAAATTAAAAGTATATTGAAAGTGCGTGGTGGCCTGTTGGTAATTGACCGGATGATAGACAAGGCGGTCGTGGGTTCAAACCCTTGGGCACCTTTGACTTTTTATAGTTACACATTATTGAATCAATCACGATGCACTGTAACGGTGGAGGAAAACATCGCGAGGAAACCTACATGCCGTAGCGATTTGTAAGAATTTCTTCGGTATGTAAAGTCTGCCAACCCGCACTAGGCCAGTGTGGAATACTATATGGCCTAACCCCTCTCAATCGTATTCTCGATTGTAGAGGAGGCCTGTGCCCTAAAGTGAGACCTTTATGGGCTGATACTTAAAGTCCCATGTAGTTTGAAACCCCTGCTACAAAGATTGTATTTTATTTTGGTGTATTTATTTATTTAATCTTTATTGTACACAAGCAAAATACATAACAAGCAATAAAGGTACAAAAAATGATCATATCGCATTATCGTCTTATATTTACTTATCAAAGTAAGTCACAACTTACAAGTAAATCTGTTGCATTTACATACATAATTTGATTTCCATTCATAATATTAGCTCAAATAATCAAATGAACATCGAATAATGTTGAAATCCAATTAGCATTTAGCACGACTTGGTAACATATTTTAGCGACGTTATATAACAATATTACAACAGTAAAACCAATCAATTTAAAATTAATTGCAAATGAAAGTAATGAATAAATTAATGTACATTCATTAAGATTAATCGTTTGGGAGAAAAGGCTTTACATCGATAAGGTATGAAAGAGTTGAACATGTCTTTTTTTATTCCCTGAATGGCGAGACGAGAATGCCTTTCGCCAGATGGTAAGCGATACGCCCGCTCATGGACAGCAGCCAAAACCAAATAACACCAAAGCATTGCTTGGCATTCTACTGCGCTCGCTACCTTGAGACATAAGATGTTAAGTCTCATAATTTCTAGTGGTTACTCAGGCTGCAATATCCTCCAAACCGGAACACAGCAGTGCATTTACATTAATGTTTTGCAGGAGAAATAGACATTGCGGTGGTACCTATTCGGGCGGTCTCTCACATATGACTTACCACCAGTAAAACTACCGTCTTACTGTCTCTTCTACAACTAGGGGTTTCATGGAGAGGGCATAAACCAAGACTTTTTGTGAACAGAGCAACGGTAGAGTTTCTTGCTCGTTCTTCTCTAGTGAGAACAGGCTTGTGAACCGGGTGGTGGAGCAAAAAAATGTGACTGAATCCAAATGATGTTATCTATGATAACGTTTTGAAGATTCAATAAACTATTTTCATAGTCCAGAAATCTTAAGGAGCTTAAACATAATATTATAATTTTTGTTTAGTGGTTGCTTTTCTTGCGGCCATGTTCTAAAATTAATATTATGATAGTGTATAAGATTCTTGTTATGTTACTGCACGATATGAATCCCTGTCCGTAACACAAGTTAAATCTTACTTGGACACCAGAGTTCAATCTAATACTTAGGTAATATTATTATTACTTATTTATTGTATACTAAGTGTTTGGTATATTGTTTCTTCGTGTCCATAAAGTTTATTTCATTTGATTTTGATTAATAAACTGTATTCAAATCGCCATATCGGGCACAAATTCCTGACTCCGAGCATCAAATGAATAGAAAAGTCCAATATCACTTTGCCCGACCCGGGATTTGAACCCGAGACCGTATCGTGCCGTACCGTAGTACAACTGCTCCACCGAGGCAGTAAGGAAAGACTTAAAGCAAATATCAATTATATTCAAACTGTTCATTTCCCTAAATTGGTAGTAAACGTTTGACCTTTTAAAACAACAATAATTGATAAGAAGCTGTAATATCGGATGTCGGAACCCTACTTAGGTCTTGGTAAAATTGCGGTAATTTTATATCGTGACATTTACTAAATAACAAGAAATAACAATATACTCTGTACGTAATTGAGTTGAATTGTGTGGTAACACGGGTCGCTAATCAGCTATTGCAATAATTCACCTTCATTTATAGCAGAGTAATTCGTGTTTAGTCTACACTTAAACTGCCTCGGTACCATAAATGTACTACGGTACATTTACAAAGCCATGATCTCGGGTTCATATCTTGGGTCGGGCAGAAGTGGTATTGGATTTTTCTATTCGTTATCAGCCCGGGATCAGGAATTTGTGACTGATATGGCGATAGACTCGCACATCGTGGGCAGAACATACAAGGCGAAATGTGGGTGTCCCGGTAGCACCTCTGCCTACCCCTTCTGGGACAAAGGCGTGAGTTTATGTATGTACACATGTATGTAATTCGTATTTACGAAACCGGCTGACTACTTATTTCAATAAACGCAGGTGTACGTAAAGCCACACTTGTATCCACGAAACTTTGATAAAATATACATGATCGAAGCCACGAAGGGTTAAGTAGAGTTGCCATTAGCGCAATCCAAATTTCGTCCCATATCCCAATCTATACATCTATATCTATACATATAATAAAAATGTAAATGGTCGATGTCTGTACATGGAAGATATTTAAGAAATTGCAACGCGGGGGGTCTTAATAACAGCAACAGAATCCAAAACAATTTTTTTTAGAATTTTTGTCTGTCTGTCTGTCTGTCTGTCTGTATGTTTGCTTGCGCATCACGCAAAAACTACTGCACCAAATGAGATGCGGTTTTCACAGTTGTATTGCTGCAGGTTCAACTTAAAAACTGGTATATGATGCATTGACATACAGGGTGTTTCTTTTTGTTTGCTTGCACATTACTCATAAACTACCGCACCAAATGAGATGCAGTTTTCACAATTACAATGGTGCAGGTCCAACTTAAAAACTGGTATATATTTCATTTACATACAGGTTGTTTCTTTTTGTTTGCTTGCACATTACTCAAAAACTACCATACGAAATGAGATACAGTTTTGACAGCAATATTGGTGCACGTCCAATTTGAAAACTGGTATTTATTTTATTTATAGACAGGGGGTTTCTTTGTATTATGGAAGATAAATGAGAAAAACTAATATTCCCCATGTTAACACTGGATTAACACTTAGGCTGCATTTTATCCGGATAAATTAAGTGTTCCCGTGGGATGAGGACGGAAATCCGATATATGTGTTACTTTTTATACTTAAAGGGTTGCGATGGGCGTGGATTACATACCTTGAGTGAGAATGAGATAGGACGGGCGGGATATAACGGGACGGAACGGGACGGGATGAGAAATACCAAATAATCTATAAATGTATATTTTTTTAAACAAAGTTAATCACGCAGACGAAGTTAGCGGGCAGAAGCTAGTATGTTATAGAACGCCATCCTATCAGCATAACACAAATTCTAATCCCACGAAACTAATATAAGAAAATAATAATAAATAAATAAATACACCCAACAGTCACATACATAGTCCTGACCCCACATTAAGATGAATTAAGTCTTGTGTCGTGGGTATCTACACTACGAAAGTTTTCGGTCTCACAAAAACCTAGACCCGAGACAAATATTTGTGGACTTCACAAACATTTTTCTTTGTACGGTGATCGAACCCTCTCATTTCATAGCCGACGTCTAACCAAATGCGCCACGAAGGCTGTCAAGTAATAATAATGTTACGAGATAATCAACTCGCCATACAATTTGATCAAAACAAATATCTGAGTAGCCAGTAATATACATTTTCAATAAAGAACATTAAAATACCAAGACAAAGTAAAAATCACCGAGACAAACGGTAGCCACAGTCGGTTGTAAATTGACATACACTTAACTTCTTGACAGAGTGCCACAGCCTAAATAAATATTATAGGGGGACCGGGCCACGTATCGTATAATAATGTTTGTCGCGTCTGTTTGCATTATTCTGTTATGATGCTGACTTAGGTTGGCAGTACTGAGTTCGATTCCGAATCGCGGGTTCGTAAGTGAATCGATTTATGGCGATTCGTGTTTCGTATTAATTTGGTTCGGATGTGTTTTAGTCATTTACGTCCCAGTGCAGGGCACAGGCTTCCTCTATGATCGAGAGTACGATTGAGAGGTGTTAGGCCAAATAGTCCACGCTGGTGTAGTGAGGGTTGGTCGACAAATCTTGTTTTAGTAAATTATTAACATTATTGGTTTGAAGATCAGAAGTTATTGAATCGATCTCAAAACACTTTTCCATTGAGTTATTGTTTCAAAAAATTTAAGACCACGATTGTTTCGCCATTTAGCGACCAGCTTAATTGTAAGTATATTGTGATTTCAAAGTGGATATGCAAATCGAATAAAATAAAAACACGCAACACAGACAGCTTTGACGGCCTGCTGTGAGACGAGAGGCCGCAGGTTCGATCCCCGCACCGAGACAAATGTTTGTGTGAACCGCAAGTATTTGTTTCGGGTCTGGGTGTTTGTGAGACCGAAAAGTCTCTCGTATTTCCTGATACCTACGACACAAGACTCGATCTTAGTGTGGGGTCAGGACTATGCATGTGACTGTTGGGTGTGTTTATTTATTTACAAATAATATGATGGATGAAATTCCTAAGCAACCTTGCAATAAACGAAATATTTAGTTCGATCCAGTAGCTTATTCTAAACATACTACCAGGGTGTACATTGATTATGTTATCTACATTTTGTATAGAAAATAAAACTTTTTCGCTTCATTTCATACGCTCAAAGAAAATAAAATTCTTGTTTAAAATATTCTCCTACATTTATGTGTTCGCTGTAATAGTTTTTGTTTGTATGTTTATGTATATTTAAACGAGAATAATTGTATGTTTCTATCAAAAGATTTAAGTAAAATATTCAAGTAATATTCACCTTATACAGAAGTTTACAGTATCATATTTATTTTTATCGCACGTAATTCTAAAACTTGTTTAAAGAATATTGAAGTATGAAAAAGTTTGGGTAATATTCCATTTACAATATTTTATACAAAGCATCAGCTGCAAACTTCTCGACCTGAGAATGGAATTTAGGGCCTTTCAGATAACAACCAATGCACTAATGCTAGACTATTATTACATACATACATAAACTCACGCCTTTATCCCCGAAGGGGTAGGCAGAGGCGCCACTAGGACACCCACATTTCGCCTTGTATGTTCCGTCCCATGATGTGATAGGGGGCGAGCCTATAATGAATATTATTAGATGATCAGTACAGATATTTTTATCTCACCATAGCTGTACTTCAAATCGTTTGGTTATCAAATGGTAACATTTATGCGTCGCTCAGAGACTAGCTCAGTACTACGCGTCGCCTCAGAAGCCATTCTACATAAGCTTACCCTTTAGAACCACTCTTCGCCCCTCACCTATGATACACTTAATTTCTCCTAACTTATTAATTAATTAATTGATCTTACTCCATCAATACGTCAAACTGGTAATTTCAGCGACCTTCACGCATTTTGTGTAAATTTTTCTCCTTCCACTGTGCTTTCACGGTGCTCGCGGGTTCAAATCCCACGGCACACCTGACATTTCGAAGTTATGTGTATATTGATAGTCAATCACCACGCACTATAACAGTGAAGGAGAACATACTCTCGATTGTAGAGGAGGCCCGTGCCCTACTGTGGGACGAATTTGGGCTGATACAAATACAGATACAAAAAAGTAGACAGATTATTTAAGCCGCTCTCAGTTGTATATAACGAATTAATAGATGAATGGCAGAATAGATGGGATGTATCTTTGAAGGGTTGGCATCTGTACCAATATTTTCCATGAGTGCGTGATCGTTTGACAAAGACTTGGCTAGATATCGATTATTACGTATCACAGTTTCTTACGGGCCATGGTAACTTTAAGTCTAAACTGTACTCATTTAAGCTCGTTGATTCGCCTGCGTGCTCATGTTCAACACCTTATTGCGAATATGAGCAGTCCGCGCATCATGTACTTTGGGAGTGTAGTCTTTGGCAGAATGAGCGTAAAACCATGCTAGATAGTATGCAAATAACATCTGGTGTTGTATACTACATGGAACTTGTGGAGACTAGGAAGAATTTCCGTGCTTTCCGGCGATTTTGCCATACCTATTATTGGAATCAAGTATAACAGCTTACATATTAGGTCCCATTTAAATGTAATAATCACTATTCCGTGGTGCTTTACAGCTGGCTTCTCTGGCTGTAAATGTCTTTATGCGAGGTTGTTTGCCTCTTTAGTTCATTGTTTTGTCACCCGCTTTATTAGGGAGGGAAGTGGACAATAATTTATTTCCAACTCCTCCTATTAATTTAACTTTTTGATTGATTTCGTTGCGGGTTAAAGACAAGTTAGACATTCCCGGAGACGCGCTGAGCTTCAATGCTCAGTGTCATTAATATGCGTGCCACTGTTGATCCTGGCTTACAGGAGTTGCAGTGGCGGGTGTGAGGGCGGGACAGTCTCCTAAATACAGATACAGTCAAACTTTGCAAGATTAGAATTGCAGTACGCGAAGCCAAAATTAAACTGACAGACTGGTTAAAAACACTAGACTACAATAACACCCAAATGTTTCTGGTAACTCCTAGCTCTTAAATCATTATATTAATTTTGTCGTAAATTTTAATCTAACACTATAACATAACTGTGTTTTGCCTGAGGCGGCACCACTTCGTGTAATAGTGAAAATGATCTAGATTAAATGATAAAACAGTATTCATACAGAATTAGGTTTAATTTATTAATTTTGCAAAGTTTCGTCTAAATTTGTTCTATTTATGTTCTCAATTTCCTCTTAACTTTCAGAAACATTTGTACTACTTTCCTTTTATTGTTTCAATTTAATATCAGTTACCTATTTAACACTTGAACAAGTCTTCAATTGCGAAGAGATTGTTGATATTAAAGTAATAATTGTTTGTCGGGTGTTTAGAATTCATGTTTTTTTTTGTTCATTTTCATTTATTGTTTCTCTTATAAATAAATACACCCAACAGTCACATACATAGTCTTGACCCCACACTAACATCGAGTCTTATATCGTGGGTATCAGGAACTACGTGAGACTTTTTGGTCTCACAAACACCCAGCCCCGACCCAAATACTTGTGGTTAACACAAACATTTGTCTCGATGCGGGGATCGAACCCGCAGCCTCTCGTTTCACAGCCGGCGTCTAACCCACTGCGCCACGGAGGCAGTCAAAATGGCTGTCTTATTTAAGTACTCCAAGATTCAGGCATGGCCTAGTGTGGAAACCCCTGATAGTTTTGTAATTGCTCATCACAGATATGCCAAATATTGTTATATTACAAAAAAATATACACTTTCTCACATTTCAAAAATAAAGTTCAATTATCCACATTATGATGATTATTTTTCTTAATGACCGAAAATAAGCATGTTTCATAATCCATATTTTCGTAGAACTTAAATTCGTCGCGTCTATCCGGATACTAACAAGCAATTTTATGAATATTCCATTGCTAGGCCTTCAGATTTATGATGAGTATAATTTTCAATTGCATTTGATAACCCAACACTTCTTACGGGCCATCTAGCTGAATATTTCGCAACCTTACCTCTCCGTTGCGCCATGGCATCATGCGTCAAGAAAAAGTTTTCATTTCCACAGCGCATTGTTTAATGTATTTTTAGAGGTTTCAATTTGTTACAGGATCAACGCGTCATACCCAGCCAGCGTGACCCATAAAAAAGTAAAAATAACCAATGTGTCACAAGAAATTGTGAAAGGAAGTTTAATTTAGTATATTATTTAGTTATTATATTGTTCTCTTCTCATAATTATGTCCATCTTATGGTTGTCTGTCAGAAATTGCCTTGAGCGATAAGACCGCCAATTGTACTTTCTTTTTTCTGTTTATTGTCTCCTGTTTTGTTGTATTTCTGGTGTACAGCTAAAGCTATAAAGCTTTAAATAATAAATATATAATTATTATTCATTATTCGAGCATTCACGGAGGCATCTCTATGGCGCAGTTGGTAGAGATCTGACTGTGAACCGAAAGGCCCAGGGGTTTAACCCCGCATCTTTGGGATCTGGTCATATTGAGACTTTTTTATTTAATAGAATTGTTTTTTTTTTATGCTAACACGTCTCCTAGTGGTAAGTAATCACTGTCGCCCATGACATCTATAACGCTTTGGTCGTTCGTATGTTGCCATTTTGAGAGATTGAAAAATAGGGGAAATGGGAGGAAAATGGGCATTAAAACTCCGCCAATCTCACACAACCAACAAAAAGGAAAGGCTTTAGTTCACGTCGGTTTTCGTGAGAGAGTGGTATCACCCCGGTCAAGATGGACGGACCTATGCAATAAAAATAAACGATGCTTGTGAACAATTATAAAGAAAATTATTATGCATAATAGCACAAAGGTTTCATTATCGGTTCAGTTGTCATAAAATGTTCTGTTTGATTTTTTTTTTATATTTACGCGGATGTTACACATTGAAATAAAACTTAAACCAAACCGCGATAAAATCCGCAAAAATAGTTTTATTTCAATATGTTCTGTTTTAGTTATATTTTCAGTAAAAACTGCGGTTAATCCATATACCTAGAATCCTGAGAACATCTGTCACGTGTTGATTAATAATAAAAAGTCTTAACTGCGTGAAAGTCAACTCATTACTAAGAAACCATGAAAAACAGCGGTCCAGCCCGGCTTCAAGCAAAGAAAAATAAAGCTTTTGTTTTGATTTCTGAATGGAAAATTATTTGTTAGGTACTTACAAATATTCTTCCTAAGTTTGTTTTTGAAATATTTTTGTACATAAATATTCACAATTCGTGAGCAGTGCTAGTGTTGAACAATGTTTTAAAAAAGCCGTGCCGCTATTCTATTTTATGTATACGAGTATAAAATAATAGTTGCAATGAGGGCATCCTTAATTTAACAACAGTAATTCAGTTATTATTTTACTGGCTATAAAAATAAATTGTAAATATATAAATAAGCTGGGCATAAATTTAGTGTTTGGCAAATTATATTTCTCAAGAACATATTAAAAGGTACATGAGTTAAAGAGCCTTAGTAACTCCCACTTGTCGAACGATACGCGACAGCAAAACTGCTACTTACCGTCGCTTTCCTGGGAGACGTTACTGCTAAGACCGAAAGCCCCATTCATAACGCCCTAACTACCCACAGCAAGACTAATTAATTAATAATGAAAACAAAAAAGCGAACACAGCACGTGGACATGGCGCTTTAAAGCGCAAGTACTGTTCGCTGTGTGTGAAAGTGCAACTGTGTGCGTGACTTTGCAGGTATTGGTACGGAGCCTTCAGTTCCCTCTGGGCAGCCGAGAAGCGCGCGCGTCGACGCCGCCCCACCAAACACCGCGCACACGAAGGAACGCGAGTTTAAAAAATAAATTTCGAATCGAATTTTGAAAAAAGAATTTGGTTTTTTTAAGGATTTGCGTTTTATTGCCAGTGCTTGGTGTTGTGACCTTTGTGCTTTGTATCTGTGCGTTGTGGTTGTGCGGATTGACAATACAGTTTTGTGGTTGATGTGATTTTTTTAAAGGATTACATCGTTCATGTAAGTAAATAAAATATAATAAATATACTATATTTAATATACTAAACAGGAAATGATAATACGTAACAATGACCAAATATAGAGCAGTAATGACAGCATTAAAACCTTATTGAAAGGAAGTCGTTTTATATATTTACTAATGTTTAATTTTTCGATACTATATTTTTTATCATAACGAGATTCCTTATTACCGAATACAGTTTTTTCTGTGAATAAGGAAATTAATTATCGTTCTTTTTAAAATACAATTTAAAAGGGCTTGAAATAACAATTAAGAGCACGAGGTATACCTACTTAGATTTAATTGAAGCTTATTGTTTTTTTTATACTATTTAAGTAATTGATAGGTGACTTTTCTATTATTTATTTTTTGTGTAATTTGCGTGACAATCTAGATATTGCATAAACTCATTGTGCCTTTTATAGTGTTTTATTAATTGAATTATTTATAATTTAATTATATGTTTTAAATAATCATAATTACAAAGTTTGAATTTCAATGTGGTTCTATTTGAAAAACAGCGGAGTTTTTTTGTATAATACTTGTATCAAGTGAAATATTATATTCACGATTAAATAAATTAAAAGTTACATGACCAGCATATTCTTTTTATACATTCAAGGTACTTACAAAAATACGTCATTACAATTTTTATTTTATGATATACTATTCAATATTAATATTTTATGAAAGCTTATGTTTACTGGTCATCTTGTATCATGATTATCTTCTATATGAAGAGTATTATATTAAAATACTTAATATTTTAAATAAGTTACGTCTTTTAAATATAGGGTTATTTATTTTTACAATTTGAATACATTTTTTTTGCTACATAAGTGAAGAAGTTTGAAATGGAATTTTCACGACTCGTTTCAGTGCATTCGAAATTGGAAAATGAGATGCTATTTTCCTGAATTTTCACTTTTCAATGCATTGTAATTTGAAGGCATTATTTCTTCTTTGGTCATACATTATTGTTACGAATTGTATATTTTGTCTTTGATCATATTAATGTATTCGATCAGTTCTTACTTGTTTAATACATAATATTTTACCAATGCTGATATATTTTCTCTCTCTTATTCGAAATTTCTTAAAATATGTGGTCTCAAATTAACGGTCTCAAAATTTATATTAGAAATCATTTAATTTAGTTAAATTATATAAACTCGTTTAATGATATTATTTCAGGTTTGTTATAGGTTTGTAACCGTTTATTGTCCCCCTTTAATAAATAAATTCGTCATCCCTTGTATGGAATGGGCTGTCTAGGCATCGCTTTGTCTCTTTACCACCAAGCAGTGTGTAAGCAGTGTTGTGTTCCGGTTTAAAGGACATTGTAGGCTGCGATGACTGGGCGTTAAGGTATATAACACCTTCTGTGTTGGGATGACGAGCGCAGTCTTGCAACATGCTTTTTTTTATTGCGTTGATTGGCGAGACAAGCATGACGTCCGCCTGATGGTAAAAAATACGACCGCTCATGGACAGTAGCAAAACCAAACAACAGCATGATTTACAAGGCAATATTTGGCTCTGCCCTGCGCTCACCATTCTGAGACACGATGTTAAGTCTCAATATATCCAGTAGTTACTCTGGCTACAATGTCCTTCAAACCGAAACAACAGTACATTTACACTGCTGTTTGGCGGGAGAAATTGACATTGCGCTGGTATCTACCAAGCCGGCTTCTTACATATGAGAGACCTACCACCAGTGTGCTTAGTAATTATAACATGTTAGTGATGTTGCTTTTTTATGTAGTATTTACCATTACGCGAACGATCTGCTCGGATAATTTTCTCTAATAAAAAATATTGGAAGATCTGTGATTACTGTGTAGGACGATTCTAATAAGAAACTGCCTCAAGTCTTCGTCAAAAGCTAAATTAATATCAATTTAAATAGTATTATAAACAAAATACGAGTATAAGAAGTAGGTGTTAAACAAAATACTAGAAGTAGGTGCGTCTATATCTACCTCTGTAGAGAAATATACAAAAGTTTTTCAGCAAAATAATAAAAATATTTAACTAATATGACAGACGTGATGTAAAGGGACAAAAGTCGGTTACGAAACGAGAGGCCATGGGTTCGTTTCCTTGTAACTGTGATTTGGGTGTTATGGAAAAGAGTTTTTGAAAAGTCTTTGAACCCTTAAATAGCTATAACACTAGATACGTATACGAGTGGTTCCTAATAACGTTATTGTGAGTTAGGAACAATGTGTTAATGTTGGGCGAATTTATGTGAATGACTAACTACGTATAAATTAAATAGGGAGGGTCTAATTTATATCTTTGGCCACAAGTAAGTTATATTTGTATTTTAGAACTGTCCGCCTAATTTTAATAATAAATATATAAAAATATTTTGTTTGAAACTATTAGACTGCTTCGGTGGCGCTTGAATGTGTGATTACGCTGAGGTCTCGGGTTCATATCCTGGGTCGGGAAATGTGATATTGGATTTTTCAATTCATTATCAGCCAGGAATATAAAGATAGGCTCACCCCCTATCACATTGTGGGACGGAACACACAAGTCGAAGCGTGGGTGTCCTGGTAGCACCTCTGCCTACCCCTTCTGAGAAAAAGGCGTGAGTTTATGTAAATATTTCAAAAGGCGATTGGGTTTTAATAAATAGTGCGTGCCAAATTCAATGACGAACTCAAAATTAAACTGTTTTAAACTTTTAAATCCATATCAGTGACCGTGGACTACATTCCTAGGTTCGATTCAAGGACGGGTATTTTTAATATTAGTTCAAACTCTTAGCGCTCCTAAACAAGTTGTATATTTTTAATACATATTTTACTACAACGGAGAGCCTAAGGCCGCTGCTAACTCTATATTATTACCCTCGAAAGTTTCTCACCATTATGCTACTAAAAGGGAATTTAGTTTGTGAATAACTTATTCATGTACGATACAACTTGCTTATTGTTGGCAACTTAATAAATTTTCTAATGCGAATACACAAGGTCTTCGTGTTTCTGTTTTAATGAAAAAAATGGTGGTGTATTAAAATTGTTTTTGTGAATTTGAGGTAAATAAAGTATGGAGTGTTTCGATGGATTTGGATTGGATGACGCAGATCTGTACTTGTCTGGTTTATATCAAATCTCTTAATCAACCCGTAGATATAAAATCCCTACATTTTCCATACAAAGTATTCGAAAAAGTATACTCGGAAGCTCATTCCCTGCGCCTTTATTCAGGGGTGCGCTAATTTACGTGATAAATCCCCTGGATTACCCCCATCCGAACGCTCAGATTACCCCTTCCGAATGAGGGGGCGTAGGCTAATTGCGTTTTTATTGTGTCGCGGTTTATGTTCGGCAGGTTTAGTTAAGAAACATGTGGGTAGTGGTTTAAAATGTAGTTATAATGTAATTGAAATTGAAAGATGTTGGATTTTGTGTTTCTTCATGGTAATTAGATGTGTGTATTGATAGCCAATCACCACGCACTATAACGGTGAAGGAAAACATCGTGAGGAAACTGGCATGCCATAGCGATTTATAATAATTTCTATGGTAGGTAAAGTCCGCCAACCCGCATTAGGCCAGCGTGGTGGACTATATGGTCTAATCCCTCTCAATCGTACTCTCGATTGTAGAGCCTCGTGTCCTGCAGTGGGACGGACATGGGCTGATATAGACTTACATACATACATACATACATAAACACGCCTTTTATCCCCGAAGGGGTAGGCAGAGGCGCCACTAGGACACCCACATTTCGCCTTGTATGTTACGTCCCATGATGTGATAGGGGGCGAGCCTATCGCCATATCGGGCACAAATTCCTGACTCCGGGCTGATAATGAATAGAAAAATCCAATATCACTTTGCCCGACCCGGGACTCGAACCCGAGACCTCAGCTTTGTAACCGTACCGTAATACAACTACGCCACCGAGGCAGTCATAGACTTACATGTAGTATAAAAATAGTTCTTTACATAACGCTCACGTTTATCTTACCAAAAATGTAGGCAAAGATATTACTAGTGCCATCTACAGTTCGCTAAACCTATTTATATCCCAATATGTAACAGGTGCGTCTCTACCACCGGGTTACCTTAGTAATTTAATTGTATGTCAAAGCAATTGTTTCGTCATTAATAATTAGTACTCCCACGTAGACAGCTCGTGCGTAGACAGCCTGTGGTTCAGTGAGAGATAAATTGTCTGTCAAACGAGAAACTTAGTTTTCTATAACGCAAATTTTCCGTGTTTCGTGTTGATACACGGTACCTACCAGGTGCTTTCGTTTCACCTCGTAGTGCCAATATACATAAGACAGTCTTTAACAGCTTCCGTGGCGCAGTTGGTTATACGCCGAATCTCAAACGAGAGGACGCGGCTTCAAGATAAATGTTTGTGCGCTCCACACTTGTTTCAGGTCTGGGTATACATGAGACTGAAAAGACTCTCGTAGTTTCAGATACTCGTGATATAAGAATTGTGTTTTAGAACGGAGTCAATTCAATGTTGGGGTTTTTATACAGGGTATATCAAGACTGCGATCGAAAACGAAGCCAGGTGGTAGTTTTAGTGGTTACAGACACAATGCAAATAAAAATTTTGCAAAATAAGCGACAGATAATATTTTGCAATTTTTTGAAAATCATTGTTTTTGGGTAGTAAATACCTATTTACCTATTTATTGAAAATAGTAGTTTAAACACTATCGTACCATTGCGTCTTAAAAAATAAAGAGGAGTACATCATTATTATAGGAAAACTATGTATTTATCACCCAAATACGACGATAAGTAAAAAATTACCAAAAAAAAGTAGACGATTTTTTTTGCGAAATTTTTCATTGCATTGTGTCTGAAGTCACTAATACTACCACCTGGCTTCGTTTTCGGTCGCGGTCTTGATATACCCTGTATAAGTAGTCACTGCCGCCCATGAACATCCATAATGCTTGGTTCATGGATGTGTTGCCGGCCCATAAAATTTGAGGGGAGCAGGAAAGAAAAAAGATAGGAATAGGAAATGTGATTCCGGCATCCGGTATCATTGGGTGTATTAATTTATTTAATTAAAATATTGATTAATGAAAGAGTAATGTAAAAGTAAACAGACTAAACAACAATTTATGGTACAAAAAACTGTCTCTTCACAGTTAACCGTTACGAAGCATTGTTAACAGATTAAATACATTTCATTTGAGAATTTATAAAATTCGGTATGAATTTTCATAAATGTCTGTATTCGACAATACGGAATTAATACGGCGTCGGGCCATTATTTTTAATGTATACTTTTTCACTGCTTTTATGCATTTTAATAATTTAAGCGTACTTTTATGATATGAATATTTAAGCGTACAGACTGCCTCGGTGGCGTAGTTGTACTACGGTAAGGTTGATGGACGAAGGACGTAGGACGACGCTGAGGTCTCGGGTTTGAGTCCCGGGTCGGGCAAAGCGATATTGGATTTTTCTATTCATTATCAGCCCGCAGTCAGAAATCTGTCCGATTTGGCGACAGGCTCACCCCCTATCACATCATGGGACGGAAAATCCAAGGTGTAACGTGGGTGTCCTGGTTCCTACCAGGAAAACCTGCCTAACCCTTCTGGGAAAAAGAGTGAATTTATGTATTAATTTTTTAGCGTTAATAAAAGTAATCGAATTAGACTTAATTATTTAAGGTATATTTGTGATTTATAATTATTTTAAAATTAAACCTATCTTACTATCACATCGTGGGACGGAACATACAAGGCGAAATGTGAGTGTCCTAGTGGCGCCTTTGCCTACCACTTCTGAGATAAAGGCGTGAGTTTTATGTTATTTAAAATTAAATTCGATGGTAAGTTACAGAATACAATATATCGCCATTAGAGCTATAGTATATTCACATTTCGATAAACGCTCCTTCAAATTAATTATGTCGAGTACAGAATTAATTTACTGTAAAGATTTAATTAAAATATTACTCGAACTAATAGCACTTTGCCAAAGAAATATTAAATATGCAGACCAACTCCAATACGAAAATCTAAGACAAGTTTCTCATTCGTCCCACTTAAAGGGGTTGATTCGAACTCAACTGAGCCAATTAACTATTGTTGGTCTCAACAAAATGTGCAATAAGTGCCTTTAAGCACTCGAGATATCTCGTATTATACCCCACGCAATTACGAGGGGGGGGGGGGGGGGTAGTCGCTATCTGGGATTCGGAAATGTGGGTTTTATAAAAAGAATTAATAGAGATAAGAGGTAAAATCTGAGGACTTGGGGTCACTTGGGAAAATTGTGGAATTCTTTGAGGTTAATCTCGAATGGGGTAAGGAGAGCGTGGGAGCTTTGTGATGTTTTACACTATTATGCTGAAGTATTTTTAACTTAACTATGATGTTTTCGATTAATTGGATTGATAGCATTATGTGCTACAAGAATAATTTATCTTTTAATTTACAAATATGGAACCATTGACTCATTGATCTAGTCGGTTTAAATAAATCTCCTTTTTGCTCAGGACTCTTAAGGAGTACCCGATATGGGAATAAATTCGCTTTCTTTTATTTTTGGGATGGCATGAAACAAGGCAAGCAGTGGGTGGCACTAGTAAGCCCAACCCGTTCGGGAACAGAATATCTAAAAATGTACCAAGATAGGAAAAATTACATCTATACAGAAATTAAAATAATATTAATCAATTACTATAATTTAATAATAATATAGAAGAGGCATTAGCTGGATTTTGTTTAAACTAATCCTTTCTTTAAAGCATACAAACTTGTACAATTACCGACAATGTACTAAGTACACATACTAACATATGACGTCACAATCTTCATGCCAGAAAGAGACAACAATATACTCTGCCTCTCACCACTCCTTAATCCAACTGGTACTTAAACATGAACAATGGAACTTGACGGCCAATAGTTGAAGTTATGGTGGTTACTGGATGTAACTCAAACTTGGGGTGTACGTCTTCAAACTAGTTTCGGAAGTAATAAATCCAACGGTGATTTACTGGGCCCTTCTTGTTCACGTTTTATATTGTAAACTGTTGCGTAGTTAGAAAGGTTTGCGAAGTTTTGAGTTTTAATCGGGGTATTTCTAAACTTATTATAAAGAGGATAAGATTTGATTGTTTGTTTGCATTGAATAGGCTCTGAAACTACTAGACCGATTTGAAAAAATCTTTCACCATTAGAATGTTTGTTCCCTAGCGGCGCGTGGCAGGGCCACTAGTTATTGATACTTCGGTGTTTTATAAAATGCCTGTTTAATGTAATCAAATTGTTATGCCTCCGACACCACTTTTTAATTTGTAGAATTCAAAATAGATCTCTTTGATAGAGTTAGCTGTTGTAATCTAAGAGACAGAATGGTAACCGACCCCCAATAGTTATCTTGTGGCTCAGGATTATTACGATGATAAATTAAGAAGAGGTCCGTATCTGGTAAAATGGCGAAGTGTAGTACATAAATACATGGATAGCGTCATAAACGAGAGTGCGTAAGATGGTTAAAGACTAATTACCAAATTGAAAGTCACAAAATGTAACCCAGAGCAAACAGTGCTGGCTTTTGAAGCTATGTACCTATTCTTAGCTAATTATAATCGCTTGTCTAATGATGAAAAAAACATTAAGAAGAAAGCTGGATACCCGAGATTCTCCACAAGAATTTTGATGGTGTATAAATTCTATCAACCGCATTATACCAGCGTGGTTGACTAAAAAGGCTTACTTTCGAAAAGATGTCAGGCCGGCACACATGATGATGTTTATACATAATGCTGAAAAATGATATTACGCTAACTCCATAATATAAATGTTAGATAAGGAAACCAGGAGAGGTATCCCTATCATTTCACAATACAAAATTACGTCAAACAAAATCATAGTCTACAAACAGAGCGTTCAATTTGCCAAGTATTGAGTTACAACGTCTCAATTACAATCCTAAATATTGAAGCCTGCTATCCAGCAATTAACGGGAATCAATTAGAACTGAATGAAATGTTTATTTAAAACTGGGAGCGAGTTACAATTTAAACAGTGGCATCTTGTTGAGACGTTGCTACCAGGCTCGTCAATTGATAGGCTGTCGATTGTTAAAACAATTCAAAAATAGGACCTAGTTGGTTTAAATCATCTGAGTTTGGACAGGTAGTGTGGAGAATTGTTTATGTCTTCATTTAGACTTATCTCCCCTTAGATTGATGCAACCTGGATGGTATTTGTGGGTCTTATTGAATAAATAAACACGCTGAACGCTCATACAATCCCGGCGCCCTCATCACAACAAGAAACATGTCTTGTAACATGGGTGTCAGTAACTAAATTAAACAATAAATAAAATACACTCAATAGTCACTTACATAGTCCTGACCTCACACTAAGATCGAGTCTTGTGTTGTGGGTATCAGTAATTATGAGAGACTCACAAACACCCGAAATATATATCTGGTTCACACAAATATTTGTTTTGGTGTGGGGATCGAAACCGCGGCCTCTCGTTTCATAGACAGCGTATAGCTAACTCCTCCACGGAGATTGTCTACAATAGTATAATATAAACTGATACAAATATTTCAACTGTGACCTTCCATGTTAAAGCAGGCTTGTTACTAAGTCCAGTAATTTGAATTTACACACCTCAAGTATCTACGACTCTTTAGTCCAAATTGACGTATAAAGTACCCAATTAAAAACCGCACCAAAAATTGGAGGGATATCGAGAACTCTTTAGGCGGAAACATAAGAATTCCCTAAAAGGTTTTATTAGAATTTTGGCGCTGACCCAAAAAGGTTGGAAGCCCCAAATATTCCAACTATACGGGCAGACCAGACAATTTCGCGTTGCCAAGCAACTGAAACGTAATATTTCAACTCTGAGAGATGGTGGGAAAAAAAATTAACTCGAGCTGAAACCGATTATTTTTTTCTCAGAAATCGAGATAAATTTGTCGGCTACAGTTACGCGATGTTTTGACAGCCCAGTGACGAGTCAGACACGAGTTTTTCCTTTGAGTGAAATATTTGATGTAACGCAATTTCACATGTTCACATTTTTTATTTATGAACATTCATATGTAGGTATATTTAACCTGGTATAATACTAAAGTGTGAAAAATAAGGGCCCCTAGAACAGTATATTATTAAAAAGGAAAGAGCCTTCTCGTAAACAGAGAATAATACATTATTAAAAGTGGCAGAGCCTTCTTGCAGACAGTTTCGGCTACATATGAATTGGCTCGCTGAAACTGGGTGATATTAGTGTCTCACAAAAAACGAGGTAAAATATGAGTCTTCTTGTAGAGTTTTATTTACATGCGATTTTTGATGCTCATTCAGGCTTTATTATTTTATAGTGCTATTTACATGAGGAGACTTTCTCGCGGCAAGAATCGTGTGCGATTATCGCATGACATAACCGCCATAGATTATCGTGTTCTGACAAGTTTACACGATGCAATTTTTTTATATCTTTACGATAATCGTATCTTCGAGGCGAGAAACTCTTTCCATGTAAATGGGGCTTAAATGCTGCCAACTCAGTTACAATTCCCAATTGTACGTGGTAGTGATAATTTACAATCAGATGTGGTATTGGCTTTTTCTGTGACATAGGCACTTACAATTGCACGAAACATTAAAATATCTATGCCTTTTCACACAGCATAAAACATATTACGGACCATTTTTTTAAATAAATGCTCCTATCAGTCACATACATAGTTCTGACCCCACACTAAAATCGAACTATGACACTCGTGTAGTGGGTATCAGAAAGTACGAGAGAATTTTCGGTCTCACAAACACCCAGATCCGAAACAAATACCTGTGTTTCAAACAAATATTTGTCTCGGTGCGGGGATTGAAATCGTGGCCTCTCGTTTCACAGCCGGCGGCTAACGAACTGCGCCACGAAGGCTGTCAATTGCTCTACCAACAGGGTATGAACCTATTATTTGTTAATCAAACAAGTGTTTCTCAATGCAGCACTCACACTATACAAGTGACTTTTTAACTACAACTTCACAGAATTTTCAAGGTATGAAAAATTATAAAAAAATCTTGGCTTAAGGTAATCTCTATAAAGCTGCACTAATATCCTCAGATCCACTGATACGGCAAATGTATCCATTATTTAGTTTCGTCTAGACTGGACAATTTTTTCAAGTGTCATGTCGAACCGGTCGTTGAACCCGTGACTACTGATCTATGACGAAGATTGCTGAAGACGTCAAGTTTGATTGGCTTTTTTGTGCACTACTTAAACGGATATATTTTTGCACGTTTTTTATACACAATGGGCGATAGGCTATTTTAGGAATTAGATTTTAACTAACTTTAATCTTTTGTCAACAATATTCGCCAACTTTATTCTACGAACATATCGTAAGGAAATCTACACACCAATGATAATAATTTCAATGGTATGTAAAGTCCATATGTGTGAATTGTTCTGGATTATGATCTAGCTATTCTAAACTATAGAAGAGGCCAGTGTCTAACAGGGGCTTGTTTAATAATCTTTACGTACCGGAAATTGTAATAAAAAAAACTGATACCGTGGATTTTTTTAAAATTAAAATATATCAATTTTTATACAATTATCGAATACAATCAATGACCGACTTTAAGTTAATCGGTTCAAAAATCCCACATGAGTTCGCCAGGACTGAAGTTTGTGGCCGGCATGGCAATGGACTCGCCCACGATCATATCTTGGCACCAATGTTTGATCAACATTGGGTGGCACTATTGAGACGGGGTACGGGCGTGTGTACCTATCTATAAATACCTGCTCTCCTTTAACTCAAACAAAGATCATCAATACACATATCTACCCACTCTACAATAACAGTACATAATTGAAACAAAACGAGACCTCAACATGGAATTACGCAACCTCCCCACTCCCTACTCCCCTCATTCCCCTTCCTCCTCAAATCCTAAAATAATTCAACTCAAACACATTACCGGGAAGTTTGATATCGGAGCGTTTTGAGTCGCCCTGCGCGCCCTTTGTACGGATTATGCTAATTTAAATCAAAAAGTATAAAAGTACGTACCGTAATGAGAAACAAGTGAATTCGTTCTCAACAACTTTGAATATTTTTGATGTTTGATTTAATTCGTAGAATTTTCGCTTTTCATAAATACTGAATCTTTAACGTTGAGATCTGTATCTCCGAATGGGTAAGCAGAGGTGTCACTGCTGTAAACCACAATTAGTCAAGGTTGATTTCGTCTCAAGGTATGAAAAAATGCTGGATATATCCCAGGCAATTCATATAAGATTCTATAAAACTGAAAAAGTTGAATGTGGAACCTCAATACTCAACTTACGCTCTCCAACCTCGTTTAAACTGTCGTTTTTCGTTCCGTAAAGAAAGATGACGCATATCTCTCTCCTTCTTCAGTCCTTTTTCCTTTCGTTTCCTCCCACATATTCAGAGATTAGCAACACTTAAGTTAAGGAGACCTTACTCTGCGGTGGGAAATTATAAGTTAAAGAGAATACAAAAAGACCAAAGACAATTTTAATGGTAGACTTATGATTCACAACTAACTGACCTCACAAATTTTGGAAATGTCCTCACTTGTCACAACGTTTCGCAACAGCCATTTAAAATAATGAACGTAATACCAAAACCATTACTTTTTCATTACGTCCAGCAAAAATTACCAGCGTGGGATTGAAACTCCGACACAAAGGCACATGACTCCCACAAAACCATCACAAACTATTTGACACTAATAACGAGTACTATTACCGAACTATTGAAAACATGTTTTGATTGTCAGCGCCGAGTACACTCCACCTTCAAGAGACAAGCAATCTTATGTCTTACATGGTAGAGTTCTTTTTCCCTTAATGATATGCGAGATATAATAAGAATCTTGACATTTGACATGACGTCGAGTTGATGACACGCTATAGGAACTAATTGAGGTTTTCTATAAAAGTTTTTTGTGGAAGTTAAGTAATAATATAAGGGCTTTGGTTTTTAAGCAAATTAGTTGTAGTTTTTGACGGGTTAAACATTGAGTGCAAGAAGCTAGCTAGTAAATAAGCTGATGCGAGCTTAATCTACACATTAAGTGGATCAAGAAAAAATGTTAATAGTTTTTTCACCATAGTATAGTTGTCACAATCATCTTTCATAATATGTAGTTCCGGAACTAGAATTTCACAGTTTTTTGTCAGATATTCCTGATTCTAAAAAAGTCTTGTGCTGTATCGAAAATAGACCAAATGCGAGTAGACCTTTTCAATGCACAAAATCTTCATCTAGGTGCGGCGGTCAAACCCAAAGCCTTGAATCACTGATCTAGTGGCCAAGCTTGTCAAAATACAAATTCAATTCCATTTGAGAACTAAAAAAGCTTGTTAGAAAAACATATAATTACCAAAAACATTTTTTATAACTACAGCCGTGACACAATACCCGTCATTATACCAGTGATTCGTAAACGTCAGGCAATGACTTGTAATGATTCATCAGGCCACCGTGGGTTGCACAAAAAACCTTCAACGTTTTTCCCCGCATCATTATCATAGAGCAATTTGTTCACACTAATTCCTTTGATAGCAATTTGCATACCATATTTGTTATTTTTAGGTAATTAGTGGCAATTATGAGGTAGTGGTTGAGGTTTTAGATTTTTTTATGGCATAGGAGTGGTTAAAAAAGCTGTTGACCTGATTGAAACTAATCACTGTTGATTTTAAACACCCGCTTAATATTATGGAGATCTGGAGACCATTCAATGATGGAAAATAAAAGTGGGTGATTGAACTCTCTCCAGTAATGTCTTCATCCCACTCGCTTCTCCCTTGTTGTTGGTTTAAAAGGGAATAATTTTATCTAAATATGATAAAAAAATGGCAATATAATTTATTTTTATCGGTACACATTTCAGAGAACCTTAATATAGCTACATGCCTAATTCAATTAACATTTTCCCAGAAAAAATAATCTTCAACGGTAAAAATAGTTTTGAAGATATATTTTATGATTATATAAATCTTTATTGCCAGGGACTCACGCAAAACTCTATAAGCATACATTATCATTCACAATAACGTATGGCGATAAAAGTTCCCAAACTTGAAAACGCAAAAGCATAAACATAATCTCAAGCCGAAATCCTAATTGCCATGCCAATAAAACTATGCCCGAAGCACTAACGGAGACCGCAGCTCGATCCTGGCAGCCTAAAAGGGTCCCCATTAAAATTATTGTTGGAACTAATCCGCTTAGCATTTTAATTATTACCATGATACATGTCTGGTTGCGCCCCTAATTAATTAGGAAAAGGGTGTGATTACCCCGAGCTGACTCTAAGGGGTCGCCCGGTTTAGTTTTATCCGGGTTTCGCCCGGATTATACGAGTGAAACGGGTTATGATTTGGAGGTACCTATTCTCATCATCTTTGTACCCTTATCGGAGTTTGTAGAGGTAGATGATTTTAAACCTTCAGTTGTGAATAAAGGCTACTTATGCGATTATAAAATTATTATTCTTAGTGATAATTGTCATGACTCATTTAGCTGAGATGCGTAGATGCTAGCTGAACGAATCTTCGTTCATATTAGCTAACATCTGTTAGCTCTTTAAGAAGAGGCGGCAGGTTCTATTCCTGCTTCGAGACAAATATTAATTGTGAAACCTGCAAAAAAAATCGAGGTCGAATATCGTGAGTCATGACACTTCAACGTCCATCAAAGATATTCTCTCGGGTCTGGATGTTTGTGAGACCGAGTCTCTCGTAGTTCTTGATACCCACGACACAAGACTCGATCTTAGTGTGGGGTCAGGACTATGTATGAGACTGTTGGGTGTATTTATTTATTATTTCATTGAAGATCATATCTAAAATTTCATTCGGTTTTAAAGTTATACATTTCAGTGTGGCGATATTAAAAGAAGATATGTCTTGAAGTATCTTTTCTACAAAAGAGGTCAGTATTTTAACTTAGTAACACCGAATAAGTGGCTACAAACAACCTACATACAGAAATATAAATAAAACTTTGCTGTTTTGCTCTCACGCAAGCAGATGCGTTCAATATTAAAATTTCAATAAATATTCAACGTACAAACACCGCTCTCCACTGCATTAAATTATGTACGATAAGATTAGATCATCAATGAATAACGATTTTTTTGTGCCAGTTAAAAAATATCGTGAAATAGTGCGGGATCTTTTGATGTTACAATCTTATGGCTTCACGGGAGTTATGTTTTTTAGGTAAGTTGTTCTAAATCGGTATTGGTTTGGAAATGTAGGTGAATGACGTCATCGTACCTGATTATTTCTTAACATTTATTTTTATACATACAGAGTTTATACTCTTGTTTCCCAGAAGGGGTAAGCAAAGGTGCTACCAGGATACCCACGTTTCGCCTTGTATGTTCCGTCCCACGATGTGATAGGGGACGAGCCTATTGCTATATTGGGCACAAATTTCTGACTCCGGGCTGATAATGAATAGAAAAATCCAATATTACCTTCCAATATTTTTTCCGACCCGGGATTCAAATCCGAGACCTCAGCGTTGTACGATAAAGTGAACACAATGGTAAATGTTTGTAAATGTAGCGCTGTCCAGATGGAGTATCCACCGATGTGACATAGATATCTTTTGTCGGTCAATACATTAATGGAGGTTGTTGAAAACATAGAACGCGCTAGGTGAGGGAGAGAACTTGGATTTATTGGACTGTCAATACAAGCCGAAATGCGGGTGTCCTGCCTACCTCGTCTGGGAAAAAGGCATGAGACTATGTATCTATATCTATATCAGCCCATATACGTCCCACTGCAGGGCACGGGCCTACTCTACAATCGAAAGAATCGATTGAGAGTGGTTAGGCCATATAGTCCACCACGCTGGCCTAGTGCGGGTTGGCGGACTTACATACCGTAGAAATTCTTTAAAATCGCTACGGTATGCAGGTTTCCTCACGATGTTTTCCTTCACCGTTAAAGTGCGTGGTGATTGACTATCAATACACACATAACTCCGAAAAGTCAGAGGTGTGCCCTAGGATTTGAACCCGCGACCACCGTGATCATGTAGGCAGCCGCGTCTGGTCCGTTACCAACAGGCCACCACGCACTTGACTATGTATGACTAGACTATGTATGTATGTCAATAACTAACGACCTTTTCTATTGCAATGTTTTCTTCATACTACTGAGCTGCTGGCAACCTACTCAGGTAATACAAAAATACCTTTGATCAGTATTTAGTACAATTCTTATTCAATTTGTATTAACTTTCAGTTTACTTTCTTCTTGACGTTGATTAATAACAACGAATACACCAAAATAGCTTTCCAAATATAAAATAAATTTGTGCTAAGAACGAAATTATAAATTATATGTTATGAAGCATTCGCGGGCTATACGTAGATATAATTTTAAACAAAGTACTCACCCTTTCGCAAAATCCAACACGTTTCAACCCTAACAGCGGACATATTATTTCCCTCTTCGCTCCAATTTCAAACTTTGTTTCAAAGAAGGGCGGAGTTAATAAAATACTGTCTTATCTGGTCTTGCCTTAGGTAATTTGATTCTTAAGTTCTTTGCGTTGTACATTCGCGAAAGTTTCCCTGTAATGGATGTTCCGAGGTGGAGCCGTTGGGCTGACCTTGGGTGAGACCTTTGCTCTTAGTTCCTATCGATTCTGGTTTACAACTTTTGTTATTGGAAGTACAAAGCAGTGCGTAAATTATCTGATTCTTTTTTTAGTTGAATACTTTCATAGCAAAGGCCTGTCGTGATCGAGGTCGCACTATGCTCATACAGAATGACGACGTAACAGCTTTGCAGTCGATTTTCACTCCGTCAATAAGATACGTATATATACAAATATGTCCCATTTTTATCTTCGTTCATACTGAAGTTAGTAAAACTCTAGTTAGTCCATGAGCGGTCGTATCGCTTACCATCAGGCGAATGGCATGCTCGTCTCGCCATTCATCGCAATAAAAATTTTAAGAGCTCGAATATCATTATCACACTAATAACTAAACAGTTAGAAACCCACCTGTGAATTTTGTTTTAAGAGTAATCAGTATCTATACATATAATAAAAATGTAAATGGTCGATGTCTGTACATGGAAGATATTTAAGAAATTTCAACGCGGGGGGTGTTTATAACAGCAACAGTATCCAAAACAATTTTTTTTAGAATTTTTGTCTGTCTGTCTGTCTGTCTGTCTGTCTGTCTGTCTGTCTGTATGTTTGCTTGCGCATCACGCAAAAACTACTGCACCAAATGAGATGCGGTTTTTACAGTTGTATTGCTGCAGGTTCAACTTAAAAACTGGTATATGTGGCATTTGCATACAGGGTATTTCTTTTTGTTTGCTTGCACATTACTCATAAACTACCGCACCAAATGAGATGCGGTTTTCACAGTTATATTGCTGCAGGTTCAACTTAAAAACTGGTATATGTTACATTGACATACAGGGTGTTTCTTTTTGTTTGCTTGCACATTACTCATAAACTACCGCACCAAATGAGATGCAGTTTTCACTATTACATTGGTGCAGGTCCAACTCAAAAACTGGTATATATTTCATTTACATACAGGATGTTTCTTTTTGTTTGCTTGCACATTACTCAAAAACTACCATACGAAATGAGATGCAGTTTTCACAGTAATATTGGTGCACGTCCAATTTGAAAACTGGTATATATTTTATTTATAGACAGGGTGTTTCTTTTTATTTACTTGCTCATAACGCAAAAACTACAAGACGAAATGAGATGCGGTGTCACAGTTATATAGGTACAAGTCCAACTTAAAAACTGGTAAATGTCTTATTTACATACAGGGTGTTTCTTTGTATTATGGAAGATAAATGAGAAAAACTAATATTCCCCATATTAACACTGGATTAACACTTAGGCTACATTTTATCCAGATAAATTAAGTGTTCCCGTGGGATGAGGACGGAAATCCGATATATTTGTTACTTTATATACTCAAAGAAATGCGATGGGCGTAGATTACATACCTTGAGTGAGAATGAGATAGGACGGGCGGGATATAACGGGACGGGACGGGACGGGACGGGATGAGAAATACCAATTAATCTATACATGTATATTTTTTTATACAAAGTTAATCACGCAGACGAAGTTAGCGGGCAGAAGCTAGTATTAATATAAAAAAAAATATTTTTTATTTTTAAATTTCATAAGCTGTAATCTTACCGTATATCTCAAAAATCCATTTGTATCTGTTATATAAATACAACCCATACATATAAGTGAGAAAAGATGGATATAAAATGTCAAATTAAGATACTTCAATTGGCAGACATAAAGTGCGACTCAAATTGGGTTTCCGAATATAGAATCTGGCACAAAATATTGCTTTAATCTCGTAGCTTTTATAGAAATAGGTATTACGTATTCGAAAATGAATAGATTCACTTTTCTCTCAAGAAGTACAACGACGAGCAAAGCATTTCAATAATATAATGTGATGTAATAAATTTATATTAAATACACCCAACAGTTATACAGACAGTCCTGATCGCATATTAAAACACATGTTTTGTGTCATGGGTATAAGATACTTCGAGTGGTTTTTCTATGTCACAATCCCTATATTCGAAGTCAATATTTGGGGTTCACATAAACTTCTCGCACAGCGCGGTAATCGAACCTGCGTCTTTTCATTTTATAGTCAGAATCGTAACCAACTGCGCTATTAAGTCCCAATATACAAACATGCGCGTTTAAATTAGCAAAAACACATACTTTCAATTTAAATGCGAAAGTATAACTATTCAAAGGAAACTTCAAAACTGCCAATAAAATCTTACTGAGGAGGTTTCATTTAAAATCTTGAATAAATTTATTCCCCGGGGGATGTCGGATCCAATAACGTATATTAATAGGGTGGATTTAGTCCTTGGATGTTTGTGCACGTTTGATCAAATATGTATGGCAAACCTTTTGTCCTGAACAGTAAACATACCGGAAAAGTACTGGCCGTCAGAAGGGAGCCGCTTCAAAGATATTACATCTAAAAGTACTTTCACATGTTTTAAGACGTCACAGTGTATTGATGGACAGTAGGGTAACTTGGAAAATAAGTATTTTAAATTTTATACAGTGTTTTACGGACAGTTAATAGACACTTCTTCCATTAGATATGGGTTCTCCGACGTAATAGCATTGGTTTGTTCGCCAACGAAGTAAAATGGATATTATGCCATTTTTTTCGATTCCACTGCATGTACCGTCAGGTTCATTTTGGTCGCTTCATTGTGGAAGTATACAAATTACTACCTATTACGTTTTATTTATCTCCTATTTCGTGACAGCCTCCGTGGCGCAGTTGGTTAGACATCGGCTGTGGAACGAGGTTCGATCCCCGCACCCAAAAAAATATTTGTGTGAACCACAGGTATTTGTTTCGGGTCTGGTTATTTATGAGACCGAAAAGTCTCTCGTAGATTCTGATACCCACGACACAAGACTCGATCTTAGTGTGGGGTCAGGACTATGTATGTATGTGACTGTTGGGTGTATTTTTTTTCCATTTTCCTATACTCAAACAATAACTTGATTGCATCACCGTTTAGCTATCACAAACAAAGTTATAAGCTTCCATTGCTTTTCTTAATAAAAATCCCTGTAGTACAATAACAAAACATCCTTTGACGATGTTATTAGTTGTTATACTGTTTCAGAGTTACTAAGGACCCTCTTCGTGTTTCGAGACGCAAGCAATTTTAATATTGGCTTCCCATTGAAGCTGCCTTGTAATATTATAACAGTTTTAAAATATGTAATTTCAAGCGTTGTCAATAGCCTGCCAAGTTAATGTCTTCGCCGAAGAATAAGGAACGTAAAGAGGAATTTATCATTTATAATGGTAATATTGTGAGAACTAAATCTGTACTTTAAAAATGTAGTTATTAATGAATGACACTATTTTAAGTCCTTATCGTTCAAGTAATGTGACACATTTGAAAGCAACTTTGATGTAACAAAAATTATTGTATTTAATATGTACAACTTATTATACATAATATGCTGATGTATCCATACATACATAAACCCACGCCTTTATCCCCGAAGGGGTAGGCAGAGGCGCCACCAGGACACACACATTTCGCCTTGTATGTTCCGTCCCACGATGTGATAGGGGGCGAGCCTATCGCCATATCGGGCACAAATTTCTGACTCCGGGCTGATAATGAATAGAAAAATCTAATATCATGTCTCCATCCTTGGTGTATTTAGTGGTGTCATTGGTGCAACCAAATATCGCCGAACATTTTTACGTCCAAAAATGTGTTTTGGGGAAAAGACTCGCTCCAAAGAAAAGGGAAGGTAATAAGACTGAGGGACGAAATCGGCGTTGAGCCTCCGGAAATCTGACACATTGAGCCAAATAAAACCACAATGTTTTCTGTGAGACAGTTATACCATGCCTGTATAACTGTTGAGCTGGTCCATTCCTAAAATTATTGAAGGTAAAACTAAAATATTGTTCGATAACTTTACAAAATTTATTTAGAAAATTTCCACGTATTTCATAAATAAAACTCGTTGATAACATATTTATATCGAAAAACGCGTTATAAAGTTAGAAATATTGAAATTTAAAAGCGAATTAAATGGCTCGTGTCGAGGATAACGTGGTAGCGCTTAGATTATACAATCCACTTTTTTGTGTAATTTTAAACCCTTTAAAGATACATACATAAACTGAGGCAGACTGTTTTAACTATCAAATATTGTTATCTTTTATCTATACTATAAAATATATACTGCCGCTGCAATACAAGCCCAGCTTAGCGCAGGGCAGTTAACATTGAATATTATTAATAATTATGCCTCGGTGGCGTAGTTGTATTACGGTACGGTTACAAAGCTGAGGTCTCGGGTTCGAGTCCCGGGTCGGGCAAAGTGATATTGGATTTTTCTATTCATTATCAGCCCGGAGTCAGGAATTTGTGCCCGATATGGCGATAGGCTCGCCCCCTATCACATCATGGGACGGAACATACAAGGCGAAATGTGGGTGTCCTGGTGGCGCCTCTGCCTACCCCTTCGGGGATAAAGGCGTGAGTTTATGTGTGTATGTATTAATAATTATAAGAGGCCTCTAGTGTTAAGGAAAAAAATTGTTATTTTCTTTTGCTAAATAAATTATTATTATTACAAATACTCCTCGTATTTTTATCGTATTATTGGCTTAGTAGCGGAATATGTGAGCTAGGAAGCTATGTACTCCTAACTTCGATTCTCAAATCAGGAATATTTCTAAAGTTTTTCAATCTTGACGACAACCTAATTAAATTTACTTGATCTTTTTCGAGAGGGTTCATGTGAGAGTGGTCGTAAGTTTAAAATATTTTTTTCTGAAATAAAAAGAAATAAATAAACACACCCAACAGTCACATATATAGTCCTGATCTCGTTTCACAGGCGGAGTCTAAATAACTGCGCCACGGAGGCTGTCAAAAACATAATGATTTTGTACCAATCTCACGTAGATGCGGGATGAATGTAGGTAGAATGAATAAGATCACACAATAAAGAGCTTATATGAAACTAATAAAATATAATTACGAATATAATATCAGTGTACATTTTTTAATTGCTTGCGATTAAAACGATGTTCGAATTTTATGTGGATGAAATACAAAATAAATTAAATGGTTTCGTTATAATAACCAAATTTAATACAGATTAAAATGAAAGTAAGCAATGAATTAGTTTACTGTGGTAAAATTGTATGTTATGCTTTTAATTTATGGTAATATGTTCTGTATCCAATGGATTTACAAGTAATATACTCGTGAATGAAATATGCTGAGGAACATAGCACATATAATTTTGATAGTATAAGTAAATACCGAAGTAATGCTATTGAGAGACAAGATCTTATAAAAAGAAACAGGAATAGATCCGATGAAAGTCACCTCTTAACACAAGATACAATACAAAATCTGTCAAACATTACAACACCCTATAGATAAGCCCTTCCAATCAATTTCCGAAATTTACTTCAAATTACACGCACCGACAGCAATCAACAACTAACATATATGCAAATGGGGCAGCGACCCCCGTCATTCCATCTAGTTTCCATTTCGGACCAACATCCGACCCCCTAATTGCAAACACCCTGTATTAACCATTTGAAAGGGGATTCTGGGGGATTTATATTGGATTTGTCTACTCTTTCATTTTTATTCGTGCTGCGAGAATGTGGATACTGAGTTCGTTTTGGGATTTTTGTTTCAAAATGGAATTTGCCAATTGTTTTTTTTTGGTAATGAAGTGGTGTATGTGAAATTTTTGAGGATTTTATTGTTAGTCGTTTTTTTTCTTCACTAACATATTATGATACATTCGTATGCGTGGCAGTACAAGTGACAAGGAAAGTATTGTGAGGAAACATGCGAGAGATAGGTATTCACCAGAATTTAAAATAATCCGTCATCTACCACTATTTCATTGTATTACCAAAAACAACCTTTAAGCCGAATATCTAATGTAATTTGGTTTGCAATAAAGAATTATTGTATTGTAAAATAATGTCTACGGACGCGCTCTAGGCCAGTTTGGTAGATAAATAAACTCAATCGTAGAGTAGGCTTATATTCAACAGGCTAGAATATTTTTATTACTAGCACTATATCACAGCCATCTTGCTACATCCACTGTATTTAGTAGACCTTCCATACCTATTAATCTCTAAAATTAACTATAATTTGCAGTGCTCAAGCTGTACTTAAATATCAAAAAGCAACACCCGGAGTCACTTTGGCTCGGTTTCAAAACACTACATCATGCTGCATATCTTATTTTGCCATTCACATATGAATTATTCTGTCTAGCCGAGCAATTTAGTTTGAAACTGCTCGAGGGTGCTTTGGGGTGGGTTTGGGGTCGAAGGGGGTAAGGGGTTGTACAATTGCCAATAAATATGCGTTACTCTGCAATAACATATGATACATGGAGCCTTTTCACTTTGGATGTGGTGGATGTAAGACATGGGTTATGAGAATGTATAGAAGATCACGGGAAAATGTGTTTTTGAAGGTCATATTTCAGTAAAATGTTGAAGAATATTCGATTATTAATATCATATTTTGATTGCCATTATTGTGTTGTCAAGAAGCAAACGAAGAGAGTCTTAACACAGGTTCAGCCATCTTTATTTATTTATTTTATTTATTAATCCTTTATTGCACAAAAAGAAACATTTACAGTAAATAAATGGCATAATAATAGTACAAGAGGCGGTCTTATCACACTAGGCAATTTCTTACAGGCAACCTTTGGATGGATATGTAAAAAGGAAAATGAGAGGGCAGTCTAAGGTGTTTATTAATATATATATATATCAATATAAATATAAATAAAAAAAGAATAATACACATATATAAATATTTATATGATATGCAAATACATACAAACATATATTTAAAAACAATAATAATAATACACACACTTACAATACATACAATATACATAAACATATATACATATCCTAATATTTATCAAACATGCGATTGGACATAAGATATTCCTCAGCTACATACATTTAGAGATAGGAAATGGTCTTTAATCATTTTTTTAAATGACGACAGTGTTCGTGCCCGTCTTACCTCAACTGGGAGTGAGTTCCACAGTCGGACAGCTTGGACAGTAAACGATTTGTCCATGAAAATCGTGGAGTGCACGGGCATTCTCAGTTTCAGGCTTTCCGACGACCTCAAGGATCTCGAATGTGAGTCATGGAGAAAGATGAATCGATCTTTAAGATAAGAAGGCGTGAGAGGATTAAACAAAACATTGTACAGAAGTGAAAGAATATGAGTATTCCGACGAAAGCGGAATTTATATTGTAATTCTTAATTATATATTTCTAAGATTAGTTTGCTTTGAAAGAAAAGTATAACGTTATACGCAGTGGAAAAATACATTAAATAATCCTTTATATTTTTAATCGTCGACTAGGTTATTTGATACCCATCAAGTTAATGACGAAATGACTCAATAGATCCGATATAACCTTAGTAACATTTTCGCCCATTAACATTATAATTACAATAGTTGCGTAGACAACTCAGTTTAATTAACTACCTTATCAAAGACATTACTGTACGTTGTTACATCCGAATTAAGCACTTTAATTAACTTCAGAGAAAAATCTTAATGATTCCTATTGTTTCAGAATGATTGGAATACGAAATCAAACGCAGTCTGCTTATTAATAATTTATTATAATTAATTGGTACGTTCAGAGAACTCTCGCGGGACTAAATTGTTGAGGAAAAGTTAATGTCAAGGTTTTAACAGAATGGACGGAATAAGCTTAGTAATGTCGGATATAATTTAAATAAATTATTTGTAATTTCTTCTTGTTTCGTTTATATGAATAGAATTGAAACATACATTATTAATATTATTGTTAAAATATGATTACTATCTATCGATAGTGGTTTCTATTCGAATCGCATTAAAATTACCATAACATGCATTGAAGTCATGCTAGTGTAAAATTATAATGCGCTATCAAAATAATCCTTTGTCTGGTAGGTAATATGTTTTGAACATTTAAAATTTTAGTAACTTATCACTAAATAAGTCAATAAGCGGGAGAGCACACATTGTACTAAAAACTTCGCTTTCTCTCTTCCTACACTCCCTTTCTTGTTTCATCATCAGTAACTTGTCATACAACTTTATTTTTTTATTTTATTTATTGCAATAAATGGCGAGCCGAGCATGCCATTCGCTTGATGGTAAGCGATACGACCGCTCATGGACAGTAGCAAAACCAAACAACACCATGAATTAATTACAAGGCAATGCTTGGAATTCCACTGCGCTCGCCATCCTGAGACATAAGATGTTAAGTCTCAATATGTCCAGTAGTTACTCTGGCTACAATGTCCTTCAAACCGGAACAACAGCGCATTTACACTGCTGTTTGGCCGGAGAAATAGACATTGCGGTGGTACCTACCCAGACGGCCTCTCACATATGTGAGACCTACCACCAGTATACCTAATACACCTAATACAATACCCACTAATTTCTCTGTCATATGCAACAAAAAGTCTCATTTAAAGCCCCACATGCCCCAATCTGCCAACTCCTCAAAACTACCCTCTCATTAGTGATTATTATTCGAATGACGTTGTGGAAAGATTAAACTGCCATTAAACACAGCTCCGGGCCCCGAGTGGTGTGGAATGTCCGAAAAACAAATAGATCTCATCCCTTCCACAGTAGTTTTTGTTACCCAGCTATCGGTTATGGGTCGGACGTATATGTGCGCTGGGTTGCCACTTAATCTTACTTTTTAAGGGCTTTAAATTAAATGATAGTTGTAATTTTAAACACGTCTGTCTTGTTAATGTTGTAGGAAGTCCCTGGATGCTAGTCGTTTTCAGTTAATCGCTATGGAAACCATTTGGAAAGGCCTATTTTCAGTGGACATGCTACGGTTCAGAGAGCGAGAGTTCTGCTTTTTAGCAACATATTTTGTTACGCAGCGGAAGTACGGTTGAGAAATGACAGGTATACACTTCAAACCTTTCTCCAAGATGAATAAGTGATAGAGCCACATTGCAGTTAGTTATACTTCTTTATGAATATACTGTCTTACAGAAAACTGAACATAAAGGAACGGGTTTGCTGCTACTTCGTTGGGTAAGTCACATTTTCGTAGGCCTATTACACCTTTCGTCCCCTCCACTCTTTTCTTCCATTTGCTCTCCTATTTTGAGAAGCTATGCGCCTACAATTTATAATAATTATTGTACGTGTGCTCATGCACGGTGGAAATCACTTAAGGCCAGATAAGACATTTGCTCGCTAGTCAGACCTATACAACACAAAATACGTAATAGCTTATGTGTGATTTATTCATTGTAGAATTATATTTCTAAGTAACGTATAGTGATGTTTTTACCAGAAACTATAACAAAACTTATCAAGGATGTCTCACTTTAACTTAAAAATTAACATCTACTTATAAATAATAAAGGTTCTACTACAAATTCGGAATTACGTCTGACAGTTCTGAGTAATGTATAGTCCCAATTCGGAAATCAAAACCACGATCTACACTTTCTCAACTAGGCCTCCAGCTGTGCCTTCGAGGTCGTCCTATAATGTCATCGCTGTTTACAAATTTATATTGCTACATATATACAGGCTAGGCAAAAATATAATTGACATTGAACTATTTTTTACGGATTTTACTTCGACATGTTACAACATTCGCGTAAATCTAAGAAACCAAAAATAAAATTTTCATTATAGTAGTTATTTCAGTACACTAAAACTGAAAAATAAAATGAATAGAAATGTATTGATAAAGGCCTAATCAGTTAAAGCAACTCACTTAAAAGAAAGCCGCCGCAATTGTTTCGCCGTGTATTTATTATTATTGTTGCCAACATAACCGTTTTATCAATCCCTACATTTACTTATTAAAACTACTCGCATAAAATATGAACTAAAATCACTAGCAATATAAATTGGAAGCGAACAAACTTTCCAATACCAAACCTGCACCTGATACTTCATAATAAATTCCCGACATTTACGGCTATCTCTTTATCTGGCAACACAGCAAACGACCAACCAAAACTACACTTTTGCCCCAGTTCACGAACTAAAATCCAGGCCTATCGGTACATACGTAAGCTGTACATTAATTATTTATATGCTAAATAGTTTTCAACTTATTTAGAATTAAAATTTTATGTATAAAGTTAGACAAAGTTTGTGTCATGGAGGGTTGTGAACGAAAATGTTATTTGTAATATTGGCAATGTCACATTTGGTGTCTTTGAGAGTAGGTATTCGTTTTACCACATACGGTAAAGTTTTGATTTTAAAAAAACGAAATAATTTCATTCTAGTTAATAATAAACAGTGACTTTTCTAGAGAGCCATAGCCACAGACTAAATTGTCACAACAAAAGAATTGTTTGTGTCTTCAACTAATACTTATTTCAAATCTGGATGTTATAACACAAAAATTGGGCATAAAAATTACTTACAACGAAGTATTTAATAAATAAAAGTCAAGATTTCTTACTTTCTTTACCTTTCCACTCAGCTTTAATATTACTCGTGGAAAAAAGGCTCAAAATATAAAAGAACAAAGTCTAAACATGATGTTGTACAAAAAAGTGTTTATTTTTACAAGCAACTGAACTGGCCTGTAATTTGCGAATATCCAGGCCTTGCTCGAAGATTTAGAGCCAAGAGCTCTCAGCCTTTAACGGTAATGGTGTACCTAAATACTTTCCTCTCGCCACTAAATCACATCGGTAGCCTTGCTTAAATGGAGGCTTTACTTGCCTACTGTGAGCTTCAATCTTAGATATTTTGAGTGTTTTACATCTGGCTACTGTTGCTAACTTGACCTGTTAATGTTTCTGCAATGTAGGTTTTTTGGAACATGGTCCTTTTTAAAGAAACTTTAAACTACCGGATAACTTACAATTGGGACAGGGAAGTAAGAACAATATTATTTGACCAAATGCGACGCCAAAACTACTACACTATAATTCCTCGTATAAATGGAACATACAGTGAACATACATTGGTCACAGCATTATTTTCAACATTATCTTCTTCAGTCACAGAAAGTCCTCTGCTAAACATAACATGTCTTATCCCTAAGAAGTCCACAAGGACCTGGTGAAAACCTGTGTTAAGCGACTTCCTGCAATATTGTAACATCGCCTCTCTCTTTTTCTCTCCTGTATAATTTGTTAACTAAACAAATTATATGTTTGGGAACAATTAATTACCATCATTCATTAAACTCTTCTCTCGAACCGCTAAGAAATAGAAGCAATACTTCTACAGCGGATAATGCAACTGATCCTTGTAGAAATAGCAAAAACTAAAACAAGGGCATGGTCTAATTGAAAACGACTGGTGAAAAAACCATCCGACAATGATTCAGTAAGGAGCTGGTGTACGAATAAACCGGGCTAAATGTTCGGACCATTAGTAAGGTTCGCCAGTGGGTCTAGTTTTTATTTATTCCCTTCCCACACCAATTCATTCCGTTCCTCTTGATTAATTGAATTGGTTAATGTATTTCATTCGATGGATGGGTGATTTTTTTCGAGCCATTGTGGTCTTTGATTTTTAGATTTTTATTTTCAGTTTACAATTTTGGAGGTAGAAAAGGGTGTATTCTATCGTTTTAAACACTGTTTTTAATTATTTTCAGAGATGCTCAGATACGCAGGTTTACTCACGTTGTTTTCCTTAACCGTTAAAGTTAAAGAATAAAAAATTAAAGTTAAACACCCGTATTTGGGTGTATTTATTGGTTACTTAGTAGATAAGATCTATATGAACTTGCAATAGGCCAGCGTGCTCTCTTCGCAATCGTAAAGAAAGCCCGTGCTAAGTGCTAGTCGTGCACTAAGTAGTGCGTAGCTTAACATAACATTGTATAGGTATATTCAGTCGTCGATATCGCTACGAATATATCACCTTACAATAACACGATAAAAATAACATTTTTGAGTAAAAAATACAAAACCCAATAGACATGTTATCAGGCTATTGATACGTGAAAATATCAATAAAAACGCGGAACGTTCGCATGGTCAATTGGAAAGGAATCGTGGGACGGCCCGTGCGAACGTATTCAATTTTGCATACACGTTACGCTATCGAGTGTCGACTCCTTATTTTGGTAAAAACTGTACCGTCCCGCGCGGTATTATCGTCTTTTATCACGTAAAGTGTCAAGTTTTGCTGTTCTAGCACGCATACAACATTTGGTTTGTGGTGTAAGATGTAGAATTGTAGCGTTTTTCAACGGTCTTTTTAATTATTTTTTATTACTATGGGTGGTTATTTTTTATTATTGTGTTAATGTGGAGTCACTGTTTATTCGCTATAGAAGTATAATTGGTATTGGTATGGTGTGGATAAATTTAATTATTTTGTTTCTTCTGTTCTGTCTATATTCCCTAAAGGGAAATTGGGAATATTGTTTTAAAAAACAAGGCATGTTTTATTAATGAAGCGTTATTTATAGTAGATATCCCACTATAAATAACGCTAGCTCGCTAAAACGTCTGTGCTTGCGGCGGCGTGGTGTGCCGGGTCGGTCACTTCCCTGTAACATGGTTGAGGAGGCCGATGGCTGGCACATGCGTCATACTCGTGAACGAGTGCTGCTTGTGTGGACTGGTCTGCTCGATTTGCTTATAATGATAACTTTTAATCACTTTAAAACTTTTATTTCTATTCATTGCTTTGGTGAAACAGTGTACTGATTCCGCGTTCTGGGCGACTTTACTTACCTAACTCAACCGTACAAAATCACTTGACCAATTACCCTATTCATCATTACTATTCTAAATTATCTATGAACTGCTCTGAATTTAACGCTGCAACCTCTGTATAAATACTGTATTGTAAACTTGTTTTAAAAGAGCAACGCTAGAGTTTCTTGCCCGTTCTTCTCTGGCGAAAACAGCCTTGTGAACCGGGTGGTAGTGGAAAAAAGTGACTGAATCTAAATAATGTATGACATTTCATGGGTTCAATAAATATTTTCATTTCATTTCATTTCACATTAAGTCTTTGTCTTAAGACGGTGTCAGCCTCACTGTAATTACGAAGATATTACTGCTTATTAATTAAACGCAGCCTATTATTATCTCATGCTCATGACAACCCTTTAATTGACAATATCAAACAATAATTGTAGGTTGGGTGACGTCAAAATTAGAGGACAGTAGTAGCCAAATGGAGCGCGGGTGAAAGGATAAGCAGGAAGAGGAAAGAAAATAAACTTTTGGACGTCCTTTATTTTTCTCACTAAAAGATTGTAACATTTTTATTAGATATTATTACCGGCTCAACCTAACTGGTACATGCCTACTATAGTCCTAATTAACTGTAGTGACGCTCGAATACCTCCAATTTTTTTAAATCAAATTAAATGTGATGTATATTTTTTTGTAGTCATAGTTAAGCTTATTTCGCTTTATTCTTATCACTCGCACCACGACACTAATGTGTCTCTTTGAGTGAAAATTTTGCGGAAAATGATAAATAAGGGGTGGGACGCGAGCCGAATTTTGATGGCGGCCCTTTTGTATCGTATCTTGTTTCGAAGTGGGCTTATCCGAATAATAGTGTGGATGTACCGTTATCTGAAATGGAGACGGGCGCAAGGCAAGGCGCCGATATCGCTAATGGATTTAATAGATGAGACTTGGAAGACAAAGCGTCGTAAGGCGAGCTCCGTATGTTTACACGAAATTTATAACGTGAGAAATTGATGTATGAGACGGTATCTGTTACTAGACTGGGTTTTGTTGGTACAATGTTTTGCTTTTGTTGTTTTTTCAATATTTGTTGCTAGGCTAGGTTTGCATTTAAATTACGGTGCTAGGATATACGTATTTGCTTTTGTAATAATCTATATAAAGCTGTTTTAATGACCCGTCTATCGGTCAGAAGGCGGTTTATATTGCAAACTTTTATGCTTCTCCCAGCCTTTTCGACACTTCAGCCCATGAAAGTGTATCAAATTCCGGGATCAACGTGTGTACCAATACGAAGAATTGTACAATAACGTATCTCTTATTGATACACGTTTCTTACCTTGATACGAAGTAAAAAAACAGTGCATTTACCATTACCAGTCCGTAGAAAAGACCACTTCTATGACAGAAATAAATAAATAAATAATAAATAACAATAATTCGGTCTCACAAACACCCAGACCCGAAACAAATGCCTGTCGATTACACAAACATTGGTGTCGGTGCGGGGCTCGAACCCGCGGCCTGGCATTTTACAGACGGCGTCCAACCAACTGCGCTACGGAGGCTGTCAGCTATCAACTAAACATATACCTCAAACTCAAAGGAAATATTTCCAGAAACTCCACCTAAACCCAACAACGAGTAAGCATGAAACACTATTTATAACATATAAATCCAATATAATCCTTTTTCCATTATACTGAGTCGCAGGGTCACATGAGCACTTGTTACATTTGGACTTCAAAGAGATAGCAACTCAAGCATAAACCACTGACGACATAGTAAGCTAGCAACTTAACGTACGTAATGTTATTCTAAGTTTTCCGGGATATTTTGAGATCTATTGTGTTATGGAATTTTTAGAAAATATTTTTGCGAGTCTTCCGAAATTGTGTTCCTTGGAAGATTTAATTGAGATTGTGAGATTAATAGTAATTCTTAAAATAAGCAATGTTAACGTTACAGAAGAAGACATAGAATATGATGAACATTATATAGAAGATATGATCAAAACTGTTATTGAAAATATCAGTTAAGTAAGCAGAAGCCATAACATATATCTTTATCAGTTAAGCTCAAAGGTTGATACTAAAGACTAATATGTTAATTTCATTATAAATCTTAATAAGATTGATAACGTTTATAAAGTGGCATCAGTTAAGAACGTAGAACTAAAGTGGTGATCAATAAACATATTGATAATAACATATAAACCAATATTTAAAAAGGCTTATAATTCCTTATTATAGTGATAACAAAGATTATTATTTTGTTATGGTTTTATTTTTGGATAGCATAGATGATGCAGTAGGTAAGAAAACATCTGTAAAATATGAATTTGCGGCTATTTTGCCCGCACCAAGTCAAAAATATTTAATGTTATGAATTAACACTTCCTTCAGATAATTTTTTAATAAAAAATTCAATAATGAAGATATCTCACAAATCAATTTCAATTTAATGAAACAAATATTCGAATAAAATTCCTCATTCAATTTGTACTTTACGAAGGCATCAACACACAAACGGCTAAATAGTGACCCGCGCCGCAGACTAATCTTGCAGTTATCTCGGAGGTCCCAACAGGCCCTGTAAATGGAGAGAGCATTATCGTACTTCCCTCCGGACCTCTGTTCGTCTCAGCCTACCATTGTACATTATGGAAATTTTAGTGACGTAATTTTTTTCCATTTCTTTAACGCATTTCTGTTGGTTTAATTAAGTTGTATCTTTTAATAAGATGTCGTGTTTTCTATATGAAAATGTTTATTCGACAATTCGCGGTACGTGATGCGTCCAGAAGTCTACCTAACGTGCTTTATAACCGAAAAATATTTGCAAAGAATAACAAAAGGTAACATAGTTGCCAACATTCACCGAATAATATTTAGAAAATGTAGAAATTTTCTGAATGTTTAAAACAGTTCAAAGAAAATAGTTTCGTATTTAATGCTACTTTGAAATCAGACGAAAATGCCACTAGATCCTTTCAAATTACATTTTTTATTTTAATAATTTTATTCTTATTTTCACCCATCCATTCCACCATTCTGCCTTTGAGATCGTGACGAAAGTATCGCTACCATCTGAAAAGTAATAAACCCCTGTCCAGCTGAATTTCAAAGTCCATTCGAGAAACTAAGAGCTCGTGGCCGCGTTTGCCCCGTTAATTACACAGCGCGATGAATGACGTTTGAAGCGGTCCGTTTCTTTGAGCCGCGCCAAATAATGTGACCTCTTGACACCACAAGAAAGTCGGCCTCAAAGGCTACGCGTCGCACGCGGCTCTTATGTGTGAAAATATGTAAAATACTCGAAATAAGGCCAACAAAGCCCTATTGGAGCTGTATTTTAATTTATGGACTGGGAGATGTGACTGGTGTGATGAACTTGATCACTATAGGAAAGAACGAGCAGAAGTGGAATAATTCGCCTTTGTTAGGATCTGGGTCAGTATAGTTTAAAGATAAAAATAAAAAATCAAGTGCATTACATAGTAAGTTAATTCATCAATCGTGTTTATTAGTATTTTATTTTTGACAATAACAGTAGTTGTGGAATCCTACAAGTATGAAAATATTTGGGGGAAACCTCACCAATTTTTATGTTATTGGTCATAATATGGCCTGATTTATTCTAGACGAATTTGGAGATAGTAATCGTTATTCAATAACAGGATTTCATTTAAAAAATATCAAAAGCTTTACACTAGGCCAGCGTGGTGGACTATATGGCCTAACCACTCTCATTCGATTCCATAGATTGTAGAGTAGGCCCGTGCCCTGCAGTGGGACGTATATGGGCTGATATAGATAGATTACACTTGATTTAAGACCTAAAAAATCACAGCCGATATTTCACCTCACAAAAAACTCGATCGAATTATCCGCTACGCTCTCATAATAATAATGAAACAAATCTGTGTTCCCACGTGATCGTTGATTGAAAAATAACAGAATGTCGACACCGGACCATTTCTATTGACTTTCGAGAAAACCACACCTTATTTGCATGAGCGCAAACAGATTTTGTTGTGTAAATTTGGCAACGCTTTACCGACCTCCGGCCTAATTTGTCAGCACATTTATTGTTTGCGACTAGATTTTACGTGCGACCTGCTACAGTGCGGAAATTATTGTTTTCATTTCTGGGGAGTTTACTGTAGTACTTTACTGTACTGTAGTTGTATTTTATAAGTAGGTAGAGGTGAATAGTACCACCTAGAGTTTTATCAAGTTTATTTACGTTTATCGGATGTGATAGGAGGTGAATCTATCATCATACTGGGAATGAATTCCAGTTCCGAGCACCTCATTTGAGCTATTTCAATCGAAAGTCTCATGCAAAGCAGATTCCTTAACGCAAGTATCGAACCTACACCTCGCCTTTTCACAGTTGCCGTCTTAACCAACTGCGCAAAAGAGTCTGTTGTATAAACTTATAATATTAAAATCAGAATAATTTAAGATAAAGTATTACGCTTGAATTCCTTTGTGATTTTTATCAAACCAGTGGGTATTCGCAGAGCTCCGGAGAATTCATATTATTTTTAATTGTTGTTGACTTATAAGTGCCTTTTCAGGCTTATGTTAAAAATAAAATAAATGAGCGTAGGCGTTCGCCAAATACTTTCCGAGGGAAGCAAAAAATGTTAGGTTGTAGGTTTAAAAGTCAAGAATAGACAAAGAAGCTTACTGCTGAAATGAAATTACGTAACTATTAAAATACTAGAAGCGAGACCTCGTTTTGCCCGGGTATTTTAACACTTTGCTGTACTTCCTCTTATTAAGAATTACTTCATGCATATCAGAGCTGATCTAAGCGACATCCTAACCCTATAATTCGGTATAATGTACTGTAATGTTACATGAAAACCGGTTGTTTTAGCGTAAACGAGCAGGGAATATCCACACATTGTGACAATATTTCTAAATGTTATTTTGGACTAAGTGAAGTTCATCAACTGGCACTAGACTACAGACACAGACTACACTACAGCGTGTTGAACAAGACTCAGCAGTTACTGGGTCAGTGACACTGATATACCCCTTTCGGCCTCCTCCGGGGTATCTAAAGGGGAGTTTTACAGCTTTTCCTCCTGGCACAAAAAAAGTGACATGACCTAAAACAGAAAACAAATTTACATGTTAATCAAAGTTATTCATGTCTTTCTTAAATAATTGGATATGAAATATGATTAAGTGTTATCTTTGATAACAAGGCCTTTGACAGCGTAATATGTTTTACTAATTAATGCTTACATCAAATATGTTTTTGTTCCAGACCTCATCAGAAATTATGGTGTCATGTAAGTACTTATATCATTATTGTCATATAATTTTATATATATGTAGTACAGAAGCTCACGCCTATTTTTCCGAAGGGGTTCTCCGAAGAGTTACTTCTAGTGCAATTTACAGTCCTTCGAAAAATCAAGCATTGTGGAGACACATAATGTCCATCTACCCCTATGTAATAGGCGGTATATGGCTTTGTCAGTAAAAATGAAGTACAATATTTAAAAAATAAATGATTTATGTGTTTATTAACTCATATCAGATCATTACCACGAACTTATACCTGAACTTTCAAATTAACCTACCTGTTCAGATATCGTAACTATACCTAACCTAAAATCAAAGCTATTATGGATCAACTCGCAAACCCTCGAGAGGTCACCCGCTCTCCCAAACACCCAAATAACTTTGCCAATAATATTTCCTAACTAAAATGAAAATGTACATTTCGAACAAGCCAAGTTTTCTTTTTTATGACGGATCCTCCCAGCCAATACATCGGCCATAACTCGGATTAGTTCAGGTGAGACCTCCGCTCATTCGGTCCGCCGGTCACTCGTTCAACTGAATGAACGATTGATCGACCCGATCGGGTCTGCCGCGAGCTATTCTTTTGTCCGGCGCCAACTTATTTTGCAAGCCCGCACTTTTATTAACAACTTAAAATCAACCTTATGTCCAGGCGATAAGGAACGCTCCACTGTCGAGGACGGCAACAAAGTTTGCCCGCAAAAGAAAGTTTTGTGAAGTGAAGAATTGATTGGACACGATGTTCTGTTGCTCTAATGAAAATGTATTATTTTTTGTGACTTTCCATTATTTTCATAACCCTTTTGCCGCGAGTGAGTGGTTATGGATACGCAACAAATTGTCGACGCTTGCTGTGACAACAAAATAATGAAAAATAACGAGGTATTTTTTTATGTTTAAGGGTTTACTAACAAAAACGATAGTGAATCAATTTCCTTTTTAAACAAAAGTTTATCCATCAAGAGATAACCATCGTTCATGGATCAGTGCTCAAGCTCACTCGGAACTAAACATGCGCTGACTGATCCAGGAAAGCGACACACTAATGTGGGGCACTATACCAGGTTACTCTCTTGTATAGTTGATCTCTATCCGAGAGGACATGTTCTTCTTCACTACCGCACCTTGTATTGATTCTATTTTAAATATAAATATGACCTGACTTTTTTTTATTACGAAGAATGGCAAGACGAGCATGCCATTTGCCTAATTGTAAGCGATACGACTGCTCATGGACAATAGAAAACTAAACAAAACCATGCATCACAAGGAAATGCTTGGCATTCCACTGCGCTCGCCATCCTGACACATAAGATGTTAAGTCTCAATATGTCCAGTAGTTACTCTGGCTACAATGTCCTTCAAACCGGAACACAACAGTGCATTTACACTCCTGTTTGTCGGGAGAAATAGACATTGCGGTGGTACCTACCCCGGCGGCCTCTCATGAGAGACCTACCACCAGTAAAAGCACCTTGTATCATCATAACGTCTTATGGACGTTTTGAATGACTTAACACTAAACTAACCTAATTAATAATTAATAATTGTGATCACCAATAAACACTCATCCATTTTAGATAACTTATACCAAAACCTCTCGAAATGGAAAAGCCTGTGCGAATTTTAAAATATAATTCACAGCACTAATAAAGTTTTCACACGACACTGACGAAATGCCAATTACATATTCAACCTCACAATTAAATTCAGAGTAATCTGCGAAGTTATGCAATTAGATAAACTAGTAGAGGAGTTGATTCGTATGTTAATAAACTATCACACATACTTATATAAACATACGTACATAAACTTACGCCTTTATTTCAGAAGAGGTAGGCAGAGGCGCCACCAGGACACTCACATTTCGCCTTGTATGTTCCGTCCCACGATGTGATTGGGGGCGAGCCTATCGTCATACCGGGCACAAATTCCTGACTCCAGGCTGATTATGAATAGAAATATCACTTTGCCCGACGAGTATTTGTATTTTCGAGTTTTAAGCGTAAGAGCATAATATTATATACATATTTATAGGTATATACACAGGTTGTTCCAAATACGTAAAGAAATTATTTATGGAATCACTTCAATAAACCAATGACTTATATGTATGTTTGACGTTGTAAATCAAGATTAATATGAAAATATGTGTTTTTGTATGCCAGTAAATACACCAAGGTTGCGAAGCTTCGGTCCGTCCGGTTTAAAAACACTTGGACAGGTGTCGAGATTCTTTAAAGTCATTAAAAAACACCATCATATTTGAAATTATTAATTTAATTGCCTCGTTTGACTATATTTCTAGTTTCGGGCGTATTTTTGTGTTAAATTTATTGTTTGATATATTTTTTAGCGTGAGTTGAAGGTCAAAGAGATTAGTCTGAATTAAATTAATTATTGAATATTGCCGAATATTTGTATTTTGTGCGCATTTGTTTCGTAGAGCCGAAAATCCGAACAGAAAAATACAGCTAACTTTTACGCAATCTTATATTGCAGGTATTTAAACTACGAGAGACTAGTCGACCTCGCAATACCAAGACCTGAAACAAATACACAACCATGTAACCCATCAATTACTCAAATATTTATCTCGGTGAAAAATTGAACTCGTGGCCTCTAGGTTTATAGGCCACGGATCCTGTAGGAGCCTTGTTTTTTCAATGCCTAAGGCCAACAAAAAACAAGCAAACCACATAATTGGAACGTGAATGAACGTATTAGTTCTAAGTTTTATTTCAAATAAACAATTCCCCAACTATACGAAGGCAATGGTCTCCTCTCGTCACATAGGGATTTTCAGTGGAAGTATATTACTCCAGCCTAATGAGGGTAAATAGCAACGTTGGACCTGTGGTTAGGACTCAAGCCCCTAATCAAATTACTGGGTCTATGACTTGTCGCTTGACCGAGGCCGGCAAAGCGTACGTTTAACTTGAAATTACTCAAAGTCCTTAAATTGTTTCATCTGTGTTGATAGTTTTTGGTTACTAATAAATCCTTACTAACAAGGGACCAGTTTAGATAACAGTTTAATTATGGATTATGTAAAAATAATAATATCCAATGCCAGTAATTACCGGGGGGATGGTTCTGTAAGGAGTTATAAACTAATTTGTGGTCCAAGCTAACTTTGCCTGCTTGCGGTGCAACTTATTAACTGTTGGCGGAATAACCATCGCAAAGTTGGTTTAAAAAATTACGCATTTGGATCATGAAAGACTGCTGCTGAGCCTCTTCAGCACAAGAAACCATGTGTTTGTTTGCCAGCCTCCCAGTCAAAGGTGGTGGATGTTGGCAAAATATCCAAAATAATTAATGAACATGTTTCATGCTTAAGCGTAAACTTCCTTGTTAAAGATTATTATTGTGATGACCTACTTATAATGTCCTTAGCCCCATATGAAGGTAATTATACGAAAGGATTTATAGCTGCATGCACACCAGGTGCAATAAATACTTATTAATTACTTAACAGAACCATAAACATTAAAAACGATAATACAAATTACGATTGTAATCGTAAATGACTTAACACAGCTATAAATATTCATAATAATGCAAGGTGCATCGTAATTGATAATGTTCAAGCCTGATTACCAACTGTTATAGAGATTTAAACTTTATCGATTACGTAATTTCAATTAACATCGGTCGGGATCAGTGCGTGGGCGTTAATTTTCCTCATGGGAGGCAAGACGACGTGTGGTGGACTGTAGGCCGTCCCTTCCAGTTACCACCCACAGAATTAGATTCGTGAATGTTTGTGTTAGGATTTCGCGGGTTGAATTCGAAGTTGGGAGTCTAGACTGTGTTACGTAATTGTGTAGGGCTGTATTGTTGCTAGTTTGATTTATTGTAGATTTACTAAGCTAGGTTTCCACTAATTGTTATAGGCATCCCCTAGAGGATTCAATGCAATTTTTTTAACACTTTTTATTGTTTATTTTTAATTTGTTTAGTTTTAAGTAAATTGTATTCATTGAATTTAATGATTCCAACGCTAGTTATAATGAATGTTGTATATGTTACGGTAAGAGTGAATAATTGAAGATTATTAATAATTATCGATTATCTATACATATAATAAAAATGTAAATGGTCGATGTCTGTACAAGGAAGATATTTGAGAAATTTTAACGCGAGGGGTCTTTATAACAGCAACAGAAGCCAAAACAATTTTTTTTTGAATTTTTGTCTGTCTGTCTGTCTGTCTGTCTGTATGTTTGCTTGCGCATCACGCAAAAACTACTGCACCAAATGAGATGCGGTTTTCACAGTTGTATTGCTGCAGGTTCAACTTAAAAACTGGTATATGTTGCATTTGCATACAGGGTGTTTCTTTTTGTTTGCTTGCACATTACTCATAAACTACCGCACCAAATGAGATGCGGTATTCACAGTTGTATTGCTGCAGGTTCAACTTAAAAACTGGTATATGTTGCATTTGCATACAGGGTGTTTCTTTTTGTTTGCTTGCACATTACTCATAAACTACCGCACCAAATGAGATGCGGTATTCACAGTTGCATTGCTGTAGGTTCAACTTAAAAACTGGTATATGTTGCATTGACATACAGGGTGTTTATTTTTGTTTGCTTGCACATTACTCATAAACTACCGCACCAAATGAGATACGGTTTTCACAGTTATATTGCTGCAGGTCAACTTAAAAACTGGTATATGTTGCATTTACATACAGGGTGTTTCTTTTTGTTTGCTTGCACATTACTCAAAAACTACCACACGAAATGAGATGCAGTTTTCACAGTTATGTTGGTGCAGGTCCAAATTGAAAATTGGTATATATTTCATTTACATACAGGATGTTTCTTTGTATCATGGAAGATAAATGAGAAAAACTAATATGGGGGGTCTGTATTAACGTAATAAAACTCAAAACAATAATTTATTGTCAAGAATTGTAATTGTATAATTATTGTCTGTTTTTCTGTGCGGTTGTGCGCGATAAACTCAAAAACCGCTTAACGGATTTCGATGAAATCGGTATGGAAGTAGCTGACACCCTGGATTAACACTTAGGCTACTTTTTATCCCGAAAAATTAAGTGTTCCCGTGGGATCAGGAAGCAATTCCCATATATTTGTTACTTTTTATACTCAGAAGGATGGGATGGGACTGGATTACTTGCCTTGAGTGAGAATGAGACGGGACAGGCGGATATAACGGGACGGGACGGGTCGGGATGAAAAGTACCAAATAAAGTTAATCACGCTGACGAAGTTTGCGGGCAGAAGCTAGTTATTAATAATTACCGAAAGTCGTGGTTAAAGTGATAAATTAATCACATTTGCCGGTTTTTATTAATAATTTGACCCTAGTAGTGATAAATGTAATAAGTGGCCAAGGGTTGCGGGGTTAGTTGGCTCGGTGTTATTGTTTTAAAAGCACGCGCACGTTATTTGTTGTTGCCGACGTAAAAAGTTTGTGAATTTTTGAGTTTGAGTACCGTTTTCGTATTAAAATGGAAGACCTTCTTATTAGGTTACGTTAGGTTAGGATAGTGATATCTTATTAATATAATTGTAAGACTGAGTTTAATATTATAAATAAGTACCTGCTGGTCAAAAAACATTGAGTTTTTATTTATTTTATCACTTTCACCAATATGTGTCGTGAATTATTAATAATTACTACTAAAAGTAATAAATTTCGATCGTTTATTCACATTTACCAAAACGTGTGGTTATTATTAATAATTTTGTAAAATTATTAATAATTTTCAATTAATCAGATTTACCGTAACATATACACCTATAAGGATAGAACACACTGTCCATAACTTTAGTGTTATAAGTTCTTGTATGTTTTGTGTCTCTCTCATTGGTGTGTCTTTTATATAAATAAAATAAAATAAAACACTATGTGTGACTGCACAGGATCTGATGGTAAACGCAATGCCATCGTCCAGAGTGTCTAATGGCATCAGACAGCAGTCCCATGCCATTTGACACAAATATGCCGCCCTGCACAGATGCTTCTTCATGCTACGGTGAAAGGACCCAGGATTAAAGAACTTCATTATATTTCATGTGGCTGAAATCGATCTTATACATTTTATCACATAATATTTGTGCTGAAACTTTTTGGTTTCAAGCAAAACTATGCAAAATATCGAACATATTTAGGTCAGATCGCGATCAGGTCACCCGTTTAACCGCTTCCACCAAGTTGTTATAAAATGCACGGGGAATACTCGTACTTGATATTGGGCGTCCTGTTTGTGATGAGGTCTTACAATATTATTATTCTGTCAACTAATATTGACTACCTGTAAACTCTGTCCTCAAACTATAGTATTGTTCAAAAATACTGAACTTTGACCTACACTGCTATGACCTTGACCGTCCCCATAACCTTGTTTAGTTACTGTTTAATTTCTGACAAAATATACTACAAACGACTCCGATGCAAGTCACATCGCTCTTTTCAACTTTGCGCTGCAAGTTTAGCTCGGGGCGCGGCATAACCTTTGTTCGACGGCTGATTGCTTTGTACTCTCGGGAATCGGGATTTGAATTTATCATTAGAACGCTTCTTGGTAGTTCGATGTGGTTGGGCTACTGAAATATTCAATAGCCTTGTTTTCTGTTTGTTGCTGATTATCTTGTTGTTTGTTTCTGTTATGATGGATGAAGTGTCACGGACTGTCTTAAATAAAGTGGCTTAATTGTGACGAAAATATTATTTATTTTTCATTCCTAAGTTCGCGATATCCGGCCACCCGCATCGCTACCTATCTACTATCGCATGTAGCCTATAAATTGTAGTGGAAGTCAGTGCCATGCAGAGAGATGTATATGGATTATCATATTAAGTTTACGACTGGATATATCAAAGGGGACAGCCAGACGTCTCACTATAGCCACCCGCAATATACCAAACTTATATATTTCCCAAGACTAAAAAGAAGACGAGGCTCTCATCATACCGGGCACAAAACATAATCAAATGTAAACGGTGCCATATTTTCTTCGTCTATAATCAAATAACTAAAAAATATTTAATAAATAATCTTTTCTACCAAATAAATCTTAGTAAACATAAGCATAAGACGTTATTATCTTATTAATTATTCAGCTAATACGCCAACAAGAAGCCTTTCGAGACCACCTAACATTAATTAATTAATCAGTATTAGTTTTAATTAAAAATTTCCATTAATTGTGGTAATTTTTTACAAGGGTAATAGACTAATCTGTAGATGAAATTCATTTTTTCTTAAGTATAAGATATAAACCGTGGCTAAAGAAGATACAGACTCAAAACATTGTTTATAATATGGCGCAGTAGGTTAGTTTTTATATAATTTTATTTTGACTCTGCGAATGGATCGCGATGCGCTGGGTGCTAAATTAAATGTAAGCCGTACATATAGCCTATCTACTACAAATCAGTCTACTATTCATTCCTTGAAACCTCATTACAATGGGGTTAATGTCATATTACATACACTATGACAAGGTGTGTACCATCGTGTAATGTGGTCTTTATCCAAGCAAATATCTTACAACCAGTACCTGTGACCAAGATCAAGCTTCGAAAGTCAACCACAAAAATCAGCTACAACCAAAATTTAAACAGGACCTCTCCTCACTGTCCTAAAAGTTTTAGAAACAGTGTCAACGCTAAATCTTGTTTATAATTTAAACAAGACCCACAAACTTAATATTAAAATTACGTTATCAATTAATATTCAAATGACTCTCGATCGATACGCAACAGTTCATCTGCTTGTGTAATGTCAAGGACGTGGAAATCATTAACTCATATTTTTTGTTTATTGGAGAAACTAGTAAATGCTAGTGATAGAATATTAAACCCGGATAGAGAAAATTGTACATGATGTTGTAGCCCGTCATAAGACACTCGCAAGTGTGTCACGTTTCGGATTCAGCTTTAAAGATCTGGTTGTAAATATACTACTGGACATATTAAGACTTGACATCTCATTACTCAGGATGGCGACCGCATTGGAATGCCAAGTAATGCTTTGCAATTCATATTTTGGTTTTCACCTATCCATGAGCGGTCGTATCGCTTACCATAAAGAGAATGGCATACTCGTCTCGCCATTCAAAGCAATAAAAAAAAGACTAGCATAGTGTTGGCGACCGGCATTATGTCGCCACTCGCCAGCTAGTGAAGTTCCTTAGTATTCCATAATATAAATAATATGTTTTGTTTATGTATTGGTACCACTGCCATGATGTACTAAGTTGCGTCCTCAGCTTTAAATATCACCACCTATTTGAATAATTCCAAGAATTAACCAAAATATTTGTTGTTTTTTTTTCATATGACCTTTTTCTATGGAATGAATCAAACCCTAATTATAACTAAGACCCGTCCCAAATTATCTGAAAGTAGCCGCGCTCCAGGCTTATCTCGCCGAACAAAACCGCACAACAAAGTTACCTCATTTAGAAATATCTTGCGGAGGCAAAGAATTCCTCATATTCCTACACAAAATCTCTCATTAAATTATTACGTTAAAGTCATAAAATAAGCCACTTCACTTAATTAAAAACATATCTGTTAAGTGATGTATGATGAGAATGATTTTTCAATTACAATTATCGTAAAAGCTATTGAGAAGAGATTATGAAAAATTGTGGGTTGACAGAAATGTTCACTACCTGAGTTTTAGCGTAAGTCTGTAAGCGTAAGTGACAAAATCGTCTAAACTCTGATAAAAAATACGTGAATGGTTCAGATTAAGGTAATGAAAGTAATCTCAGATTAAAACAAATTAACATTTCCTATAGTTAAGTTGCATCACTTTTTCATGGCGAGTAATTAAAAATGGGTAACATTGAGTTTATCTATTTGAATTTCAATTTTCCGTCTATCCTTATCAGCTGTTAATCCATGAACATCCCACTACTGAATATGAATTTATATTATTATATTGTTTAGACATTCTAGTCATAGTTACTAGGTTGGCTCAATAGGAAATTGTGAAACTATGGTGAGCCCATTTAGTGGCGAAATTTTTAGAATTTCTGCTCAAAATTTACTCGAATTTAATGAACTAAATGCTATAGTCATAGACGAAAAATGTACTCCGAAAAAACTGGTATTTTTCCATAACATTGTAGTAGGTATTACCTAACGCTTAGAAATATTACAAGCTGTAATTAAAGTGTTTTCAAAACAAGCCTAATGAATACATAAAACGGTTATAATAAAATAACACGTTAATGTTGATTTATAGCCTTTATAAAGATCGCGTACCAAAATAGATTACGTATTTACACCGCGTTAAATTTGTTTGTATGTTATTATTGGATCATTTAATGCAATTTGGTTGTCGGCATTTGTGTGTATTTAATGGTACACCCACACCACAGTTTAGTTGAGCAAGATTTTTTTATTGTGATGTATGGCGAGACTGGCATGCCATTGAAAATTAAAATGAAAATGAAAATGAAAAAAATGAAAATGAAAATAATTTATTGAATCCATTAAAATGTTCAACATTGTTTAGACTCAGTCATTTTTTGAACTACCACCCGGTTCGGAAAGCGGTTTTCACTAGAGAAGAACGGGCAAGAAACTCTAGTGTTGCTCTTTTCAAAACCAGTTTACAATGTATGATTATTACAAAAATTACAAGTTGGTTTAAATCAGAGCAGTTCATTAATAACTTATGATTTGCAAGTAGGATTCCCCTAGTGGTAGACGATACGACCGATGGATAGTAGCAAAACCAAACGCCATGGATTACAAAGCAATGCTTGGCATTCCACTGCGCTCGCCATCCTAAGACATAATATGTTAAATTATTATATGTCCAGTAGTTACACTGGCTACAATGCCCTTCATACCGGAGCACAACAGTGCATTCACACTGCTGTTTGGCGGGAGAAATAGATATTGCGGTGGTAGCTACTCAGGCGGCCTCTAACATGAGAGACTTACCATCAGTGACCTACCAATGATTCCAAATGCACCATAACTACCAACCAAGTGTATATTTTATTCGAGGAAGAATAAAATTTGGGTGCCAAAGTGCCAGTGTTGACATCAAGGTCAATCGTATAAGCAAGAACATCAACAGTTGGTCAGAGGCCGACTGAAGGTCCAAAGGTTTCATCCTGGTACTGAGGGAAATGTTGACATGATCTTTGGCAATCCCAGGGACTTAGAAACTTCCGAAAAATGCCTAGAATTCGATATTTATAATAATTAATAAACAAAGTTGCAACTGCAAGTGGTATACTGATAGACTAATTAAGAAAGACAAACAGTAAGTACAGTAGCCAGAGTAATTACTGGACTTAACATCTTATGTCTCAGGATGGCGAGCGCAGTGGAATGCCAAGCATTGCGTTGTAATTCATGGTGTTGTTTGGTTTTCCAATGTTCATGAGTGGTCGTATCGCTTACCATGAGGCGAATGGCATGCTCATCTCGCCATTTATTGCAATAAAAAAAACCAGCTAGATATATACTGAAAAGGTTAATTATAGTCTAAACATTACATTACATTGTGTTTTATTACCCAGTGCCATATTAAGTAAAAACTGTTATTTTTGTAATAAAAACTACAATAAAAGAAAACAGCTCACTTCGTACATTCAATGCTACCGAAACGTAACATTAGGATTATTATGATAAGAAAACTTTCTTCGTAATTTTTTTCTGGCGTTTCTGTATCAGTAAAACATTTTAATAATACTGAGAGAATACTCGAAAAGAGAATTTGTATAACATTCATACACATATTAGTTACAGAATAAGAAAATATTGAAGTAATAACATCAGTAACAATAATATTATGTTGAATGGAACTTTGGGATTTGAAACTCTGATAGAATTAATCCAAATATAGCTTTTTAGAAATGCCCATAAATTTGTTAAATAATACTTGGCGAGGTTAATTTCAAATAATTATTCGCTACGCTACATTTTATTTGGCAAATACAGTCACCAAATAAATTTATTGGAGTAATGCATTGAGGTAATAGAACGAAATTCTAATCACTATTACAACGGAAATAATAAAAATCTATCTAGCTGACACCATGTTCTCAGAACAAATCGACGTAAAAAAGAGCTTACAAATCTTATCCTTCTTTTTTCTAATTTACAATAACAAAGAATAGCAACATACCTTACTACATAAATTATTCAAGTATACAGATGTCTTCAATCGCTCTGTATCAGATCCACCGCTTGCTCGTTTACAGCAATTATGTCATTAAAAATTAAATCATTACCAAAACTAACCAAGAGACGCCCGAAGCAAAAACTAGCGAATATTTTTTGGCAATAAAAGGCGTACATAATAAAATACGTATTAATTTGAATTTCAAATCAGTTAGATAACAACTTGTTTATCGTTATGAATGGAATAACCAGAGATGCGTCGAAGATACCATTCACGTTGAAAACATAAATTATGTAATAGGTGATTTAATTATTCCGGCTTTCGTCAGATAGAGCTCTGATGGTAGTAATCGCTTTCATGGTGTATAAAGCAATTAATATTATAATCCAAGCGAAGAGATATTTAATTTTGCATTATCAGCCCCGAATCAGGGATTTGTACCCAATATGACGATAGGCTCGCCCCTATCACATCGTGGGACGGAACATACAAGGCGAAACGTGAGTGTCCTAGTAGCACCTTTACTTACCTCTTCTGGAAAAAGTCTACCACGCTGTTGTATAACTACGTCTGTATTCACTGTCAAATATTTATCACTCGCATTAATAGTAAAGGAAATAATCGTGTGAAAATCTATGATCGTAAAAAATCTTCACATAAAATAGAGTTTCGCTAATCGAGGTCCCTAACAATAGGCATTAAACAAAAGTGAACTACGTCAATCCCCAATTTCATTTGATCTAAAAATCGCAGGCGCCGTGCATAATCACTTTAAGCAACCAGAAATAAAATGTCGTAAATAGTTCAAAATATTTTATCTCTACGACTATCAAAAACGGAAAATATAAAATAGGTTGTCGCCATTATACTTTTACAAAACAATTTCCGAGTAATCTAAACGAGATCAGAGTATCAGTTTACTGCCAATTAATATTCCTTTAAACAAACCGACTGTTTCTGTCCTCTTCGATCTTAAGTAAATACGTATTATTTGTCCCTATCTTTATTTGCTTACTAATTAGTTGTAATTTGAACATTTTCATGGCTAATTATATCTATGAGGCCTCCTTGTTTGGTAACTGACAACATGTGAGAATAATATATTACGTATTTTTTGTCCCATCAATAGGGTTATGATTTTCAACGATTGTTTCTGATATCATATTATACGTATTACATATTACCAACCAACATTAATAGGTTAATATAGCTCACAGCTTTTTCATACACTTCGTGAAAAGTTTCACCCTCTTAATGTGGCTTAATTCAAGATTAATCCAATTCTTTGAAATCTCTGATGAGTTTTAACTCGTGGTAAAATACAAATATACCACAAATAGTTAAAATTTACCTACATACAACAAAGAAACTGATCCAATATATGCTTTTATCAATGAAAAATGTATGCCAGCAAAGGCACTAGGCCCCTAAGTGGCTTTTAGCTTTGTTGGCAACGCGGGAACACGCTACTTACTTAATTGACGTGGTTTCGAGTCTCGGTAAACGATCACAAATAGTGACTTACATCTTGAGTATGTGGCTTTAGGGTTAAATTGATTGTAGGCAAATGACTTTAAGAATAGAGTGAAGTTCTAGTATGTCTACCCATTTATATATCTCTAACGGGCTATTGATGGCATCTTGTGGCTTTTAAAGGAACGAATATAACAAGAGAAGAGAACACTCTTTGAAAATTATAGGTTTTGGTGTTGTAATCTTTCGATACTTCATAGTTTTAGTATAAGTTTAACAATGAAATAAGTAACGCTGACGGTCAAAGCAGTTGCTCATGAGCCCCCATAGCAACTGATAAGGTCGTAAGTATTTTTCCGGTTTTTGATAAAGTAGTAGGCCCTGGACTTAGGCCATTTTCATTTAACAAGGCATACAGTTTACTCGTACATTGCACCGATTGATATGAAACATTAACCCCCTGGTAATTACTACGACAAAGTAATACAAAGCAAACATTATTGTAATTTTTGCAGTTGTATTATACAAAAAAATATTTTAAAGATATAGATGTGTTCACACGAGGCATCATTATTATCATCATTCTATAGTAGCCTCCTGCTGGATACAAACTCAAACCACACATCACTGAAGATCAATTTTAGTTTTTGTCTTTCTTGCCCTTTCTACCACTTTGGAATAATTACCATTTCATCATCGTCATCTCTCACTGGAATACACACCTTTTCATTTGACGTAAGTGCGTGGTGGCCTGTTGGTAACGGACCAGACGCGGCTGCCTACATGTTCACGGTGGTCGCGGGTTCAAATCCCAGGGCACACCTCTGACTTTTCGGAGTTATGTGTGTATTGATTATAGTCAATCACCACGCACTTTAACGGTGAAGGAAAACATCGTGAGGAAACCTGCATACCGTAGCGATTTTAAAGAATTTCTACGGTATGTAAGTCCGCCAACCCGCACTAGGCCAGCGTGGTGGACTATATGGCCTAACCACTCTCAATCAATTCTTTCGATTGTAGAGTAGGCCCGTGCCCTGCAGTGGGACGTATATGGGCTGATATAGAATAGAATAGCTATTTCCTCATAATTACCCTGATTCCAAAGGTCAACAAACATAATCCCAAGTTTCTTAAGAAGTGAATCAACGCGAACTCCGAAATAAAACAAGACATACTTCTGCTAAGCAGCAAAACAACTAACAACTTTATTATTCATTCGTCATGATTTCTCGGCGAAACAAGCGCGCCAGAGCTTGCAGTATAAATAATTAATGAGTTAACAAAAGCATCGGAAACACTCAGCTTTTTACCGCCTCGCAGAGCGCTGTAATGCTTGGGAGAATTTTGGGATCGATAACTTGTTAATTTGAATACATCTGAGAATGTTTGAGAATTTTGCTATATTTAACATGTGCTCAGGTATTTATACGTCGTTGGTGCTCAGAGCAGCTTCATACATAAGCTCAAGCCTATATCAGTGAATGGGTTAGCAGAGGTGGTAGAGCAATTGTGTAAGAATTTCCTTGAAGGAAATCAATTTTCAGTACTAAAGCTCCTGTATTTCAAGATCTTGTTGATCATTATCATAACACTGAAAGAATGACGATATTTTACACACAATATTTTTCGTGGATATAAATTTATCAATTTTAAAATTTAAATGCTATTAGCTCGCGTAAGTCCCATTTCCTCGGTCATTCTCAACCATATCTTCGATTTTGGGTTTTATCTCTTTGTTCATTACAGGTGTTTCTATTTATTTCTCGGTTTGTTTCGTAAGCGCTCGTATGAAATAAAAATGTTTATAAACTCTAAACAACATTGCCTTTGACAAACTCCATAATCCATCGAAATTAAACGCGAATATTCCTTGGAAATCAACAATAAAGTGTTGATCTCATTATATCACCGCGTGTCAGCAAACAGTATTATAATAACATTTATAATGTATCATCGAGCCGTCACACGCGCGATAACGTTGAAATAGCAGCTTCAAAATAACCGTTATTTACAACGACGCGTTTCAGTTTTGTTAACTTGTCACATTAGGTTGATTGTTAATGCTATTTATAAACACATAAAATAACGTTTTTGGAGGTTAACGAGTTATAGCAACCTGCTGTTTTTATTGGTGTGTAATGTTGTTAATTATAACTCGTTTTATGGTATTCGCCAGTCGTAAATGTATTGGAATGCATTTTATGAATTCTTGTGATGGTGGTCTGTTATTGTTATTCTTGCTATATATGGATTTTAGTGTTAGTTATTCGTTTTTGAAATACTTCCGAGGTTGTGTTTTCAGTCAGTTGACATAATAATAAACCTTCTAGCTTAATTGGTTAATACTGCTCATATTTCTTGGCAAAACTTACTTGACTCTTCAGGTCACATTGCTGCAATGCTTAAAAACCTAATTATACTAAATTGGCAAGTAAAATAACTATAAACTAATTTATTGTAATGCAAATAAAATAACAAGTAAAGTCATTATTTCACTTCGTTTGTCTTTAGAAACATTGGTTTTATGTAGCTTAAAAGTGAATTATACTTTTGTTTATATTTTTAACGGAGTAAGCAGCAATGAATACACCCAAATTACGACAAAATTATTTTCCAGGAATTCCATTCGTCATATCAACCTCAAATTGAATTCCAGGAAAATTTTGTTCAATTGTATTACAAAACCATCCAACGTTACAAAAACAACAACGATTGGCAATGGATTTGAATGCGGCTTTTTACGGTTCACTCTTGATAGATATACTTAAAATTATTTAATAAAACCTTATGTGTATTGTCAGTAGTTTTTTCATGAATGTATTTACTACAAAATGTTAGTATACACGTCGTTGGTGTACCTATTGCAATTTAAAAAAAAAGTATAGCCTCGGTGGCGTAGTTGTACTACGATACGACTACCAAGCTTCTACGAGATCTTGGATTCGAATTCCAGGTCGGGCAAAGTGATATTGGATTTTTCTATTCATTATCAGCTTGGAGTCAGGAATTTGTGCCCGATATGGCGATAGGCTCGCCCCCTATCACATCATGGGACGGAACTTACAAGGCTAAATGTGGGTGTCCTGGTGGCGCCTCTGCCTACCCCTTCGGAGATAAAGGCGTGAGTTTATGTTTATGTTTAGAACTTATCACTGGAACACTGCGGTATTATGATATCTACCTAGTACAGGGACCAGGGATATACCATAACCATATTATGAACGTGTCAGAAAAACATATGTGTGAATTACTATGAAATTGAAACAAATTTCAATAAAAATTAATACAAAGAATCTTTTCAGCCAGATACTTTCCTATTGCGATCATAACACGTTTTAGTGAGCGAAGACCCTTAAAATGAATCCAGCCACGGCCCTGCCCGAGAAGATCCGATGAAACAAACTCAATTTACCCCTTAATGGGTAATTTTTTATCATAATACAATATCCTAATAACAATTTTCAGTTTATATTTCCTCTTCCTTTACGATAAGGTCATCGATGTTCTACAAAAAATACAAAAAGTCATAACGTATTTGATAAAAAACGAGAATTCCATCTCCTTTAGTGCGCCAAGCGACAGATTGATTAGATTGTGAATAAAAAAAAGCGATATTATGACAAGTTAATTGTTTTATAGAATCGAGTTGCCGATCGGGCGCTCGCCGTAATGGACTTGGAGATATCAAATAAAATATTTAGAGTAAGTTTTGAATCTAATGGTTTTATCGTGGAATGTTTTGGATAGGACATAAAATCGGATGACGTGGGTTGGGGCTTAGTCGTGTCTCCGGACTTTTGGTAATAAGCTGTATTGGTATTGTATTTATTCTATTTGCTTTTACGTACTTCCTTTTTATTGAAAATGTGATTTTGGATAAGGGATGTAATTTTGAGTATTGAAGATCTGACGTCATCATTTTATTATTTTGTTTTATATAATAAACATTAATGCATCCTTCAAAACTAAACTAGTTAAAATACAAACGACACACCCAACAAGCACATGAATCAAATTTTGTGTTGTGGGTATCAGGAAATACGAGAGATTTTTCGATCTCACAAACACCTAACCCGAAACAAATACCTGTGGTCCACACAAATATTTGTCTCGCTGCGGGGATCGAATCCGCGGCCTCACAGCCGATGTCTAACCAACTGCGACAAGCAGGCTGTCAAAAAATAGGTATTTTACGAATAAACCAAAACATCTAGGGTATAAGGAGAAAACAAAATCAATTTTATCCAAAGTCTTAACATACATACATACATACATTATATATCGGGATCATTGCTCTATAATAAAATTGCGCATTGTCTAGCAGATATTCCATCCAAATATTATTTTTAAATTAAAACTATAAATATTTTGTAGGTAATACTTTTCCCAAGTATTTTCAATATACAATTTATACTTTTAAATTATTTGATTAAAACATAATACAGGTATAAACTTGAACAGCGTAGAATTCAAATTATTTGTAACATTGAACAAAACAAAAACTTTAACAGGTATCATCTATATTACAACCTTTATTGAATTGGTAATTACTTTATTATTTATTTTAAGGAAAATAATACTTTGACTACAGTAGTTTCGGACAATAATGAAATTCGGAACATTGATAGGAAATAAATTTTAACCAGTCATAGATTATCGAATTAAATCCGTTTTTTAATATAAAAAGCATGGTTTTGGAAATCGTTGACTTAATTGAATATTTTCTTTTGATCGCGTAGAACACAAAAATTGATGTGCCTCAATTAGAAGTAAGCTGTAAAACTCATTGTAATAGTTAACGATTTACTTTGTCAGTAAATTAATGTGATGACAAAATTATCACAATGTTTAATGCTAGTCTTTATGTAAAATACCTCTGTAGAAGGGCTACGAACAAAATAACATAAAAATGTATAATGGTTTCTTAGATTTACGCGAATGTTACACATTGAAATAAATGTGTTTGAAATATCACAGAAATGACATCTCAAAATCTTTTAACACTTATGACCTTACAGGGTTAAGCCTTCAGCAGTAAATCCGCTTTCATGCCTATATTGATGTGAAAACTGAAAGCCTCGTTTGGCATTAAGTCAGGTTTGAGGGAGCCTCCCCAAATCGACCTTGACTTATGGATATTTTGGGAATGTTGACAAAGATTGTAAGATTAATGCGGATTCTTGTGTTTCGTCCATGTATATTACTTATAACTTCCTCCGTTTTATAAAGAGTGATGTATTCATCTACATGTTTTTGGGATAAGCGTAGGTGTGTGTAAATTGGGTGTCTTAAAATTTTGTTTCAAAATATTCGCAAGAAAACTTTGGGATTAATACATATAAAGCTAAGCCTTACAACGTGGGTGCCCGATATTTATGATTTTTTATATAAGTATATGTTTTATATACGAAATAAAATTGGTAGTATTGGAGTAAATTTGTGCGATAAGACCGCCAATTGTACTTATTTCCTGTATATTGTCTACTTTTTGTTGTATATCCGGTGTAAAATAAAGCTTTAAATGATAAATAAATAAATTTCATACCTTTGGATCTTCATATTACAGTAAAGTTTTCATCTATTCATTAGAGGCTGTTAAAATCTAACTTAAACTTGACGATAATACGAATAGTCTTCACTATCGTTAGATGTTTCGTTGCTTTATTCAATAATACCATCCCAGTCAAAATTCGATGTACACTGGTTGATTCCAACTTCACACACTTATGTCAACCTTACCAAACAAAGCTTTCAAACTAAATCACCACGCATTGTATTGTGTTTTCTGGAGACGTTTAATATACGTACGATAACGATGATTCTGTACACAACACCCTGACTACGCCTGTGAAGATTTTCCATTCGGGAATCGAAGGTTAAACGAAGCATTCACCTGCCTCCCACCCGGCTTATGGGGTGGCCACGAAATACGCTGACTATATTACTGTGATTAAAAAAACTGACTCCAAGGACTATAATATGAGTTATGGTAGTGCGGTACAGAATGTGTAACAACAAGAGTTAAACTTCTCTCGTCTGTCAACACGATAATGCCAATTAAACGCATGTTGATTATAATTATAGAGATCTTCGGAAAAAAAATTGATGCCTTAAAGAGAAACTTGACATTGCAGTTCCTTTATTCTTTATTCGCAGATTGATAAGGTTAAATGAACGTTATAATATTACAGTATTTATTCTAGTAATGAAAATCCTTCTCTAGAGTTTCCTACAACGCTATCCATCTAAGCCCGAACTTGTTTATCTGGTGTATTAATTATTTTGAATACTTAAAACCTAGTTTTACAACTACTATAACCACTTTTCCTCTTCAAGTCGTTATATCTGACATGTAATCATAAGAACAACTTGATAAAAAAATCCTAAAAACTAACGAAAACCAAAATAACAAACCAACCGATCCGCGGTTCTAGCAGCCCCGAAATAATTCCTGTTCGTGAATTTTGTCCCATAACTCGGCACAGGATCCGAGAGCGCTTGTAATCTCAAAGCGGCGAATCTTTTAAACTCTGTGATTGGATGGGGCCGTTTTATCGGATGATTTCGGGGATTTTATACCAACCATCAGGTATTTTTTATTAGATTACGTCTTTTATATTGAGATTATGAGGTTAACAGGGTCGGAAGCGACGCTTAAGTAGTCAAACATCTTTAATATTTGTATTAATGTAACAAGGTCTCGGAGTTAATCTGTTTTGAGAGGTTTTAATTATGTGTTATACGAATTGGAAGGTTATGTAAATGTTATTGATTTATTTTATTTCTGAAGGGCCGCATCGATGATTTGTTTTCTATGATTTACATATTAGTTTTGGATATATGCGAATTACGACGTCTTAATTTTCCAAAATCCATTTTATAGTTTTTCGATTTGGATTATACGATTTTGTTTGGAATAGACCTTTTAACATAACGGTTCAAGAAATAAAGGCTTTAATTTTCAAATATTGCTGGACTAGCCACTCGTATAGTTGTGAAAACTACGATGTGGCTAGTACTAATATAAAAATGTTGTACTTCTTCTTTGTGGATTTTCGAAGAAGGTGACAGTTTAATAATACTGATCAATTGCATTTCCATATATAATTTTCGAAGTCTTTCTAATGTTTAATGGTTACCCGTGATAACAAATGTCTTTCGAATTTAATTTTCTTTTCAGTCACGTTGTTTATACATTAAAATGTTAGCAATTTAGTTATAAACGACTATTAAAACTAAACCCAAAGGCCGTATATGCATCAGACATAAATGTATTTTTTTTAACTATACTTGAATTAATTTCTCCAAATAAACTCATAACATTTAACTCGTTTTCCTCCTGCCCTGGGAACCAAGTCTGCTGAAACAGCCATAAAATCCTAAACGTTGTACCACGTCGCAGCAAATGCGGTTTAACTTCAAGATAAGTTAAAACCCGACGCGAGCGACTGTTGAATCACCAAGAATAAAATTAAAACCTCCTTACTGATATAATATCGTCAATTAACGCCGCTTCACTGGATTAATTTATAGTAAAACTTAATTTTTATCCGACACGCTGCTGGAAAATTTATAGGTTTGATTTTTCTACGCTAGATATAATTAAATTTATTCATAACGTCGTGTGATGTCTCATTTATTGAAGACCGTAAAGTTGATAGACGAATTAATGGTAAATGTTGGGGAAGATTATTTTGGATTAGAAGCTCGGGACTATGTTTTAAGGTTGTGAAATGTCCAATCGTCGATGTTTTAAACTAAATGAATCAGCTCATTTTCGTCCCATTGCATAGCATGGGCCTCATATTCTACAATTAAATATTTTAAAATATCTTAATTTGTTAAAGCATGCTTACAACACTAATCAATGAAGTGACGTAAAAGCGTGCAGTATTTATTTATTATTTACTTTATATTATATACTCTTTAGCAAATATAACAAAGATAAACTAGATATATAAGGCTTCTGCTCTAGATGTTGGCAATAATCCGATACCAAAAATTTTTGCCATTCACAAGGACCAGTAGTCTTATGGAATCATTAGTTAAGATTAAAACGACATAGTAGACACAGTCCGAAACTAAACTAAAGTGGGTGAGGATTATGCCAAAATGACAAATGAGTCGAATAGTAAAGGTATACTGGGAGTTGTGTGAATGAACCCAATATGTATTACTCCTACACACGAATTACACAGTTTGTGACGTAATTCCATTCATAAGTGCTATTTTTATCATCAAAGCTTGAACGTCTTTATCAAATGTTTTGTGAATGGTCACAGGTGTTCTGAAGTCGATTTCGGAATATTCGCTTTCAGGTGGTTCAATGCGGAGCTTCAGCAACGTCAATGTGTAGAGGAGAAGATTGAAAGGGTTTTTCAGAATATACATACATACACAAACTTACGCCTTTATCCCAGAAGGGGTAGGTAGAGGCGCCACCAGGACACCCCATTTCGCCTTGTATATCGGGCACAAATTTCTGACTCCGGACTGATATTGAATAGAAAAACCCAATATCACTGCCCGACTCGGGATTCGAACCCTCAGCTTTGTAATCGTACTGTAGTTCAAGTACGCCATCGAGGCAGTCCAGGCAGGCAGGTTTAATATGTATTACAATACTTATGGATTTTTTATGCACTTCAGCCTTCATTAGGGTGGCCTTTAAAAACTAGTGACGTATTGTAGTTCGGCCAATATTACAATATTATGTGGGTCACCTTCAACTCTAGAAATGACATGTTTCATAATTCTTTTAGACAATAGTTATTAATCATTTATATTTCTTTATGTTCGCAAGACAAAATACGTCTGGTGGTAAGTGAGATGGCTATTTCTCGATTGACACAATTATCCCTTTGCAACATCATTCATTTCATTCTCATTACTAATAGCTACGCTAAAATCAGTCCACAAAGCTCCATAACCACACCAACCCAAAACAGTTTCCATGAAACACGAAACATCACCAGGTAATCCTTATATCGGTGCATGTCCTGTCCGTAAACGGCAGATGTACGTGGTACGTCGAACAAACAGCACTAATTGACGTGGTCCGATAGACGGCACGGCGCTGTGTAAACTCCACGCAATTCCGCACCGAATTATCATTCTAGTCAGTTTTATTTGACATTTGGATTTTGGTGGGGCCTAGTTTTTGGACTGATTTGGGTTATTGGATTTTGGCTAATGCTGTTTGACTATTTTATGGTTAAGTGATAGGCCAAAAACGTAACAATTGTAGCACGAGAAAGGAAATAGCTATCTGAATTGCTTTTAAAAAAAATATGCAACGCTTGTTATGGACAAAGACAAGTGGACAAAATTTTTAGAAGTTTAAGTCCAGTAGTAATTCTTTTTTCTGTTTATAAGTTCATCAACCAATGACAACGTATTTAATTTTTTTCCAAGTGAAACATTCAGTTTTCTTCTATTTATGATAGTCGGAGCTAATTGTCCAATGCCCCCTCACACAGATTTAGATGGTATCGACTCGGTCATAGAATATTTAACACTCGCCATATTTATCTGAAAAGTACCGTCCTTAGTCTGAAAATTCTACCACTAATGTGACGTCTAAAAATACGTCGGTCAATACTGTGAGTTTGGCTACCTCAGCTATCGATGTTAAAGCTATTCCTTTTTACGAGGCAAATTTCTGGTTCTTGGTTTATATATTGATTGTAATTAATACAACAGTATACGTAGTCCTGACCCCACATTAAGATCATAATGATCTTGTGTCGTGGGTATGATAAAACAGGGCATAAAACCTTATTTTATTTTGTTGTATATAATATTATGTGTGCCAAAATATTTGTTACAAGTCTGGATGTTTTGGAACCGATTCGAATCGATTCGTCCGTTGTGGATTATAATAATCCAAAGACAAAACGCAGTATCGTATTTTAGGGTTGAAATTTCGTGATTGTGGGATGTATTTTATTATTTACTGATACATTATAGAGGTTCAAAGAATCTGTTGCCATAACCTACAAAGCATTTATTGTGTTCCTTCGAATATCAACGAAATGATGATGATTCGGTTTTTCCAGCAAAGTATATTTCCTAATTTGAAAAAAAAAGCCAAATTAATGATACCTCAAAATAAACGTGACATAAAAAAAGGCGTGTCGAATACTCATAAAATAAATCCACGATTCAGTATAATATTTATCGAGGAATATCAATGTCTTCAAAGCGATGGATTAAAAATGGAATTAATACAAGCCTAATCCGGATTATTGAAACTACAATTTATTAATGTTGAAGGCTTTATCGGATCGTCCTAAGCGGATTTCGTAGATACTCCGCCGAATAGGTACTATTAAGAATTTGGCCTTTAATCGGTACTATTTAAGATAGACTAGTAAGCAAGGTACTACTACTGTTTTTACTTTTTCTTCTACAAGGATTGTATTTGTGGCATGTTGTGGAGTACACAAGTTCTCAAGGATATGACCGATCACCGATTTGCTAAGCTTTTTAAAAATTATATAGTCTTAGCCAAGTTTTGCAAAGAACATATTATAAAGAGGAATGGGTACTAGATATGCGACCCACATCGAAGACCTCACGATCTACAATCTTAATACAGTCCTTATCCTCGTTAAAATTAGCAGAAATTACTAAAAGTATCTTTGAAATCATCCAACCATGACAAATCACCTATAGCTTACAACACATCGTCCCAATTTATACATTTACACATCCTAGTAAATAGTTCAGTACTGTTAAAAATGACACCGACACGTATGCACACGGCCCCCATATAAATTAACTGAACACACTCAAATTTAAATGTAAACACTGGTATCAAACACGTTCGAAAACACGGAAAAGAATCAATATATCCAATACACATGCGTGGGGCGTATGTGCACTAATGAAGGCGCGTCAATCAGTCCGTTTGTCCGTCAGCCGACGCAAATTAGTGATGGTGTCACTGGCGAATGACTATTAACGATCTTGTCTGACGCCCTGCCAATAATTAATGATTTTAAATTCCTTTGCTCTTTTAAATTTTGTGCTGGGTGAATGAGGATTGCTGCTTTTTTATACAAAGCTGATACGAATTAACAGTTTTGCTCCTTTTCCGTAGTTTTTTTACGTGGTATATGCATCAGGATGTAACGAGCAAAGAATGGTTTGATAAATTGTATACTGTTGGAGAACCTTAATGCAATACACGTAAATCAATAAATACTCCCTTATTTTTTCTTAGTGAAGAACTCCAACGGAACAATATTTTAATATTGTGGGATTTTGGTGACTGATGTAGTGTTAGTGGTGGAAAAATGGTGGCTTATTGTGTTAGTCCACAACTTAGACTATTACAAGTTGTTAGAATCACTTAACTAAATACCTGAAAACACGCGTACACATAACCCATAACAACAGAAGTATCAAATAAAGTGGCTCGTAACAAGGAAGGAACTCAAAACCACAAATGAGGCGTTCACGTGACGAAGAAAGTCATTATCAGCTAAAACTCTTCTCCCACGAACTTTGCGCGCTGCAATTTTCTATCTTCAGATCTGTTTTGCAACAAACGTGGATTGATTACCTGCCATATTTCAGTTATGAATTTTGTGTGAGATTTGAATAACACATTTCGGTCAAATGCGGAATCAGGTCAGGAGGTGAATGTTACGATGAATATTTCGCATTGTTAAATCTCTGTTCCAGGAATCATAGTCGTTGCTCTTTGATTTGTTGTTTACAGCCACGCTCGTGGTTTTGGTTATAGGATAAAATTACCAGTTCCAATGAAATAGCGGAAAACCGAAGTGAACCAATAATTTTGATGTAATGTTTCAATCAATAAACTATCTCGCTGTTTTTTTTTTATATCTGGCACGGCATGGTGACTGCATTGCACCTGATCGTAAGTGCTAATGCCGTCCAGAGAGAGCCAATCATGCCGGCCCGCTGAGATGCCTCTTCACGCTGCGGCGGAAGGACCCAGTATTATAGGAAGGAGCGAACACGTGTGATGGCAAACCGTTCCACAGCTTGACTGTACGGCAGAAAAATGAATTAGAGAACCTTTTGGTTCGCACCGAGATGAATTGAACAGTCAAAAACATGTTGTTTTCATAAACTAAAACTTTCATATAGAATCAAAGTCTTCGTATGATTTATAAGACTAGTCAATCTTGAAAAATGCTTCTTAAGTAAATCAAAAATATTCTATTGCATATATTTATATATTCACCACCAAAAAAGTTCTAGTGCACATAGGAAAAAGAAAAATTAAAGAGTAAGATTTATTGTCCTATTAGACATCACAAAGACCTAACGAAGAGTATCAGCGAACCTGTTACTATATGTTCTTTTTTAACAGCGGTGCCCCCTATGACCAGCCGATCAAGCAGTGTTGTAGCCATGGTTACAACTTGGGCCTATCGAATAAAGAGAATGACCATTCGTGGTATCTGTAAAAAATATCGTTGACCCCGATAACAATACTGCTTCATTGATTATAGCATTTTTTATGGTTTGTCCTAAAACGTTTTCCTGTTTTATCCCGGGCGACAGATTTTTATAAAATAAATTAATTATCATCACATTTTACGATACGTCAGCAATTACTATATAAATGGGGCTACCAGGGTGACTGGACTTCAAGTTAATTTCTCCAAGAACTCCGGGCCTGGATCGCAATTATATTTATTTTTTATTGAAAACATATTTTTTTAGCAACAAATAAAAGTAGGTTTAATCGAGGGACAAAAATCTTCGCACCGATACTAAGTTTCACAGTAAAATGGTCATTCTCCTTTTCTTAATATACATCTCTTAAATGACTGAACTGTATTAGCCTATTATCACCCACTGAGCTTAGGATTTCTATACAACTAAGAGTTCAATCCCCTCCTCTCCTATAGTGCTTCAAATCAAACTGATCGACCAGAACTACTTGCCATCTGATCAAATCCCTTTAGCTTATGAAGATAAGCACACTCGCAGTAATGAGCACCAGGATATCAATTCTGCTCTAGCAAACACGAATAGATATTAAATTCTCTGCCGTTTACGTGTTGTTTGTAAAACTAGAACCAATATTTGATTCTCTCAGTACTAACGATTCAGCGCATTAGACGTGGGTGTAAAGGAAGACTTGAATTTCGGTGAGTTTTACGAAACATTGCACAATTTATGTAAGGTCTATGGATAAGAAAAGACGCGACATTTATTTTTGTACGTATATATTGTTTTATTGTGTTACTGCCTCGGTGGCGTAGTTGTATTACGGTACGGTTACAAAGCTGAGGTCTCGGGTTCGAATCCCGGGTCGGGCAAAGTGATATTGGATTTTTCTATTCATTATCAGCCCGGAGTCAGGAATTTGTGCCCGATATGGCGATAGGCTCGCCCCCTATCACATCGTGGGACGGAACATGCAAGGCGAAATGTGGGCGTCCTAGTGGCGCCTCTGCCTACCCCTTCGGGGATAAAGGCGTGAGTTTATGTATGTATGTATGTATGTATATTGTTGTATTTTAGTTTTTTACTTTAAAAAAAGGCGGTGTATCATGAACCACGACGAACCCTTATTTTTGCACCTTAACGTGGCAGCTTGCAGTACTATTTTTAAAATTGTCTCCACTATGCTACAGCAGTGTCATGACTATACGTTCGGTCACCAAAACCACGAACTCCTCTATGAATATTGACAAATTCATGGTGTGTCTAAAACCAGTTATACACAAGTTGAACAATTTTATTACTATAATTAATTTTCCACTACAGTGTCTGATTGTCATCATTAGGACTGCTCAGAATATTTTACCAAGTAGGTTTTCAGAAAGGAATAATATTATAACATCAAATTCAATTACACGTTTTATAACCCACAATGATGTTACCTGGAGACGACATTTGTTAAATCCCAAGCTTAAAGGTAGTACAAATTAAACGGGAAAAACTTTTTAATGATCATTGAAAGTGGATTGTGCGTGGCTTAACCGAACACTGGGAGAAAGTTACGTCAGAAAGCGAGAAACTGTCCGGAACTTTTTAATTGATCTATTGATAGCAAAACTCTACTGTTTTAGTTTCGGCAAGTTTGTTCTAAGTTGAGGAGCAGTTGATTTCGCTTTTATTCTATGGACTGAGGATGTACAAAATTGGTGTTTTTGATAGATTGTAGTTTGTTCTTTCTTTTGAAGTATATATTTTGGGTATTATGATCATAATTTTCCTCTTTGCAGATCATCAGTTATCAAGTGCTATTGAAAACACTTTTCCAAGTATGTGTGACTATCTGCTGCTGTCTAAACCTTAGTTGCATAAATGTCATCAGTTACAATTATCCTGAAAATAATTCCACGTATGTAAACCAATTCCAACGGTCCACTGCTGAACAAAGGCTTGTCCCATTCATTCCAAAGCCTATTAATTACTCCACAGACCACATCAAAGAACATGACTACCTCCCCTCAACACCTGGCACACATATAAAATATCAAAATACACGTCCAAAAACAGAGATCAATTCTCAAAGTGACCGCGCCCGAGCTGTTCCGGTGGCGTCCACAACACGTGCCTCTATCAATAATTGCTCTTAATGATTAGCCAGAGCGACGGTGTTTACACACCCCGGCACTCACTAATTGGCTTTGCAGCAAACATGCGTTCCAAAGGACGGTTGAACTTCGGATATCGTGTACTCGCATTTGTAAACGTTATTTGTAAACGTTGGACTCATGTCGAATCTGGATAAGGAACGGGTTTATAACTGAAATTAATTTGTGAGACCGAAAAGTCTCTCGTAGCTTCTGATACCCATGACACAAGACTCGATCTTAGTGTGGGGTCAGGACTATGTATGTGACTGTTGGGTGTATTTATTTATTTATTTAAATTAAGGGTATCAATAATGATAATTAAAAAAAAACACCCAACAGTCACCATACATAGTCCTGACCCCACACTAAGATCGAGTTTTCTGTCCTGGGTATAAGAAACTACGAGATACTTCTCGGTCTCGCAAACCGAAAAGTCGTGAAACAAATACCTGTGGATCCCACAAAAATATTTTTCGGATCGAACCCGCGGCTTGTAGTTTCACAGCCGGTTTCCAACCAGCTGCGCCACGGAGACTGTCGGCTATCAAAAGCCTTAAAAGACAGCTCACGCCTAAATCACCTAGAAAGGGATTTGACTTCACCCCGTGACCACGAAAGCAGTAATCAAAAGGTTGGGCAGTAAAAAAAAAATTGAAGATTTGAATATCTATCTCCAGTTAATCGTCATAACTTCAAAAGATCAAACCTTTTTCTTATACCTTCATTTTCTTTTTTTCTCAAGCATTTCAAATAATATAATTCTTGACAACAGATGAATCAAATTTTTATTACATAAAATTTCAAAGAGTAATTTGTCTAGACAGCGCCTAGGTTAATCTATCTGATATTTTTATTTTATAATTTTTTATTGCTTTGATATAATAATATCTTGAAAAATTTGTTGATATTATAATTTCAGCGCTTGAACTTTGATTATAAAACAGCTATTTCGGCCAAGACAGAAGTTATAAGGATAATCAATATTAAGTAGAGTTACTGAAGAAGCTGATCAATAGGGTATTCTAATAGGGTATTTGACTATCATCGAATGTTTGTATTATTTTGTAGACAAACACAAGTGCCATTAAAACAAATCATATTTGTGAAAACAGTATTAAAGTAGCTTGTATTATGAGTCAAATATTAGTATTTTAAATGAAAGAGTAGGGACGTAGTGGGAACATCCTACCGTCTCTTTCACACCCGCACACTATAATGCATATTAAGAATAGTGACGTCACTAATTTTGTTTTGCATCCCTTTTCTTTTACCCCCACTACAACATTTAAAAAGTTTCTAACTTGTTTAATTCTGAATGGATTTTCAAAATTCTTTGTTTGCTAGATTTTGGATATGGATACTTTTTAATTAAAACAATAAAACAAAAGAGTCCAATACCCTATTTCATACATTCGTATGCGAATCTGATCAGTATAGCTTTTTTTACTTTATTTGGAATGCTACAGAAAAAAATACGTAATACTCATGAATTAAAGACAATAACAGTACATTATCTTATGTTCTCTGATCCCTTGTGGAATTTTATTATTTTTTTCTTGGTAAAACTTCATCCAATCGATACGCTAAGGAGACCGCTGACTTTTAATACATCTAATACTAGGAGGAAAAGAAATTTGACTATGTTTTATTGTAAAACTTAGGCAAAAAATCTGGCTTCCGAAATAGGCTTTATTTTTCCACCGTCGACTAAAATGCGTAGACAAAAAAGTCCTCTCATAAATTGCCAAAACTGGCCATATCAGCAAACCCTAAGATCTGTACGGTCAACTGTCCTATTTCCACGCCTATTCTTTTAGAACATCTGGGTCCGCTATACGACTCCGCATTTTTAAATCAAAGATAGAATTATCAAGGCTTACAATCAACAGTAACACCTAGACCAGACAGGGGAAAAAACCATCGTAAATTAATCGAAATTCCATGAAACGCTATCAGCGCCCATCACATGATTATTGCTGACCCGTTGGTGTATACTGAGCTAATATCGCGCTGTGTCATTAACCGGCGCAGTTAATTGTGCCCCGTAGTAAACAAAGATTAAGGCCGCAATGCCACTTTTTTGTTTGACCGGCTTTTATTGGAAATCGTAATTAGGTTTGGGAATTATTGGATAGATAAGTGACCTTTCTGTGGAATATTGATAATACTTTTCTTGTGAATTGATTGATGGATTTGTAAATGGAAATCGAATGGTAGTTAGGCGTGTTTTTATTGTAAAGCAGAATGAATTAAAAAGGTTTTTTAATATTGATTTTATTTAATTGAATCTAGTCTTTCATCGTACTTGTACACAGTCATCCATATTTCACAAGCGCATTGCCTGTGCTATTTCTAGGAAAACTGAGGACATTTAAATTTAATAGTATCTGACAATACTTCATCAATATCGGAAATTCAACATAATATTATTCTATTGAACCAAGCTTTTATTTTATCAGAAATTCCTTGAATCTTTTTCCGTTTGCCTTGTTATCCTACAATATTTTAAACAACTTCGCTACAATTTTCCTGCCGGTCATTTATCTGGAAAGTATCTAAATGTCTGAAAGCACGTTTACTTTATAATATTATTTTATTGCATACTTCCGATAAATCACACAATTTACTGGTGGTAGGTCTCTCATATGTGAGAGGCCGCCTGGGTAGGTACCACCGCAATGTCTATTTCCCCCGCCAAACAGCAGTGTAAATGCGCTGTTGTGTTCCGGTTCGAAGGACATTGTAGCCAGAGTAACTACTGGACATATTGAGACTTATCATCTTATGTCTCAGGATGGCGAGCGCAGTGGAATTCCAAGCATTACCTTGTAATTTATGGTGTTGTCTGATTTTGCTACTGTCCATGAGCGGTCGTATCGCTTATCATCAGGCGAATGGCATGCTCGCCTCGCCACTCAATGCAATAAAAAAAAAAAAAAAAACAGTGAACCGGTCACTTGATGGTAAGTGAACACTGCCGCCCATGAACATCCACAACGCTTGGATAATGTATTACAGGCCCATTAAATCGGGAGGAGCGGGGAGGAAAAAGGTTGGGAAGATGAAATGTGTATGAGGCATCCCGCAATCTCACTCATCGAACGAAACGTGACAGCAAGGCTGTCGCATCACGTCGATCTTCTGTGAGGCAATGGTGAATCATCATGTCTGACAACAGCGTGGCTCACAGTAAAATTTCATTAACTCCCCAACTTTGATTTCGAATTTCACTAAACCAAACACGTGCGCAACATAATGAACCATTTAAGATTCCTAAAATGCACACAATTCCCCACCGTTTAAACAAACTGCTCACTAAATAAGTTTAAAATACAAAACAATATTCGCAAAAATTTCCATACGTGTATCAAAATTTTTAGCATAATTTAATTTCAAACTCCCAATAAAATAACTTGAAAACGCTGTTCAACAGTTTTGGAATGAAACAAAATTCATTAAACGCTAGTTTTGGCTGCACCGTTCAGGTGTACTCTGCACGTTTAAAATTAAATTTGCTAGTACATACGGGCATCAGACGACTAATTGTATTAAATACCTTTTGGAAAATTTTGTCGCGACCCGTTCAACTTGTTAACGTTTTAAGTGTTTAGGATAATTAGATTTAAGTTTTAGAGCAAGTTGGGGTATGTTTGTTCCTGTTTTAGTTTTTTTCACTGTATCTATACTAAGGATATTTTGCTATTTAACATAGGCTTCCTTCAAGGCTTTTCGGAATATTAACTTAGTCACAATATACAACAACTTCTTGGGGCTATTGTTGGTTTATCTATCCACTTCTTTGGACATAGTTTTGGGTATTATTTCTTTGGTATTTTTTCTATTACTTAGCTATTGATTTAAAAGTAATTCAATTTTTTTTTACAAACATATTATTTTTTTATATTGCTATTCTTTATTATGAAAAAATATAAATTCAATCTCATCTTGCCCGCCTCAGTGGCGCAGTTGTACTATGGTACGATTACAACGCTGAGATTTCGGGTACGAATCCTAGGTCGGGCAAAGTAATATTGGATTTTATATTAAACATCAGCTCGGAGTCAGGAATTTGTACCCGATATGGCGATAGACTCGTTCCCTATCATATCGTGGGACGGAACACACAAGGCGATATGTGGGTGTCCTGGTAGCACCTCTGCCTACCCCTTCTGGGTAAAGGTGTGAGTTTATGTATGTATGTAACCTTATGTTTACGATCGTTGTTTCTAAATCGAATTACCATACAAATCGATTCTTCGTAATTGTATTCACAATGTACTATCTATTTTTATTTATAAGATGTATTGCATTTACAACTGGTTGTAGATAAATACATAAATAACAGGGCAGAGGTCTGATTGCACCTGAGTTAAGACATGGCAAATGAAACATAAAACCGCCTTGGACGTCGTAAAGGAAGGAATAAAAGCTAATGGGTTTGATTGTGAAAATGCTCAAGTTATAGCAACTGCTGGATAGCTATTGTTTTTTGTTTCAATCCATAAAATGACAACCAGATCTTTCAGACCAAAACTTTAGTTTTTTAGTAAACAATAATCGTTGACTACAAATTCCTTCATACCGACACACAAGAATGCTTACAGTGCTCGACGTCAGAATTAGAAGAGAAATCATAACAGGTATCTTCCTAGTCGGTCTCTGGCGTAGAATATTTAGTCGATTCACTTTTACATAACCTGGTAATCGAACATAGTATCAAAATTCTCTTATTAAAAACATTCAATTACATTTTGTAAACGTCCAAAGGTATATCTTTGAAGCTTGTTGCAGTTTCAAGCACTTTGTTACCTATTCAAGTAACGACTCTGTTTACCCAAGCAGCATCGAACCATGACCTCAGAATAAGTTCCTATCTAACTTCAATGTATTACGCCATAACATTGTAGTTTGGGAGGGGGTTGTAACCGCGTCCCATCCCGGTCTGCGGTTAACCACAGCATCTATTAAGCGACTGATTTGTGTACGGACAATGTATGTATAGATAGATTGAGTTCGAAACGTCTCCGGAGGTATCTTGGAATATGCTGAATAATTTTCATATTGATGGAGTCTGATTTACCAAATAGTTAACCCAGAAGTACTACATCACAAAGGTGTAGCCATGATTGGAGTCAAATAGTGCGTTTTTGATTCGGAAAAACCTTTACATCATTATACAAGCCTCCCGGGATGATATTTAATAGTTTATTAACCAAATAGACGAAATGCAAGGGCTGTTTTTTTGATAATAAGCATAATGAGGAGATGGAAAGAGCTAGAGCAATATCACTTAGAATCTATTGTTATTAAGCACTACATTGTACTGGCTACAACTAACTACTGGACATAATGAGGCTTTACATCTTATGTCTTAGGATTGCTTTGTAAATCATAGTGTTGTTTGATTATGCTACTGTCTATGAGCGGTCGTATCGTTTAACATCAGGCAAATGGTATGCTCGTCTGGCCATTCACTGCAATAAAAAAAAACATGACACCGCACTCCATTCGTTAACTTGAGATATTTGGTTTTGTCTTTACTTCAAGTCATAATACACCACACTGCTAGAGAAAACAAATCCCTAATTCTTATGCCCCTTGCATAATAAGAGGAACCTCCACCGAGCAAAATAATTTTATACTACTCGTACCAATATGACCAGAAGACTAGGGTTATTCAAAAGTATAGCTTAGATATATTTCCTGTCTCATGGGTACGGTCTTAAATCTATGAATTTAGAATTCAGAGAGAAGCGTTGAAATAATCACGTGGAGTACTCTTTTAGACCGGAATTGTGTTTTTGGAAATTCGTCTCTACGTCCCCAATGTTAAAGTTCCATATTATAATCACGTACAGTTTTTAGAACCACCAGTATCCATCGTGTAATGAAGTCAGACTCGGTTACGGTGGATCTAAGTTCTAATCCCAGCGGGCAAGACGTCGAGATGAGATCGGATGCTGTGTTTGAAGAGCTCGTATTCAAATCGAGATTTATTTCCCCGACGGCTTGGTTCAGGAAACTGGGTCGATCGTCCGCTGGCCTGCGCTAAGTTTATTGGAAAATGATGTGTATATAAATATAATTATGAGTAAATTTTTATATGTTAAGGAAAATTACAGCCTCCATGTTAGACTCTCCCGAGGATATTAAAATGAAATGAAATGAAATTAAAATAATTTATTGAATCCATTAAAATGTTAACATTGTTTAGATTCAGACATTTTTTGAACTACCACTATGTTCAAGTGATATAATATGGTTTGTTTTGTGGCTGAATTTTATTAAAGCCAAAGGAATGGTGTTTGAGCAGCTGGTTGTTGAAAGAGGAGTTTTCGGTTCCTTAAAGAAAAATAATCAGGAGGTCGAAAAGTTTACATTAGAACACTAGTGAAGGATCTGATTAACGGAATTTATATTATTCATAGGTACAGAACATCTAAGAGACAAGCTTGGTAATGTAAGGCCGGAACTCAGCATATTGTGATGTCGATGATATTAGGATGATTGTCGTTATAATTTAACAAAAGACATTGATTTTTATCAAACATGACTGGGCTTTAATTAACTAAGGTAATAATTAATCAATCCTTATCAACAGTTTGAAGGCGGAGTCGAACTTTTATATTCATGAACAATCAGGAATACGCCATTTATGTTCGATGGCAAGGACCCTTAATTAAATGTGGATTTTACGACATATTGATTAATTTTCTTAATAAAATAATGTATCTACACATATAATTTCTTAATAAATCTCAATAAATCTTCTTTTTAAATATGTGGAACCGCCTATAATTGCAATTAGTCTGTGAAAATTTGTCTGCGTCTGATGGAGAAACTAAAACTCACATTTATGACATCCCGAAATTGATCGTAAAATTGAATTCACATAAAAAATATAACAGTACACACAACAAATTTTTATTGACACAACAAAAACATTATAGTTTGCCAAGCAATTTTGCACAGTAATTGTAAAAAAGATGATAAATCACAAATCAAAAACGTTGAATGTTGCAAATAAATCGTCAATTACCGGGCGACATGTGACGTGCGGCCGTGTCGAAACCCGTCGGCTCTAAAATATGCTAACTGATAAATTGTCGATTCTGTAATGTGCTCGCTGCCACCGCTTGACACTTCACTACGTCGAAACGATATGCGGGGATGATTTGGATTGGCTCAATTATTGCAATTTACTCTGTTTCATACTGTTGAGTTTGCAACGTCGCTTTTAAATTCTATTGGTGATATTTCATTGCATAGGTCAGACACGCGAGCAAGGCATTAAATAGAGGGTAGGTAATTCCTGCCGACCGTGAATATCTGCACTACTTGGATCTGATGCATTGCCTGCCTCTCAAAATGGAGGGGACACGGAAGAATAAAAGACAGAGCAATTAAGCCAATCGCACTTAACGAACGAAAGACGAGACCAAAAAGTTCGCTACGCATCGGTTTTCTGTGAAAAATGGTTATCATCCTGTTCAAAAGGGCCCTGATATCATTTTTCTTGCTTAAAACATATTTTAAGCTTAAACTCTTCAAGTCTATCAGCCCTATACCATGGCCATACGTCTCAGCCCCAACCCATATTATGACAATAGGAATAATAAAATTTCCAATAAAACCGACGTATAGCCTTTATCTTGACAGGTGGAGGGACATTTTATGTACTCTAAATAAAGCCTTGGGTAAGTAGGTTAGGTTTTATTTCATATTTGATTATTCCGTCTTATTGAGGGATGGGTTTGAGACTCTTGTCTAGGGTACTCGTTTGATATCTCGGTTATCTGGTATTGTGTTTAAGAAATATCTATATATCTATATCAGCCAATATACGTCCCACTGCTGGGCACGGCCCTGCTCTACAATCGAGAGAATCCATTGAGAGTGGTTAGGCCATATAGTCAACCACGCTGGCCTAGTGCGGGTTGGCGGACTTAAATACCGTAGAAATTCTTTAAAAAATAAGTATAGTTTGTGTTTAGCACTCGTTGGGAGACTACTTCTAGGAAGTATTATTTTGTAGAATTTGATTATATAGCACAAATAAGCAAGAAACAAAACCCATAGCCATTGGCATGTAATCACTATCACTCATAAATACCCACAACAAGATAATAAATAAAGTTGTTACTTCAAGTCTGTTTTCTGTAAAACGTTAGTAATGTAGTTGTGCTGATTTTTTTTTGCACTATAGTTGAATTTATTAGTTACAGCACTGTATACATTATGTAAAGTAAAGAATCTAATATTTGTTATTATTATTTATACAGGGTATATCAAGACCGCGACAAAAAACGAAGCCAGGTGGTACTACCACCTGGCTTCGTGATATCAAACACAATGCAAGTAAAAATTTCACAAAAAAAAAATCGACAATTTTTTTGTTATTTTTTACATATTGTCGTATTTGAGTGATTAATACATAGTTTTTCTAAAATAATGACGTACATCGCTTTATTTTTAAACACGCAATGGTACGTCCGGGTTCAAATTACTATTTTTGCAAAAACTAGGTATTTACCCCTCAAACACGATGTTTTTAAAAAAATGTAAAAAAAAATCCGTCGCTGATTTTGCAAAATGTTTAGTTGCATTTTGTCTGTAACCACTAAAACTACCACCTGGCTTCGTTTTCGGTCGCGGTCTTGATATACCCTGTATATTTAGTCGCGGGTTAAACACAACGCGTTGTCCCTTACAGGCTCCCCAATTTTTCACGCTTGGTGTCAATTCTTTGCATGCCTCTCTTGATTCTAGATCTAGATGCATTGGTACCTAACTGGGTGGTATAAACAATAACAATTTCAATAATAAATAATATTACATCGTACATACATAAATAAACCGTTACGCACAAGTATATTACACTAACAGGCACATGAATACAATAGAGGCACAATAACATGAATGTTTGGGATTACAATAGACATAATAATATGTCGAATCTGGCTCGAAAATTGTGGTACCGTGAACCGTGTCAAAGGTTTAACATACTGAGCGCACATCCCCGGCATTTATGAGTACCGTCCGCAGCATAAGGGTAAGGAATGTGTAAAATGTCGGATTGTGTTACATCCATTCCGACGTCTAAAATATTCGGTATGACGGAAAGGTCATAAGGCACAGTCTTTGACTAAGGAGGGAGCGGAACAATAAGCGACAGTGTTTTTGAAATAAACTATTTTTTACGGATTTTATTCCGGACTTAGGTGGCCATCGCGTGACCACGAAAGCTGTAGAGTAATCGAAACGTCTGGAAGATAGAAAATGTAAAAATTAAACCAAATACGCGATAAAATCCGAAAAAAATTGTTTTATTTAAATGTGTAACATTCGCGTAAATCTAAGAAAGCAATCATAATATTTTATTTGCGTTCTTATGCCAATATACTTTACGCTTTATTGGTCCAGCATATCTGAGTGGATAAATAATACAATAAGCACTTCGGTCACATCTTAGGAGGAATGTAACCTTCTTAAACTATGGATATGTAGCTCACAAAGCTTATATACATGTATTTAATTGGTGTATGTAAATACACTTAATAACACCAGCAAACTCACAAGCAAAAAATACAGTAATGTAAAGTCGATGTGTGAAATGTTAATACAGGCTATTTTTATGAAACAATTATTTAAAATACACCAAGTGTAATTTGTTTTTGCCACGCTGAAGCACTTTTATGTAATTAAAACATGAAAACTTGGAAACATCAGAGTTATTATATTTTTTGAGGCTTACAATTTACAGTGTAGTTTGTAATGGGCTTCTGTAGTGTAGTGGTGAAAACGAAGTTCGAGTTTCGGACGTTCGACATCCAAAATAAGTTATAAATTTTCCATTTCTAAAAACCAACATTATTTTCTATTAGACTTAACATTCAGAATTCTTGTGAAGTACCTCTAGGCATTTTCGTACAGTCTTACGTGCGACGTTCGAACATTTGAACTTCGTTTCGGATCTTATAGTAGCCCCCCTGAATGAAAAGGCTGAGAATTTGATTTCAATGACAAGTTCTTTTCGCGTGATCAACAAAATGTTGGTTCAGGTCTGATGGGATACAGTGCCTTGTACTTTCTGATGTATACGATACTGTATACATCTTAGTTTAGTATATATCAGAATTATGCATGAGACAATTGTATGTAGGTATTTTTATTTGCAATAAATTAGAGGTTATATCTAATAAAACTAGCAATGTTTATCTAAACACATTTTTGATCTGAAGCATCTCAACCTAAACAATCTCAATCTCAAAGCATCTCAATCTCAAAATATCTCAATCTAAATTAAAGAACTCTTTAATCAAGACATTGTACATGAAACCAAAGAGAATATAAAACACTACGTCATGAAACTATCGAATCCAATACATATTTAGAATACGTTCGATATTCAAAAACTACTGAAGGCCATAAGACCGAGTTTCACTAGAAAAAAAGAACTATAATTTTCTCTCGCACGTCCCCTCATACCGAGGGATTCTTATTCCATGTTTATATTAAACAGAGAGCCGCTCTACATAATTTTGATGCACGGCGTAATTTCTCGGGTGACTGCTGGTACATTTTTATGTTTCCTAGGGGTTTTGGGCAGTGAAATAGTGACATGCTTAACGTTAAAGGGTTAAGGTGACTCATCATAGTGTCGCTGGTATGTCGTTATGGGTATGATTTGCTGTGTGTACTTGGCCCCTATTGAGTTATAAGGTTTATTGCATGAATTATTATAAAATTAGCTCTTCCGAGTGCCCATTTACATTCATAATATGAAATACGAGGAATTGCACGTGGTTTTTTCCAACTTTGAAGAATGGAATTCACGATGAAGAAGACAATTTATTTTATGTTGCTCTTTAGCAATCTCGCTGACAAAATTAACCACGGCATCAAAGTTGCTACTCAAAATTGGAGTTCATTGAGTCATAAGCATTATTGACTACAATGTATCTTCATCAAAGAATGTAGTGGTTAACTATATTAATTTTATAGAATAATATAAATTCTTCCATCCCACCCAGAATTCACCAGACACCTTAAAGAAATTACGAATTACCACCATCTCATAAACGCCATAAGGATCTGTAAACTACAGCATTACGTCGCTTTTTAACGACACGCCCAGCATAAAATGAAACTCCGAGACACGGAGCAACACGTCCAATATTGAAGCGTGATATCGCAATAAATATTACTTTACGATCCGACGTATAAATCTGATCGAGGTATTTTTGAAACAGCGCCGTCTGTAACAGTTGCAGGGTTGATGTATGTGAACAATACTCAAGTTTAATACTTAAATAATAAACTAAAAGGTTCTGTTGACAGGTGATGGGTGGATTGTAATTGGGTGCATGTAATTAAAAAAAAAGTTCCTCAATTTAAGGCCATTAACAAGATAGATAAGTCGACGATCACTTCAGATCTACGTCATTTCAGAAAGTCAGAAGGACGAAATAAATAGTACGACAAACTGTTTTATAGCTTGATTTTATTATCTCTTTTAATTTTATCTGTAATTAGTGTGATGTGATTTCAAAAATGAGAGGTGTGTGCTTTGGACTCGAACCCACATACTATGATTATCAATCCAGTCTTCTACTAACAACGCTATCGTTCACTGGCGCGTTCAAAGAAAACAGAAAATAAGTGTCACTATAAATTGGAATAGAACTTTAACGCAAATGATAAATGCTTCCAAAACCTGGTCGAAATTAATAGAACCGAAAAACTCAACACGCAACGATGCTTTAATGTCGTGTTATTTATCAACCCTAAGACCTAAAGTTCTTTCGACTTTCAGCCGATCTGAAAATGTATGTTGGACGTGTTTGCTTGATTTATAGCCTCTCCTTTGAGGTCAAACCCGATAACTGTTCTGTATTATTACCTTGAAAATTACTTTTCTTTGTAGCATAAGCCCTTTTTGGCTATTTACTGAAGGTAATCTTTTACGAAATAACTAACTCGAAAGGATGATTTAATGATACTTTCGTTCAGTAGGATAGTATCTATTTGTATATCTATAATTCATTATAATTATTTAAGTTTACCTGAAATAGATCTTGTTATACTTTTATCACTGGTGCCCATACCACAAGTTAAATCATTATTTGGGCATCATCGAACAGTTCATGATCCTCTAGTGGCTACCATTGGACCACTAAGATCATGAACTCCTTTCGGGTGCAGGTTTTGTGGGATTTAAAGTATCTTATAGATTCCTACTACACAAGCCCATGTGTTTGACTTTTAGCTCTTATAATTATTTAACGCATACCAACCACACGCCCTAACATACGCAACAATACAAATCATCCAACCAGCACAATCCAATGCAAAAATAATCACCAATCCGGCCGTAATATTCGCACATTACAATTTAATTGCGGTTTTTTCGCTAATACAAATACGCTAATAAAATTAAACGGCCAGTGTATTTGAATCCAATAAAATTTATAGAATCGCGCCGGGGGTAATTCGTTTAATGGCGGATGGGCAGCGGGCCGGCTCTAATCGGGACCGACGTGCCCGATATGTATACGTGACCACACGCATTTCACGGAGACATACGGGACGCCAGCTGCGACGAAAGCGCGCGTTTTTTGCTAGTTTATTGAGTTTCGTGTAAAAACAGATCAATTAGGTATCTGTAATTTGTCTTTGGTTTGTAGGTCCTGAAAAACTTTTAAAAATATTTAACGGTAAGTAAGATTTTGTCAAAACAGGGCCGTGAATAGTCCAATAGAACATGCACTATATTAAAATAAGAAAATACAGCTATACTTTTATTATTTTCATCAGCCGCATGAGATTTTTATAGTATTATACTGACAATCAATTTTGCAGCTCATTTAATGGTAGTTGATGACTAGACACTCCATATATAATCTTAACATACTGTGGTTCTATGGTATGTAAAGTCTGCCGACCCACATCAGACCAGCGTGATAGACTATATGGTCTAAATCTTCTCAATCGTACTCTTGTATCCTAGTATCTATTCTCTCATAAAGGATGCCCGTGCCCTTCAGTGGGACGTATAAAGGCTGATATAAATATATGGACATTGTGATGCCAGCACCAAAAAAAGTATATAATGATTACCTTTGGTAATAAAAAAAGTACTCACGGAATTTCAGAACAAAAGCGAATCAACAATTATTCATATCAATTCAGAGTATTTAATAATGAGACCATGTGCACACAGCATACACACGGCGCGTGTACCTCCCAAAACCCAACCCGTATGTTTTCAAACAAATCTTATAATTAACAACTGATTGTATCTTCCGATATTACAGGAATCCATTTAATTACTTACTGTTGTGTATTTATTGGTCCTAACGGGTTCCTTTTAGTTATAGAGGGCGCTTGTGTCCTCTCGAGGACTCCCCAATTTGCGAGGGTGTGAAGAAGTGGCACTCATGTTCCCCTTAGTAAGGGATTTAGTTATAGTCAAATTGGTACGTGATTCGTTTGGCTTTCTAGACAATAGGGTAGAAAAAATTGAGAAAAATAATGTAAGGTTAAATATATTGTGAAGTGTAGACTGAATTTGCAGTCAGATCTATAGAAAATCGCTTTATTAGCGTAATATCCTTTAATTTTTGTTCATAAGTCCATGCATTTTTATAGGATAATTTAATAATTTCACCTTCATTTATAAGCTAAGATGATTATAATCCACAGACATAGGAAGTCCACTGTTAAACTTACAAGTCAGTATGCACGGATTCAATTGAACTAACGGTCAGTCTAGTAGGTCCTGTCAGAGCATTCATACTGTGCTTACAACAATACATTTGTGATTGACGTAAAAAAAGATGATTTAAACTATCATTTCATTTCATTTTCAATTCTGTTCGTAAATACAACGAAACTTGTTATTATATTTAAATAAATTAATCTTGATATTAAACAAGTAGATATTTGTGTAGTTTTCTACGTGTTTGTCTTGTATGTCGCTCTAGAATTATAAATTCAGTGTTCAACTTTAAACATGGTGAAAATCCGTAAGTAACACCAGTGGCGTAATCAATCATCTTTACCGTTATATTACTGGACTGTTTCGGCAAGATTACGCCAATGCGGATCTCATTTGACTCCTGGAAGATTTAGCGGAATCCAGCCCTTATTCCTCCTCATTTATAATACTTTATAGAGGCTCGAAATGACAAATGTTCTGAGAAAAAATTTCGTCCTGAGACACAAGATAAAAAAGTTAGCAAGTAAGTGTTATACAGAAAAATATTGCGGAACGCATTTTTTTTCCCCCAGTTAAGATTCTTTATTACGCTCCCCACTCTAATGTTTCTCCGGGGAAGCCGCTGAGTGCCTTTGTTGCTTTTTTTCATTGTGCCGTGGCACAGTTAAAGCGCGTTTAGTGAGGTTAGTTCGGACGTGGCCAGTGGAATTTACGGCTGTATTTAATTTGGAAAAATTAGGTTAGCCGCGTCGGGATGCGGTGCGAATATGAATTATGTTGTTAGTGGAAAGACAGTAGTGTATGTTTTATGTTCTAGTTTTTTTAAGTTCATTAAATTATTTTATGCCATATTTTATGCGAAATTGGGTAATGAAAGTTTATTATAATAGGGATTGGTTTTGATTAATATATAACGTATTATTTTGATACTACAATTATTTATTTTTATCTTGGGTTTTGTAGTTATATAATGTGGAGATTTATAAAATCTGCATATCCCTTCCGGGACAAGCGACAGTTATGTATGTGCCTCAATCATTTTTCCAGCCCAAATTCTACATTTCCATGTTTAGAATTGATAAAAATCGTTATAAAGAAACCCTATCATAACATAGCTTCTGTTACATCTTCAATAGAATCAAAATAGCTTTCTATGACAATAGAACTACATCGGAATAAGGAGCGTGGTAACCGAACTGTTAATCATTAGAATTGTTAATGTACTATTATCATAATGAATGAAACATGAATTGTCTTGGATCAGCGAATTCAAGATGGCTATTGAGATCCGCAATTCTGTGATGGCATCGGGAAATCAATATTGCATGATACGTGTTACTTGGGATAGGATAAAGAGTTTAACTTGGTAGTAAATTTTCTATCACATCTTCTTCTGTCAGCTCTTATACCACATAAATGGAGTTGGTGAAACGTTAATTTTCAATCCATTTTACTGAATGATTTCACTTACTGCTTTATCACCGGAGTGACTCAAAACAAACTCATAGAGGGTAGGTTTGACATTGGTGGACTAAGAATTAAGTCAGCGTGGTGATACTGGGTCAGAGCGCGGTTGTGAACATTCATATACGTACCTGTAGTTTTTTTTTGCTGAACCGTCATGTATGTAATTTCCTTAAACATATTACCCAGCAAAAAAATATTACCCGTCCTGCCCTATCTAACTTCAATAATTATCCCAGGAGATGTAAAAGCCGCCATATTCCTATATTCATCCCGCCGCTAACTTAAGATCTCAAGCAATCGGTTAACTAACACCAATATTATTGCGTCAAGTAGTTGTGCGTAATTCTGCAAATCCCGGAAGCACTAGTTATGAAACTTCATGCGGTGAAACTGAACATATGTTGGAGGGCGATGTATTTACATATGTATAGTGCTTGTTATAGCTAAGTTCGGGACTGATGAGATAGAGGTCTCAGACTCAAGCCCAACGCACCTACAATGATTGGTAATTGCTCTAATTGCTCGATAGAACAGTCGTTAAAGATGATCGACACATATATGTCGGCCCGCTTTAAACTGAATATACTCAAGTCAAACTCAAAAAGCGACAAATTTTAGTAATGTATTATTACAGGTTTTATATCATTTTTTACGGAGGTCGCTATCCAAATGGGTATTCAATTACCAACTGATGTACACGAAAATATCATTTAGTTCAATGGGTTAGAGCTAGGTAGGAGGAAAGAGTCTTTATAACACAGATGTCACAGTATAAGATAGCACGAAGTACTAGAACACACTACGCCACATAAATATATCAATATAGCAAACACCACACCCACGAAGAAAACTAAACGTAATTTTTGACCCAACAGTTAGAAAAAACAGTTTGAACCACTGAACTTTTACTGTGGCTTCCATAGTTTGTTTATTTGGACCGCTGCACTGTCGGGGAATACGTTTGTTTAAAAATAAACAGAAAGCGGTGGCCGCTTTGCGCCCGCGCGTTGTCTGCTCCTACTATAATGAAAAACTAAGGGAATGGAATGAAACGGTGAAATGATAAATTATCTCGAGCGTCTCTCACTATAAGGAAACAATTTAGCTTGGATTTTAGGGATGGTAGATTTCGGCGAGTTAACAGGATTCAGTATATTCTGTTAGGTAGTACTTAGTTGATTTGCAGGTGGCAGAAAATTTGTAACTTCTCGGATAAGTTCTATTCGTAGTGGTGAATGTGTAGAATTATGAGCACTGCCTACATTTCAGGATTAAGAAAAGAAAGTTGAGGAAGCTTAAGACAAAGAAAGTATTATAGAATATTGACTATCGTGCCATGTTACAGATCGATGAAAATGGTGATGCTATGTAATTGTCGATATTGTTCGACAGCCTCGGTGGTGCAGTTAGTTAGACGCCGGCTGTGAAAGGAGAGGCCGCGGGTTCGATCCCCGCATCATGAGAACTGGTCTGGGTGTTTTTGAGACCGAAAAGTCTCTCGTAGTTCTTATACCTGCGACACAAGACTTAATTGATCTTAATGTGGGGTTAGGACTATGTATGTGACTATTGGGTGTATTTATTATTAATTAATAGTCCTCTCATTATAAGGTGACATTTGTCCTAAATTAAAACTATTCCATTTGCGCTCTTAAGAGTAAAGCCTAGCTCCATTTAATACTTCTTATGATCACGATTACTCGTAAAATCCTCCAAATACTCAATCGTGTTCAAAGAAACAATGGCCGTAAATCCAATTCAATCGACAGGCTCATAACAATATCTCCCAACAACTCTTCAATACGCCGGGATTTCTCAACAGTTTTCCAAGATTGTTTCTAGGTCTGGATCGAAATCGTTTTGTAGAATCCGAATGAGATTGGTGTTGGTTTCGAAGTTTGGGTGCCGCGTACAAGTTTTCAACAAACTTGCTCTTACGTGGTTGAGTATATGTGACAAATTAAGTCCTGTGGTCTATGAAGCTTGTCCAGTACATTAAAGTAAGTCACTAAACTGGTGTACAACGTGTCGAGGCTTATTGGTAACAAAGCAGATGCGTTGCCAAGATGGTGATCGCTGACTTGAATTCCAAAGCACACCTCTAAAATTTCGAAGTCATTTGTCTATTGATATATATATACCATATATATATATATATATATCTATATATATACCACGCATTTTAACGGTAAAGGAAAACAGCGTGAGGAAATCTGCTTAGCGTAGATCATAACAAGATTTTCAATGCCATATGAAGTCCGCCAACCAGCACTGTATTATACCTACTGTATCAGCTTATAATCGTCCACCGTTGAACACTTGTTTCTCCAAAAATCGAAAGAGTTACTCGGTCCGCAACCTGAGCAATGCTATTGTAAGGGCTATTAAAAGTACAATAATATAAATTGTTCATATTTTTTAAGCAAACTATTTTTCACGTTACCCATTGTAACCCTAAAACATTCGATACTTGTACAAGTCAAATAAATATTTACTTTTTAGATATCACGTGTTCAAATGGACGTCTGAAAATACCGACAGTATTTATTACATCATCCGGAGCGAAAATCAATAGATCTAGCTCGCAAATTTACACTTTCATTTACAAGTAAAAAATGGAATTTAAAATTGAAACAGACCTCCGGAGGGGTCGAGAAAAAAAATGATAAACGCCCTCACCCGCCCCGTTGCGACATAATCAAGTAAAAAATAAAAGGGTTAAGTCGGCTAACTAATTTAAACTTAATTCGTTTATCTGGAGACGGTCGGAAATGGTTATTTTAAAGGAAAATAACGTTTGAAGCTAAGGCGTGACTTGACGGTGCTTAAGCCGGGCGGGTTTGAATTTTAAGTCTATCCTAGTTTCAGCTTTATATAAAGTCAAGACTGGGTTAGTTGTAGCTTGTAAATACTGTGAACTGCGAGGTACGTTTTAATCTATTTTTATAAACAAGAAAGACCAGACGACTAGTTTACTTACCTTACTGTAAGAGCTAAGTCTCCTAATAAACAACAACACCATTTAAATTGAAAACAGTGTGTCCTAAGCCCTAGTTTGGCAGTCTACTTCACAAATCTATAATTTCAATGTAATTATTCCCAATCTTCTTCTTAAAATCACAACGCATTTATCGATGAAGTCTTTGGAAGTGTCAGGGTTGGTCAATCTCTTTAATTCTTTAGCCTTTTAGCGTCACCGAGTATGATTTAGTCTGTAATGAGATGTGACGGCGGTCGTCAGGTTCATTTTATTTTGTATGATAATGTTAACAAAGGATAATTATATTTTGAACCCTTTGGTCTTGTAACAGCTTATCTAAGCTGTTATCCATCAAGTTTTGAATTTCCGGGTATTCTACCATACAATAGTATATTCCTTTATCTAAGTAAAGGCGACGATGGGCCGAAGATCGCGCCCAGTGGCGTGCTACGAGAGAAGCCTATGTCTAGCAGTGGACGCAGAAGGGCTGATGATGATGACGTAATAAAAAATATTGTATCTCTATCAGGTATCTTATCATCAAAACGAATATCAAAAATTTCAAACATGTATAAGAATCATGATGCACCGGATACACTGTAAGTGTGTGGTAAGATCAGCTGATGTAAAATGAGGATCTATTGAAATTTTGGAAGCGGCTCTTAAGGAGGTAGTCTATGGCTCTTAACCATGCTATCATACATGCAGCTCATAAAATACATACATATATAAACTCACGCCTGTTTCCCAGAAGGGGTAGGCAGAGGTGCCCCGGCAGCAACCAGGACACCCACATCTCGATTTGTATGTTCCGTCCCACGATGTGATAGGGGGTGAGCTTATCTTCATATCGAGCACAAATTTCTGACTCCGGGCTGATAATGAATAGAAAAATTGTAATATCACTTTGCACTAGCCGGGATTAGAACCTGAGACTTCTGAACTGTCGTACAGCTACGCCACTGAGGCAGTCTCAGCTCATAAAATAAAGACAAGATATTTCAAATCACAATTTTTATTTAAAATTGAAGTTGAGTAAAAGTGGGATAAAGGATAGAAGGCAAACTATTGTTTCTACGGTAATGAGTTGCGTGTCGAACAAGATTGTGTAAATGCCTAGGTTCTACAATATCGATAAGTATCGCAATTGCGATCAAACTAATATTTTAAGCAAACACATTAAATTAATTGATTTTTATATTAATAACACTTATTACAGCTATATTTTCTGTCATTTACTTACTGGTTTAATGGTAGTGTTATAACGTTTACAATTCTCATCTTTGTATGAATGTCATGGGAATTTCCCAATCACATTGTCAAAAAAAATTGATGTCGCCCATACAACCAAATAGAATCGGTCTTCTGCGTTGAAGGTCAAGGGTTTGATCTCACACGGACAAATATTTATGTGGACTTCAAGTATTTTTTTTTTGTATTAGTATTTATTGCCATACTCGCAAGTTAGTAATTCTAGAAACCATTATAGAACATTAAAGGAATTTAATAAGTCATATGATGAAAAAATACTTTACCTCGACATTAAATTCCGCCGAGAAAATCATGTTGCCGTTTATAATGTGTAAAACAAAACATCAGCATAAGGTACCCTAAGCGTATATCATTCTTGAACAAATTGAATCTGCGCTTAGAAAATACGAGTTTCTGAATTCATTTAAGAAAGTTTAAACGCACGCTTTGCGCGCTTAGTTCTTTGCTGGTATATTAAAGTTTCAACGGAGATTTTCAATTTCGTAGTTATTGTGAAAAGGTTAACGTTGCTCTTTGAGACGGCGGGCTGAGTTCTGTTGCGTTTGATCATTAGTTTCAAACAGCTATTGTTACTGACTATCCCTGAGAGCTTGTCGAGAGTCTTGAAGAAAATACATTTAGTAGCAAAGGTCCGGCGGCTTGTTATCGAAGAAGATATAAGAGCTAATGGTCTTGAAGTCAGGGCACCAAAGAAATAAGAAATGAGCTGGAAGCTTGGTTTTAACTTATGACCGTGTCTGACATAATTATGACTCTTGGATATTGCACATGTTTCCAGTCTTTAAACGTGTATTGGAATAGCTTCTGCTACACTATTCTGCTAGAAATGTTGGTGTATTGTATTTCTTTTTTATTTGAAACTAATATTCAGGTGTGGAAATACAAATATTACAAAATATTATTCTTGCCCCTCCGTTTGCCTTTTGTGAAGTATTACCAAGACGTTTTGATTTATAATATTTATTAATGAAATATTTTCTATTTTCAGGTTTTTGATGTGCTGAATCATCATAATGTAGTGTAAGTACCCATTAATAAAATAAAATATTAAAGTATTGTGTAAATAACTTGCCTTTAGATGTAATTAATCCGTGTGAACTTCTGTGCTGTTGAAGTATTTTTTTTATTTATATCTGTATCCACAACCTAGCAGTTAAAATTAATAGTTAAGTGTTTTAAAGGAATAAAAATTGTATTTCAAACCTTAAAAATGTAGTTTTAAGTTTTTGAATTACCCAACGGCAGATTTATTTTACATTTTCTAAATACTGTATCAACCCATATACTTTCCACTGCAAGGCACGGACCTCCTCTACGACCAAGAGTACGATTGAGAGGTGTTAGGCCATACACCACGCTGGCCTAATGCGGGTTAATGGACTTTACATACCATTGGACTTCTTACAGATAGCTCGTCTGGTCCATTACCATGGCCACCGTGCAATCAACTAAACTCACATAAATTGAAGTAACTAATTAGGCATAGAATCTTACAACACACAGTATAATACAGATACTAACATCAATCAATGAAAGTTTTGGTAATAGCTTAGCATTACAACCAGTGTAACAAGCAATATAGCATTCGACTCCAAGTCTCGATTAAAAACACAATAGAACAAGATTCTTTTGACTCATAACTCCACATTTAGCATGGTGTATGGACGTAACCGCGGTAACGCTTCTTTGATATTTTACGATGTATACGAAATTTATGGGTTACGTATACTACATGTTGGTGCGTTGGTGAATACATTAACGTTTATCTTTCTTTTATTTATAATATATAAGGGCGCTCAACTTGGCATAGCAGATTTTGTAGGATTTAGTATTGATTGTGGTGCTTGAATAGTTTATTGTAGGTTTATACTGACACGATAAAGCAATGTTATGGACCTGATGATAAGCACCAAAGAGTAAATTTTATTAGAGAAATGTCACGTGATATACCGCCTCACTAGAACCAAATCGAATATACATTACATTATGTATTTATTGTATTGTATTGAATCAGCCCATATACGTCCCAGTAGGGTACAGGCTTACTCTAAAATCGGGGGTATGATTGAGAATGGTTTGGCCATATAGTTCACCACGCTGACCTAGTGCGAGTCGGCGGACTTTACATATGTACCATAGAAATTCTGAAAAATCGCTACGGTGTACACTATACAGGTTTCCTCACGATGTTTTCCTTCACCGTTATAGTGCGTGGTATTGACTATGAATTATGTACTTTGTACTAATAATAACGAATAAAACTAAACGTTCATACTATGGACTGTATTGGCGTAATTACTGTAAGATGAAGAAAGTGAAAGGTAAAGTGTTAAGTGGTTGAAGGTTCATGATGGACGCATTCGACTACGAACAATACACATTGTTCTCGAACCTTTATAAAAAAAGGGAATGCATTTTATTAGTCAGTTTCATGACGACAAATATTTTTAGACACTGTCCATTTTCATCCTTGCATAAGAAAATTTAATTTTAAGCAAAACACTTATCTAATAAACGTATTGGATGCTTTTGTTCAATTATATTATAAGCATTTCTTTTGGTGTGAATTCCTGAATTAATTTACTACTTTTTTGAATAACAATTACTAACATAGATGTCATTACTTATTTCCTTAAGCAGGGGCGACCCTATTGCCTGAAAAATGAGAGGTTGCGGGTTCGGTTGCCGCGTCAAGGCAAATATTTGTGTGGTCCGCAAATATTTGGCCCGGGTTTGAGTAAACACTAGAATTTATAGCACAGCGTCACGGTTTTGTTAATGACTATTTGCTGTGTTTGTGAAATGGTTAGTATTTCTTATAAGTGTTGGAGAAATTATTTTGAATTATGATGCTACAATTCGGTAAGGATTTTAAATAAAAAGACGATGTATTCATTCTGGTATCGCTTGTACTTATTCTATTACCAGAGAAGAGCCATCTTGTGCCACTTAAGGGGTTTTTGAAGTTTATTCCACGTTGCTGTCCATAATGCTATGGAAGAATTAGTTTTATTGGAATATTAGCTTAGTGACAGCTTCCGTGGCGCTGTTGGTTAGACGCCGCCAGTGAAACGAGAGGCCGCGGGTTCGATTCCCGCACCGAAACAAATATTTGTGTGATCCACAGGTATTTGTTTCGGTTCTGGGTGTTTGTGAGACCGAAAAGTCTCTCGTAGTTTCTCATACCCACGACACAAAACTCGATCTTAGTGTGGGCTCAGGACTATGTATGCGACTGTTAGGTGTATTTATTTATTTATTTATTAGCCTATATAGTATTGGAATTTGAAAGATTTCTAATGTGAATTATCTATTGCTAATCCGATATTTACCAACAACTTCACGCGTTCTTTGAACAAATCTCTATATTTTAACCAAATTAATTCAAATAAACATCACTCAATTTTTAAAACCACGTAACTTCAACGCAGTACAAAAAATGCATTTTAGTAAAATACGAGAAACTTTAATGTAAATAAAAAACAGCAACAATATATTATTTCATGTGCTAAAATAAAACTGGTGCAATATTTCATTTTTAATTACTTCTCTTATATCTTTGGCGTGCGTTTTAAATTCAACGTTAAATTTACTATGCGTAGTTGTATCAAATAATTCCGACATTAATTTGTTACTCGTTCAAGTAACACGACGTATTTTAACTGGTTTTATTGCGTTGTATAAATTAAAAAAAAACCGATCCAATCTTTCATAATTACAACCATAAACATAAATAGATAAATCAAAGCTCTCTTCGTAACTGCTCAGCGAAGAACATGATGTTTTGACATCGATGTCATTTACTGCTTACGTGAAATATGAGAATGGTTGGTGATTTGGAATATAATTTGAGAGACTTGCTGAATATTTATAGCTGTTCGTCTTGGGAACTCTCAAGAGTACAAATGACGTATTCTTCTGGGGTCTATAAAGAGCAGGGAATGTTCAGGGTCCCAAACATTTCAATAGGCTGATGGTTCGGGAGAAATAAGAATTAGGGAACCTCTTGGTCCAGGCCGAGATGGAAAATATCTCAAACACACGTCACATCTGAGGGATCCACAAGTATTTGACCGAAATATCTTGCTTAGTTTTAATACCTACGAAACAACACTTGTTTCTTAATATGGACCACTACTAACAATTTCGTGTATTCATTGGTAAAATAATTTCTACGGTATGTAAGTCCGCCAACCCGCACTTGGCCAGCGTGGTGGACTATATGGCCTAACCACTCTCAATCAATTCTCTCGATTGTAGAGTAGGCCCGTGCCCTGAAGTGGGACGTATATGGACTGATATATAGATTGATAAAATAGCCCACAAATCACACTAATAAAGAATTAAATCCCAACAGTTTTACTGAATAGCAATCCTTTGTAAACAGCTATTGTCTGAAAAAAGTGTGACGCTAACTACACTCGGTTAGCGTGAGGTATCGTTAAACTTTTATTGGGCTATTACTGTTTTATAACAAAGAATATCAAGGGGCGTGGAGTGGCCATAAAAAAAAACAAATGTTTAGTGTATGTGATACTGCTTGGCTTAGCCATAAGATGCAGCGTGGAGGATGAAGACAGCATTTTCTACATATAATGGGTTGATAAAGTCTGTTATGGGTGGACTACATATTTATGAATAAGGTTTTGATGCAGTCTGGATAGCAGATAAGAAACTGCTATGCATGAGATTTTTTTTGATAAAATCGGCTTATGTCTCCAACCCCAGTTTAAAGAAATTTAATAGACATAACCTTTCTTCAAATTTAAGGAGACTTTTGTAAAATTAGCTAGGGGTAGATTAACTATAGACCTTTTAAGTTTTGGCAGACAATTCCAAGTGACTTTGAATTTATGAAATCGTAACCAAGTGTCGCTTTTGAGGGAGAAGAAATGTTATTTATGACAAGGTCAACTGACATAATACAAACCTCAAAAACTGCCCAAAAGCCACAACAACCACTGAAAAATGAGTTCCCGAACAAAACTCTTCCTCTTACAACTCGCGCCGCAAATAAACAATAGTCGGCGCACTCTATAACTTCGTTTCCTTTGAACACCGTCTCTTTGTGGAACCAATTGAATTAAATAAATAAATAGTGTTCTTAAAGCCGCAGTAATGAAACTGGCTGGAAACGGCACCGCTCCTTTGCTTTGAGTTACTATCTGACCTATTTTTAAATGACAAATTGATTGCCAAACGAAGTCGAACAAATGTTGCCGACAAAATGTATTAAACAGGGAGAAACGGAAGGCACCGTAATGTATGAGTTTATTTTTTGAGTTCTTTGTTGATTTAGTACGGTTTTTACGGCGGTTGACAAATTGCCGCGCGTTGACAAGTTGCTTGTTTGTCTCTTTAGAGTGAAAATTCGGGCTGTATTTCCCGTGATTTTCGGGCGATAGGCCGCCACGCTTTGCCAAATTAGTCATTTGGAAAAATGACACTTTAGCTGATTTTTTTGTTGAATTGCATTATGAGTTAAAGTTCAATTTAAAGCTTAATTAGTTTAAAAACTTTGTGATGATAACCGAACAATATTATATCTTCAATTATTTTAAAGCTTGAATCTATCTGACTGCAGCAATTGTGTTTTAGATTGAGGACGGCTTAACTAAAGTACGGCATCGTTAAAGTCTCGTATCCGCACTAGCTTCGGTAAGCACGTTAAGGCATTGAATCCGATTCTTGGCATTCGGGAATGGAAGCTATCGTTAAGCTATTTTCGAGTTTTTTAATCAGCTACATTTCGCATAGTGCGAGATCACACACTAAATATACCAATTTTATTATTTTAGAGTATTTTATTTTATAATTACCATCAGCTTCTTCCTCTTGAGGAACTTCAATTCAAGTAAATTCTTGAATAACCAAGATTTATATCATCTGCTACGCTCTCATCTGATTGAAGTTCCGTTATTACAACATCGAAGTTTACAGGACATGATTCAACACCAGAAACAAGAACACAACCAGTTGAAGTAATTTGTAATCAACACATGAACCTTCCGGGAATCTTCAGGCCGCTTGCAAATCAGCCAACTTGCTAATTTCAAATGTAAATTGGCAATTTGTCCGACACGACGATTTCGTCGCCAGTAACAGGTGTTATAGATAATTTATTCACTTGATCAATATTCAATAGACAGGAAATCGACGCTGTATTCTGGAGTGCTCTCGTAAAAAATAATGAGATATAAAAATCTGTTGCGAACGCCTAGTGCGGCTAATAGGCGAATTCACCTTTTACGATGATGGCAGTTTGAAACAGTGGTTTTTGGAAATTAGCTGCTCTGTGGGGCGGAAGTAATGGTAACGGTATTTTATAGGTATTAATTTATTGAAGTTGAAATTGGCTCGGAGGATGTAACGGTTCTTTCAGGTTTGGTAAATAAAAATGTAGGAATTTGATGAATTTGCGTATAGTGTATTTAGCTCATGGTATATTATGGTTATCTGCCTATTAACAGCACGGCTATGGTGTGGTATGCCTTTAGGCAAAAATCTATAAAGATACACATATATATTACCTTCATTATATATTATTTAAGTGTAAGATTAATTTCAATGTGTAATAGTCAGAGCATTGTTTATAGGTTAACGTTATAAAGTACTTACGAGCACTCCTAAACATTTTTTCCGGATAAATTTGAAAAATAATCACTTACCTGCAAAGAAAAAAAACACATTAATTAACTAATTGAGATAAAAAAAAATTAAAACATCAATTTGAGTAGTCACCGTAATTTAATTGCAACCTAAATGGGATGTAAGTTGTGAAACCATTCGATATCTAAGTCGTGCAATTTAATTAGTTCGATGTTTTTATTCCTTTCTTTATTGCCTGCGTTGGTAGACGTTTTAGCGGTCTGTCTGATGATAAGCAACTGCCACTTATGGACTTTTGAAATGCCAAGGGTACAGCCGAATCACTGCCTACCGTAAAAGATTATCAGCTCGGGGTAATTTCAAAAAGAGATTATGTTTGACTCCAGGGTCAGAACACGTTCGTTTTATTATAAATCAGCTGATATACGTCTCACTGCTGGTAGGGGTCTTAACAAACGGCGATTCGATCGAGAGTGGTAAGGCCATGTCCGCCACGCTCTTCATTCAATAAAAGTTGGCTGGTTATTTTTGGTGCAAGAGTAATTTCGCACTGTCCTTATATTTAAGCTTGAGGTAACAATAGGAAAATAATAATAGTTTAAAAAACCGAAAAAACACGCTTTAGTAAAAGACCCAACTAAAAAGTGAAAATAAATGTTAACAAGTTTAAGATTAGAAAATGGAGTGTAATACATTAATTTTATGGTTAAAAAGTTAAGGTTCTTGATAATAAGTAATTGTTGTAAGCACCCCACGCTTTTTAACAATAGATACATAAAAACAGGCGAAGCTAATAAAAGCGAGTTAACAAAAAAAAAGTAAGGAATGATCACAAGATGTTAAGGCACCGACTTATTTTTGGGAACATCATTAAAAGTAAAATGGCTCATAAAAGGAAGTCGTAGGCGTGAGACCCAAGTACAAGCCAAAATTAGTAAACATTGTAACTGGTTTGTATTCAATAAATCAATTATCTACTCGAATATGTGTGAATAGACGACTGACGGGTTTCACTTTTTTATACAAATATTTACATTTGATAGTGAGGAAAGTAGTAATTTGAGTCGGCGCTTCTGTTGCGAGGAAGATTGATATAAAGTCATTATTAATTAGCAGGTCAGATTACGTAGTGTGGAGAACTGATAATCGCTGGCGCCGAAAGGTTTTCGAATGGAGGTCACGTATTGGTATGCGCAGCGTTGAGTTTCTATCGACTATGTGGATGGACGATGTAATGAAATTTAGCTAAAGTTAAATACAAGCTGATCTGAAGCTCCCTGTCAAAATCCTTGGCATAGGTCTACGTTTAGCAGTAGGCTTCCTATATTTAAAAAGATAATTATGGTCATTACTAACAATTTCACCCTCTTTATATTATAATCTACCGTTACTACCAGACGCTCTATATCAATGACCGGCAACACAATTACGATTTGATGTGTTTATGGATGGCAATTATCGTTTTCCAGTAGATTAACACCGGATTCACATGGTTTTAATTGCCAATGACTTGTATTTCAGTCCCTTGTGAGTCTATAAATGTAAGCTGTCGTATTGGAAATCATGCAACAAATGTAAAAACTTACTTAGAAAAGGAATCTTGTATTTTTTTATCTTTATTGAATGAGTAATAATTCAAATTTGACAGTCTCCGTGGCGCAGTTGGTTAGACGCTGCCTGTCAAACGAATACCCGCACTGAAACAAATATTTGTGTAATCCACATGTATTTGTTTCGGGTCTGGGTGTTGGTGACACCGAAAAGTTTCTCGTATTTTTTGATACCGACGACATAAGACTTGATCTTAGTATGAGGTCAGGGTTATCTATGTGACTGTTGGGTGTATTTATTTTTATTTCCTCACTTTAGTAAGGTTGCTGTACTATGGATGTACATACAAAGAAATATTTCTAATGCAGACATTTCTTATGCCATAACACTATTTATCAGGAGCACAGAAAACCAATTTCTACACAGCGCTAATCAGCGGATAGAAATCCACCGACTTTAAAATAAAATTCACGTTTTACCACAAATTATGATTGTAACAATCCAAAGAACGATGTCAAATAATACAAGGAAGTGAAAGTTCTGGCCATTCGAAAATTTAATCACAACTAGTTAAGAAGTTACCGAGAGGGCTTGCAGAACTCCGTTACTCCTTTGATCAATGGACCGGGATGCTTCTTCTCGCTGGCATCTCTTAAACTTAAATTACGCCGGTGGTTGATTGCCTTGGTTATTGACATTTTTCTTGGCTAACTAATGGATTTTGTTTGGGTGCGGAAACTTCGTCTTTCGGTCCGGGAGTCTTTTTAGATGGCACGACAAAAGACTACGAGTTTATATATATATCGTACTGTAAACAATTCTCCTTTAGAATAAGGACTGGTTAAAACTTAAATGTGCACTATGCCCCTAATATGTATTGACGGGATTAATATTCTTCGAAATTTTTTGTAGTAGACTTTGAGCCAAGTAGATAACTTCACGATGTTTACCTTCAATAAATAAGTAATTTTTATTTTACTCTCATTCACGCTTGTTTACTGGGTTCCCAACAAGATTTTCATTTGAAATATCAAGTATAATTTCGAGCAAACTCGATTTATTACCTTATAAAGGAAAAAATATAATTTCCGATGCGTCACCATGTTAACCAATTTATCCTCGGTGGCGAATAGGACCCGAGCGGCCTACATATGGAACTATTTGATTTGATCCGTAATAGTGATGGGATATTATACACACCTATTAATATCGATACATTATTTTTTCGGATAACGTTTCTACTTTATTTTTACGTGCAAATTGATTCACAAGTCCTGATGGCTTACCATATTGTACTTATACAATTCTGGCTCTATATTGTGGTGCGAGATATAATTTAATTATTATCTGTTGAAATTTGATGCGTACTAGCTGATCCCACATGTCATCCTACAATATGACTAAATAGATATAACACGTTATATTCGTATTTGATAAAGGGATACGCATTGCCAGCGATGGACTTTGTACGGCGATTTACATATCATGAAAATAGTTCTCCCACCATATTGGAAAATATTATTGAAATAAAGCAAAAAAATATTGCACTGATTATGTGTGTTAGATAAAGGCAAACTAAACTTGTATGATATTTCACCATCATTGTGTACCGACGGGAACTGGTTTCTAGACTATCGGGCGAAATATCAATAAAATGTGTTTTTTTTTAATTTTTGATGTTAGTTATCGATATCGACGTCAACACATCCCTAAAAGCCTCAACAAACAAGACCTTTGATCGTAGGTACCAGACATGTGTAATTCGGAGCCATTTTCTATTGACCCTTGAAATTGTTCTCCCAGCCCTTGCTATAATGAATTTTATTTATTTACTCCGCTAAATTAAATGTCTAGATTTAAAACTATTGAATGTAATAAACTAAAGGCACAGGTTTAATATGAAATAAATAATGAATGGAATCCTTTGACATTTTATTTATCGAATATTATGCTTTTCTTTTATAGTTTTAATTTAGACATAATTTATTATGAAAATATTATACTGCAACACTATAGGTAGGAGTCATTAAAAATACTTGAAATTAAGTTTCAGGTTGAAAGTTTTAATATCAATATTATTAAATTAGTCAACATCTAAAAATTCAAAATATTTAAACTAATTTTTGGGAACTTAGATCTAATTCTAACATTCACCGAGTTTGGCACCGTCTTCATCATTGGGAGCGACTTTATAACCAAAATTGGATAGAAATTCCAGTCCCGCCTAATATTTTACAGCTTAAAATCTCATACGGACTTGATTGACCAAACTAGATATTGGAATTTTTTACCTCAAGGTTCCTCAGCCTATACTTGCTGGCATAACAAATCGTCGCATAAATTAAACTCAAGTTTGCTCCAAAAGTTTGTGTTTGGCAAATCGTACTTGACTGCCTATCCCACTGACACGGTATGTGAAGATACGAAAGCAAATATTTAACATGGTCAGTGTTGCCAAATGCAAACAAAATAACTATGTGTGCTCAAGTTTCGAGAAACTAAAGTACATATTGACGCGCCGTACTCAATAGGTGAAGGCAACGCGTTGTATTGAAGAATTGGAAGATTTGCACGCTTGTTACCTAGTCAGGCCACCAGAGTTGTTGTTGAATAGTGTGACGTCCTTAGCGGTGTTGGTTCAGCAGTTCTTACAATAAAAATCTTTATAACGCATGCTACGGGACGGCCGTAGCTCTAGATTTATTTCAAGGAACATATATTTACGAGATATGAAGTTTGTATCGCTCTATCTCCATCACTTTACAAATACCTAATTGGATAAACCATATTTATCACACAAAACTAATCAAGAATATAATATGATAATCCTCCACAAGTATTTTATGCAAATAGAGCTACACCCAAAATGATTACCATCAAAATGACAACCCTCTTAACAGATCCGAGTTAAATCTCAAACTTTTTAATTTCATTCCTGCGACATTTTTAGCTCGAAAAATATGATGGAAGGGGTAATGAAAGTTGTTTGCAGTGCTGGCAAATTATGTCTTACAAGACGGCGCGGCATCTTATTAATGTTTTATCAGGGGTGTTCCCAACAGCCGCTCCTATTTCACTCGGCTCACACTTTCATTATGCTTTTTCTTTGAATTTCATTCGTTTTTAAGTTTCATTGGTCGCTTTTGTTGTTTCTTTGGGGCTTAATTAGGTTTCAGTTGTTGGTCAGGGAATGTTTTCGGTTTTCGTTGGTGACTAATATAATATTAAGTACACTTTTGCATCCTTTGTTGTTATATGTACTATTACGTATTACGTTTTCTCATATAGAGACACGTTAAGAACCATATAGTTGCCTTGGGTACAGCATGAATATGCCGGTTTGTACGTGGCAGAATTCCTTCTTACAAAAAGTATGGCGTAAGCTAACAGCTTTGCTGTCTCGATTCGTTAGTGAATTTTGTGGATGCCAAATAATGCACACTAATTTTTTTTTTCTCTTCTTCTTAAATGGTGAAAATAACGCACTGAGATGGTGTGACTGTTCATTTATTTATAAGTAATCTTTATTGTACATATAAATCTTATATGTAATCTTAAAATACAGTTGAAATATGGTACAAATCGCGGCCATATTGCATCGAAACAGATGAGTCATTTCTTCCTGGAACCGTTTGATGTTGTGAGTATTCATTGATAGCAGTGATAATATTTCACGAGGGAAACCGCAAGTTACACCACCTCAGAAGTCCTCAACATAATCGACCGTCAACAAAATATCAAATCAACAAAAAAATATTTACGACAACCTTCAAGTACTCCTCTAGAAGCCCCTATAAACACATTTCGCTTACAAAGCTGGGCCCATAAAAAATATCCGGATCGGCATGTGCGTATGCATACTAAATCCAATAACCCATCATACGAATGTAAGAACCAATGAAAATTTTATTAGCCTAGCCATAAAATTCACTTGTTTCCCCAACTGAAAAATCGGCTCCCATTCAAAGTATCCGGCGCGAAACCGGCCAGAACAAAAGGCCCCCGAAACAAAAGACTGGGGAGCAACAATAAAGACCTTCGGATCTTTACCGGGTTTTACCTTTTTTTTATTGTTGCCTAACCTTTTTCCGTTGATCCACTCTTGTTTAATAACCTCTTTTTGCAATGTTGCAGTGTGGTTTAGGTGCGGACCATCGGTTTTGTTTTCCGAAGCTGAAGGGGGAAAATTTACATCCGACGGCAAATTTTAAGGACCAGGCGTAGTATGCATGTAACTATTTTCTTTTTCTTTCTCCTTGCTTTAATGTAATATTTTAATCTACATCGGAATTTTTTTATATGTATCATCAAGTCTGGGCTTAGTGTGGCTTTTGGCGTTTGACATGGCTAAACTACCGCAGGTTAACTTAAATTTTAACTAAAACTCTTTTTTTAATATACATTGATTAAAATCGATTATTATAATATCTACCCTCAGCAAATTAAGGCAATAAAGATGTTAAAAATTTAAAATGCTAATATTAACATTGACTCATAAAATTGGTCGATGATAATCATATACCCGGAACTATAATCGTATTTCTAAATATCACTTTTCAGCCTACAATTATCATAATTACATCGGGTGTCCAATGTTCTTTCTAATACATATATTAGCTGTTTTTATACTATTTACCAAAAGGACATTGCTCGGTGCCTATACATTATTGGCCCCAGAACCAACAGCAATGGAAAAAATGCTTTTAATTTATAGAACTGTTATTAAAATATAATAACATGTTATTTATAAAACGGACAAGCTGCCATGTCGCAATAATCCAAAAAAGGGATCAGATTTTGAGGTTATAATTGATAATAAACACTGGAAGCTTTTCAATGTTCAAGGTAGATTCAAGGACCTATCATATATTCAAATATGTACATACATATATACCTACATAAACTCACGCTTTTTTTCCAGAAGGGGTAAGCAAAGGTGCAACCAGGACACCCATGTTTCGCCATATATTATTCGTCTCCCGATGTGATAAGAAGACGCCGCCTGATCTGTTATTTAAGAATTTGCGCACTGCACAGTTTATGACCCTAGTTGTAAAATTCGTAGAACCGACCATGTGTCGGCCGGTACCAGCTCATTGTGATAATATTTTTAACAACTTTATTGTCCGGCGCCATAATAATATATAATTGGCACTAACGCAGGTAAACGTACTTATTTGCCGACTATTGTGAAACGCAATTCTCTGTCATTCATACATTATTTTATTATAATTATGCAGTTTTTCTGTTGTAAACGACATAACTGACACGACTTGATCATAATCGATATTCAATTTAGACCTTAAACGAACTACCTATTTATTTGAGACGCATCAACTGCTCAATTAAATATTATCATTTTAAAAAGAAGTATTGCTTTACAAATTGGATATCTTAATATGTATTGACAATATAATTGCTTTTATTTATTCGATTTATCGTTTTCTTGCACCGGTTACATCTCTATTGACAATTAGCCGTAAACATTCACGAACGCGGTGCAGCCGAATTACGAAGGTAAATATTGGTATTGATACAAAAGAATCTAAATCTACCAATATTTTTTTGTCGGTCCTAATGACCGTATCACTTTTCCCGTTGCTAACAACGTCTGTAAAGATACCGGCTATTGTTTATTTTACACAAACCGCGTTCATATTTTTATTTTTAAAATATTCCGCCTTTATTTCGCCAGTTCATTTTGGAGCTCGTATAATTTTGCCGGCACCGCGTGGGCGGGTGTCGGCGGAATTCACTTAGTTTCACGTATGTTATATGCAGTGGTTGTTTTTGTATATTTCACTGCGGTTTGGTAACGAACGCTATGTCCATATTTTGATTTTGAAAAGATTTTTCATGTTCTTGACTGGTTTACGAGATTGTATATTATACATTTATTAGTGTTAAACTTTTCTTTAAAGTCAGTTATAAAAATTGATGTGAAGAGCTATTACGGATGTAGAAATGGGATCACGTTGGCAATATTCGTATGTTATAACGTAATGATATTAAGCCTATGTTTTTTTTAAATATAGCGTGCAAAGGAATATATAAATTAATATAATTTGACCTAATATACATTGATCACCGTGAACATCAACAAATATCAACTGAATGTTCGTTTAATTCGTGTCGGTTTCTTGTAAGAGCCTTTTTCTACTCCATTCGAGCCAAGCCTTTCCAACTGTACTCTAAATTGGCAACACTTATATATTCGACTAGGAAGATAATAAAGTAAGAATAATAAATCACACGGAACCTCAACAGCTTGTTTGTAATTTCTTGTGTTTTATAGATAGAATAAATGCTTGTTTCTGGGTGTTCTGAAATGCCCAGGAAGGTATTTTTATTATTCCAATGAATGGCGAGACGAGCGTGCCATGGTAAGTGATACGATCGCTCATAGACAGTAAAAAAACTAAACAACACTATGAATTACGAAGCATTCCACTGCGCTCGCTATCCTGAGACATAAAACGTTAAGGCTAATTATTATGCCTGCCTCGGTGGCGTAGTTGTACTACTGTACGACTACAAAGCTGAGGTCTAGGGTTTGAATCCCGGGTCGAGCAAAGTGATATTGGGTTTTTCTATTCATTATCAGGCCGGAGTCAGGAATTTGTGCCCGATATGGCGATAGGCTCGCTCCCTATAACATCATGGGACCGAACATACAAGGCGTAATGTGGGTGTTCTGGTGGCACCTCTGCCTACCCTTTCTGGGATAAAGGCGTGAGTTTATTTATGTATGTAATTATTATGTCCAGTGATACAAAAGTACCAAAGTTGCTTAAAACATCCGATACTGCCGTATTCATTTTAAGGGATGAATGATCGTTATTGTCATCAACGTCCACTTCACGATTGCCAGACATAGATCCCTTCAAATGAGTTTAATAATAATAATCCAATCCAAAATTTAATTAAAAATCCTAACTCGCACATAACACCAACAGATGTCGCTGTACAAATATTCCAAGCGGATCCATAAAGACAATTTTACGAGGCAATTCTCAAGGCTGAGCCTCTCAATGTTGGAGCCCTAAAAATCAATGCTATCTGAAATATTATGGGAACCGGGACGCTCCAGGGATATGGGCCGTGCCCAAGGTTGAAGGATTTTTCTGATAAGACCTTTATTGGGCGGGTTTCGAATGGCGTATGTTTCTGTATGCATACATTTGAATACGATTATTTTTGCGTCTCTATGTGTTTTTTTTTAGTAACTTGAGGGATGAGAAAAATGTTGGTCATCGTCACGCCCATAAAGATCAGCAACACCACTTTCAACTTATTTTAGTAATAAGCATTATAAATATAAATAAATAAATACATACAACAGTCACATACATAATCCTGACCCCACCTTAAGATCAATAATTAAGTCTTGTGTCGTGGGTATCAGAAACTACGGGAGACTTTTCGATCCCGTAGCGGAACATTTCATCTTGCAACCACGAACTAATATTGCAGCAGAAGGAAACACGTAGTACCTAAACACTCGTAATTCTTTGCCAGGTAAGATGGTTTTGGAGAGATCCTTGGGGAGGTATATGTTCAGCAGTAGACTTCCTGTAGCTGAAGAGAGAGAGAGAGAGAGAGAGAGAAAGAGGAAGGCGGTAATACCCACAAAGTTGTGAATGCTTTAACCAACATACGAGGTTCTGATAATAAGAGGAAAATGTATTGGAAATTAATTCAGTAATACTTTAAATATCGTTGAAATGTTTCATAATGCATATTAATATTATAAGCATTTTCATTAAATAAGTGAATTTTGTCATCACCTCTCAACCTAATGAAAGTGTTTTAAATAGACCGCTAATAGCCAAGCCGTGTCGCTTAAATAGGTCGAATTATATGCCTCAAATCGTATATTTACTCATAACATTTTAATATCTACGTTTTGATTTAATTTTAAAGTATAGAATTTGATATAGCGATAGGCTCGCCCCCTATCACATCGTGGGACGGAACATGCAAGGCGAAATGTGGGTGTCCTAGTGGCGCCTCTGCCTACCCCTTCGGGGATAAAGGCGTGAGTTTATGTATGTATGTATGTAGAATTTGAAATATATTCGTCATTTTATCTGTTAATTGAATACGCATATTAAATGTATTAGAATCTAAATATTTTTTTGTATTTACTACTCCTTACTTAAACTCACGCCTACGATTCTTCGATAAGTACTTATGGACACTTTTTTTAATCTTCTCCTGGTGTTAAGAGATTCGTATCCACCTAACTAGAAACCATTCAACAGTAGGTATGTTGAAAAATGTGTCACAGTGACACTCGCAAGTATACAGGTTGAATTTTTAAAGTGGGCGTGGATGGCCAATTCTAATTCTATAAGAAATAGCGAGAAATTCGGAAAGGAGTCACGAGCCCAATTTTGATGAAACCTAAAACTGAAAAATCAATATCCCTAGCAAGAAATTGAACCCAATGATTTTGTAAAAAAAAAAACTTAATATGCATATTAATATACCATTTGGTAATGTTGCAAATAAATATCAAATTCTGTGAAGTAATAACATACGGCAAATTAAAGGAAAGAGGTTATTATTAGTAAAATTCAACTTTTTCTTCCGTTACCTTTACCTACTCTGCATTTGGATTTGAAATTACTTTTCTAAAAAAACAGCGTAGGAGTAAACCATACGGATTAATATAAGCTAGCACAAAAAAGCGGCACAGCAAAGATAATAACGCGATATCGGGCCGTGGCATGATTTACAGCCGTGTAGGATACAAGGAGGGCGCTCCTTCTCACTTCGTAAGTGGTACGTAATTGAAACTGAATGATTTATATGTGAACGTTTACCCACATTGATATAAAATAAATAATGGTTTGTTTGCACAACCGCGCATGGTGTTTGAAGTACATTTTTCATAAGAGTTTTGCGGGTTTTGTGTGTTCTGTGTTTAGATACAAAGCTGAATTCGGGGTTTGTCTTACACTTAGTAAAAAATACAAGTGAATTATTATTTAAAATGATATTTTCATAAGTATTATGTACAATATATTACGAATGTTTTAAGAGCATATACGTAAACGTAAAAAAATATCCGGACATTACACAAACGGAGAATAAAACCATGTAAAAATGAGGATGTTTTATAGATAACATCGAATTTCCCACCTTACAGACACTAATCTGCTATGCCACAAAGTTTCATAAAAACTTTACCAAGACGTCTCTTCATGTTAGAAGAGTTTCCCTAAGACGAAAATGAAGGATGAAACCTCATCTAAGTTTTAACGTACACATTCATAAAATATTCTAACATTCTGTTTCATTTTTACTCTTACAAAGTTTTCTGAAGCGTAAATTTATTAAAGTAATATTTATATAGTAGCGTGGGACGTTATGATTGACTTGACTCTAGAAAATAATTAGGTTTTGTTCTGGCTATTTCCATTTTTTTGTCACAACGTAAAGAGATTTATTTTGATATAGTATCTGTAACTTCATTAATTAATTTACGCAAAGAAATATTATTTCTTGGTTATTAAGTTAATTAAAAGAAATAGTTATATAATGGAATATTTTGAACTTTGCCTGATCAGTTCAGTTAATATAATATGCGAACCGAAACGATTTCACACCAGTGACATGAAAATTTAGTTTAATTTGGAGCAATTGAATTCCAAACTTAGGAAACATAGCTGCGAGAAAGTTATTATTATTTATCTCTCTTCTTTGTATGACTATAAAATTACTGCAAATTTTTCAAGACTTCAGTCATGATTACACATTATTGTAATTTCTTGGCTTAGCAATATTTATCAGCAATAATTAATAAGTATACCCTTAATAAATAAATTTTCATGTACATTCTTCCTGGTCTTCTAAACCTAATCTGATTTTAAATCTAATTTACTCTATCATCGTAAAATAATTCACTAGAAATGAAGCCACAAACTACACCTTCACTAAACCTAAGATTATATAGCACAAGATACCAACGAAAATCAATGGATACATCAAATACTCGACATTTCCGCGGCGGCCTTCACCGTCGGAGATTAAAAAACTTTCGTCCTGCGGTTTGGCCGAAAAAATAAACGAAAATTTCTAGAACCCATTCGGTAAAGGAGAGTAAAGTATTCCCGCTGCGGATAGGCAATTAACGGATTCAATTTTCCAGAGGGTTAGAGCAGTACATATTTACAGTTGATTAAACCCTGCAAAGGGTTACTGTTGCCTGTTTTTTTGGCATACATATTGCTTACCCATATCAGCCTATATAATTTCAGTGAGTACCGTCTTTCTTGCCTTATGTGATTGCTTGGGCGTTAGATATTTAGATAGGGCTAAAATAAATGTGTGACTGAATATATTTTATTACATTATATGTCTTAATTTTTGCATAACGCGTTATCGTTTTTGTTTTAAACTGTTAAGTGTCCTTGTCGATGCTTTAAGAGAGACTACAAGTATGGTGGTAAGTATTATCTTTTCAACCCAATATGGTTGTTGATATTGTTGTTAAATTATGTCCCAATAAAATTGCAGCGTTCTGCTAGCAATAATTTTAAAGGTGTTCTTTTTTTGTTTTGCAGACAGTCTAGTGTTAAAATTCAAGCCACATAGGACTTCTGTTGCAATCTAACGAGTGCCACTGCTGCCAAGAGGCTACACTTGGGCCGACAAATAAACATTGTCTAATGCACTGAAAGACAAAGAAATGTCATTTTTGTTACGCTGTGATTGATTTACAATACAGCTTTTGTTTTGCCCTGGCAACAATACAATAATATAAATCAATAACAAGTGCTGAGCGGTATTAAATAATAGTAAATTAACGTTGGCAAGCTTACAAAATTTTTACTACATATTAACCAACTAACCGCTTAATACCTTTACTATACATTTCTAAACTTGCGACGCATTCATCCTCGGGAAAAAATATGTTGAACTCTCGGCGATACACGAGCCTTTTATGCCGTACCTAACTGTGTCACCATCACCTCGGTGGCGCTGTTGTACTACGGTATGATTGCAAAGCTGAGGTCTCAGGTTCGAATACCGGGTCGGGCGAAGTGGTATTGGACTTTTCGATTCATTATCAGACCGGAGTCAGGAATTTGTGCCCGATATGGCGATAGGCTCATAACCAATCGTGGGAAGGAAAATACAAGGCGAAACGTGGGTGTCCTGGTTGCACCCCTACCTACCCCTTCTGGGAAAAAGGAGCGAGTTTATGTATACATATTATGTATGTCTAATTGTTACAATTTCTCGTCAGTGGATGCTTCATTTCCACAACGAGATAATGATCTCTCTCTATTCATTCTATTTGAAGTGCATTGAAGTCACCAGCTGCATTTTCCCTACACTCTCGTGCCAGTATAAAGAAATAAAATATACGTACATTTCTAATTTTATTGTGTGCCCAGAAAGGGTTCGTAGGGACGTCCAGTGAATTATGTCGTTTTAAAATCTTCCCTTTTCTGTTATCGCAGGGAATTTTCTCCCTCCGATAAAGAGGATTACCCCATTCGTCTTGCAGTTTGACTTAGGCCCTGGGATCTGTATAATTTTGTTTTCCTGTGATTGCTTTGCATACTGGCTTTGTTAGCGACAGTTTGCCGGTCAAAATTTATGTCGTGAGGCATTACTTAAATTTTCTTATCGGATGTTTTATGCTAATGTTGATAAAATATTTTGGTTAGAGATAATTTATGATTCAGAGAATAAAACTAAGAAGGTGTGGGTCCTATGTGATACGCCTAGAGGTCAATTTTATTAGTATGTAATAAAGGGTAACGAGGTAGTACAATAGTATTCATTTTTCGAAGTTATTTCTAAATTCAGTTTCTGTTCCAATATCAATTTGTAATTAAAAGACTATTTTTATTAATGATTCAACGAAATTATTTATGAACTGGCATTTTCTATGTTTGTACGTAGTTCGATATTCTTTTGTGACACAAGTTTCATATCGAAGCAATATTCTTATGACATAAATTAGCTATGTCTTTTTATCCCGGGAAATTTACAGATTTTGTACAATCACCATCAAATAACGTTTTACGAATAAAACATCAAAGCAAACAGCCACTAATCCTTACATTTAGAGGACACAATTTCCTCTCGCGTTTCTAGAAACTAGAAGAATAATATTCAACACAATCAAAAAGAGCTTTCATAAATAATTTATATGTAATTTGAGAACGGTGTTCGCGAGACGAACAGTGGGAGTCTTGTGCGGCCATATTTGTACGTCGTTTTAGCGTATGAATAATTAAATATGTTTGCTATGTAAATACTTGTGATTCGTTTGTGTTTAAAGTTTAAATTAATCTTGTGTTTTCACGGGAATTGATTCTGTGTTGCTTTGTGGTGGGTTTTTGGGAGTGTTTGCGTATTTTTGTTTTGTTTTAGCTAGGTTTACTCAGCTGCTACAAGTATGCGTATTTTTGGTCGTACTTTCGATTGTGAAGAGCCGAGTGCCCCGCAGTGGGACATAATATAATTATGAGCTGATACACAATATTCGGGCGAACAATGCATATATTTCCTCCAACTAATCCTGTAAGAAATAGATATAATATCTTGAGATTTATTTAACGTTAAATCGCGTGTATTTCAAAGATATCTCCTAAAAAATATAAAATACAATTCCAAGAGGTCAAACTTCGGCCACCGAGTGCGAGTGACATACAAACCGACAAACCGGTTCTATGATTAATGCACATCGCATTTATTTAATGAATTTGATGGGAACGCTTCGATATGCTTTCATTCTTGTGATTTAGTTTCTTTTTTGCGGTTTATTTTAGGCCAGCGTTAATTACGAATGGATGAGAATTATCTTTATTTCTTAATTTGGTTCTTGATTAGTATATTTTCGTATATTATACGTCAACTCAGAAGTTTTAACGTAATATATAGTATTTAATATCCAGGTCAACATAGACATTAGGACTAGGACTAGGTTGAACGTTCTCTATCATTTGTATTAAAATAATTCTACATAAAAAAACCGTACAATAGCAAGACGTCGCCCTCTGTCTACCTTATAAAACATAATATCAGTTACAGACATAAATCCCGTTAAATTGAATTATTTCTTTACTCCTTCAATATAATTTCCCCACTTTTTCACTGAACGTAATATTTCTTCCGAAACACATCAACAATACATAAAATAAGGAAACAAATGTAAGCAATAAATACACATTCTTAACCGTTTCCCGTGCCGAAAATTAAATATTTATCAGAAAATATCATGCTATAATTCATTGGAAGCAATAAAATGAATATGTATGGGAATACGTCTATTACAGAAGCAACGAAGCACTGAAAGATACGCTATCCTAAGGATTAGAATAGTTTACATGTATTTTTCTTATTATTGCGCTGAATAGCAAAACAAGCATTCCATTCGCCTGATAGTAAGCGATACGACCGCTCATGGACAGTAGCGAAACCAAACAACAACACGAATAACAGAGCAATGCTTGGCATTCCACTGCGCTCGCCATCCTAGGACGTAAAATGTTAAGTCTCATAATAAGCAGTAGTTACTCTGGCTTCAATGTCCTTCAAACCGAAACACAACAGTGCATTCACACTGCTGTTTGGCGAGAAAATTAGACATTCTCAAAATATGATGTACAATGTACATGTGCTAAAGTTAATAAGATTTTACAAAGTATTGTAACTTTTCAGTAAGCCTATTTCGGCATGAACATTTTTATATCAGTTTCCCAAGACTTAAGTTCGAGTCATTGGTATAAATATGAGCTTGGTGGAGGTAGTATTAGTCTTAAGTCTACCTACCCTTTTGTGAATACAGGCTTATATTATACGTATGTTTTGCTGCATGAATGAAAATTAATTTCCACGGCAGCTTTTCAGTGGAAAAGCGGCCTTATTAGAACGGTAGCGCGGAAAATTCGCTACCCGACCCCTGAATAAGAATGAAGTTTTTTGCACCTGACTTAATGTCGCTTTTATTATGTATTCTGTTTCTTTTACGAAAGTGGTCTCATATTTAAATATTATTTTTTACCGACTCGCCCGAATTAAAAAGTAATTAGGAGCAGATTTAGTATTTTTGCGTTCGCTGAAAATGTTTATTTTTGTCAAATAAAATTATGGAAATGTATGATTAAGGTAATAAATGTAAATATTATGTGTCTAGTTGGATGACTAAGGATTTTTTTTTATTGCGATGAATGGCGAGGCGAGCATGGCGTTCACCTGATGGTAAGCGATACAACCGCTCAGAGATAGTAGTAAAACCAAACAACACCATGAATCAAAGCAATGCTTGGCATTCCGCTGCGCTCGCCATCCTGAGCCATAAGATGTGAAGTCTCAATATGTCCAGTAGTTACTCTGGCTACAATGTCCTTCAAACCGGAACGCAACAGTGCATTTACACTGCTGTTTGGCGGGAGAAATAAACATTGCGATGGTATTGATGGTGATGGTAATAAATAAATTAAATAACATCAATATAATAAATAACATAAATAAAAATTACATTAATATAATACATTATAATATGTGTCTTGTGTTATGAGTAATATACTACGAAAAGCTTTTAAGAGTGAGATCCAAAAATAGTTATAGGCTACTTTTACTTTGCACACAATGCACGTATCGAACACATTATGATACTGTGGAATTTAATACATTAAAACATTCTCGTCTGACTCAAATAAATTTAAGTAGCAAAAACGTTGATAAAAAAATCACAATAATATAATTAATCTCAAAAAGATATACCAAAAAGAATGAATGAAGACTTCATTTTAGTTTATTACAAATTATTTTAAAAGGTATTAACAAAAAACGGTAAACATTTATATGATCTTTGAAGCCTATAAAGAAGTATATTTTCTATGAAGAAAAAATCTATTGGAGCCTATTATTTTTTTTGCTTATAATAATAATTGTACCATGTACATAATAAAACTGTATCTCAAGAATCTTACACAACAAAATATAAATCTGTAAACAGATACGGAAGGAAAAATACGTGATCAGAAAACCTAACGTGAATGGACGTCCCAAACCTCTGTTTCATTAGCGACAGACACCCAAAAATTCAGGTGGGTCCGAATGACAGGCGGCAAATGGAGGACAACCCTGCGTCGCGGTCAGCGTGGTTGGGCATACAAATTGTTAAGGGCCTCACATTAGGAATTAACTAGTTTTTGTTTTGCTTTAATCAAGATGAAAATCTATATTTCTTTGATAGTTAGATTTTGTGCAAGTGGAATGTGGTGGTTGCTGCATGGATTTTAATATTTGTTTTTAAATTTTAGACTTTCAATATTTGTGATGATATTTATCCCAATTACAATATAGTATTGTATATTCTGTGACAATATTTATGCCTGGTCTCACCAAGTTAGGCATGTTTGTGAGATATCAAGCAAAAATTAACAAAGCTAATAAAGGAAGTAGTCATTGGAAGTACGCCACTTCCAACAGATCGCTTTGGAAATTCATGGTCGAAATATTTATTCATCTATGGCCTTTTTTTCATTTGAAAGACAAATATAATGGAGCTGTTTATAAGAGCAGTGAATTTTAAATATGGTATAGTATGTGAGATGATTATTTCGCGCCGGTCGACAATATTATGCCTAATTGTGTCTGATACTGTTTGCTGTCAACTTAAATGTCTTAATTTCCTCAGAATTCTAACATTAAAACCTTTTCTCCAAAACATCACCACAACCTTAAGAAACTCACTCCCTGTTTAAATTTCCAACAAAGATTTTCCTAACTTGATACGAGCGAGTCCCGCGAGTCTCTATTCCTGAGACACGTCGTAAATCCCCAGTATATTTGTCTAGCGTGTAATGTCTCAGCGAGCTGCTAAGCCGTGGTTATTGCACATTCACACACATTTATCAAGTTAAATTCAAAGGATTTGTAGTCTTAGATCGTGGTTCAAGGTCCTTGTGTTCATTAGGTTTTCTAATCTTGTGAGAGGTCTGTTATTTGGGTTTTGTGCACATAAATATTTGTATATTTATGTGTAGTATAGTTGCTAGGGGTTATGCATTTTCACATCGATTGGTAGTAAAATATCGTTTTCGCTTCATCTACTTTTATTAATGTCTCCATGTTTTCTCTAGTTTATGTGCTACTTCTATCTTCTTTTAGAATTCCTCTCCCATCTATGGAAGGTGTTATCAAATCGACTGGCATGCAATTGATATGGTCTTTCTGAACCTGTTTCATCAATAATTGCATCGAGGTGTATAGATACATGCATGTTTTCACACCTCTAGAATATACTATCTAGTTTATAGTTCATACCGCACTTACCCCGATCTTGGAGGAAGCCTGAACGATGTATGAGCGACTAAATATGATTATCAGAATCTTCACGTACAGAAAAACTGCTGAACGTAGACCTCCCTAAGGATTTCGACAGTATATTGTTAGAAGAGACATGCATTCCTGCAACCTTCATTGAATACCCATTCATCTTGCGAATTAAACATTAAATAGCCGTCTTATTAAACAAAAATCCATCAATTATTTGTAGCTCTCTTATAATCAATGCTACCTTTAGTCGAAATATCAGACCCCTGGGATGAGTAATATAAAAATTCTCGAGTATTTCATGTCGACGCAAAGATCTTGACAACTTTCAGAAAAAAAGGCTATGAAAATAAAAACAATCGTATTTCATCCAAGTAAGCGGTCTTCATAACTCATTTTAACTCTGAGTCAAGTCGAAAATTGTGTATTTATTTTAATATTCATTCCATCAAAGTTATGATTGTCTTTTTTTCTATTCTTTGACTATATTTTGGTAGTAACCTATTAGATATAATTTCACAATTTATATCGCTTTTGTTCGTTTATCATGGCGGAAAAGATACATTAAGGATCAATATAAGTACATGCATTGGCTTATAATATATGACCCACTGGTGATCATGGTCCTTTTATTATTATTGAGAGTCGTTTTCGGCTTATCATTCACTTCGGTATGGTAGGTATGTGTACATTTTACATTATAATTTTTTTGCGAATATCTCTCAATTTTGCTGCTTATCTTTCAAGATTCTTTACTGTACAAGCACCCAATGACAATTACCTAAAAATAGACACTGAACTTCGAAAAATCAAGAGTTAGTAACAGGTAGGAGTGCTTAGGTTTAAATGCAGCCTGTTACCTAAATCTAAAGTTACAATATCTTAATATTAAACAGAGTTCAACCTAGCGATGACACATGATTTGTATTAACAGAATAACGTGACTGAATATGATGTTTATAGCATAGGCGTGGAAAGCAAATTGCTGCTCACCTGATGAAACTTATCATCATAGCACATAAACACGCTCTACATGAGAGAAATAATAGGTGCGTTGTCAACGTATTTTTAACCGACTTCAAAAAAAGGAGGAGGTTCTCAATTCGACTGTCTGTTGCTTTTTTGCTATGAGATTGTCTAATACAGGCTGAAAGAAAGGAGACGATTATTAAGTTCTCACTGAACAAATGAAGAGCGAGAGAAAATCTGGTACGACCTTTAGTTTTATGAAAAAGGGGTATCGCCGCAATGAAGCTAATCTTCAAAATACTCGTAAAACTTCTCTCTCTGTCTTCAACCACTGAAAGTCTCCCCTAAAAATTTCGATAGCGGTCTGTTGGCAAACGGACTGCGTATTTTTTGCTTTCATGAATTCAATACTAGCAACAACTTTTTTATAAGTCACATCCAGTATGCAAACGCAATATACATTTACGGAAGTGATAAAATCTCTTATCCATAAACAATTAAATATAAATTATACTACTGTCCATTCACTCGTTTGCTAATGACTCTACACTCTACCATAACTCTACCGTACAACACCGGGTTAAATAGCCCGGCAACTATCGATTTTCATTTCAGATTACTTTTCCTTATTCTGATAACTATAGGGTTGTGAAATCGTATATTTTCATTCATTTAATTTATAACAAAAAATGTACCTTAAATCATCACAATAAGATCCATATCGGCTTGAAAACAGCGTGACATTTCAGTCAAAATTACAGGCGATTATACGGAAATAGTAATTTACGTAATCAAGCCTCAAGGGTCGTTTTATCCAGTCCACTCAGAAAGTATATCGTAATAATCGTTATTTTGTTGTGTTTTCAACTTTTTCATATTTTCAAACCACTTATGGTGCGAAACTTATCTGCGTGACCCCAAAAACTATTGCAAAAATTATCAGCCTTGTAACCAAATTATCCTACTATTGGGCACGGGCTTATTTCCGATAATAGTACTACGATGGCTCCACAACCTTAATGCGTTTTTTCAACGAGAGGAAAGCTGTTAAGCTTCTCTTACGATACCTAAGCGGAAGCCGGAAAGGCTATGACGGTATGACTGGTCTTCTTGCTCATCACGTTTAAATGGCCAAGGGTACGGTGATAATTTGGGATTATCGGACAATATTTTGAAATGACCCGCTCTTCTTTTTTTCTACCCCTCTTTCTCTTTTTTAAATAGTATTCGAAAAAGCAATGATCTTCAATTCTGCTACTCCTTAAATTTACATTTATGCCAACCTTTTTTTCCTTTCCAGGTAACTAACATCAACCAGACAGTTGTGTAAGTGCCAAGTGTGTGTGTGTGTGCGTGTGTGCGATGTCGAAGTGAGTGCTGGGCCAGGCGAGGCCATGACGAGGCCGCGGTCGCCGGGCCCCAGCTGCGCCGCGTGGGCTTGGCTCGCCGTGCTCGCGGCCTTGGGCCGGACCACCGCCTATACTGACACTGAGGAGTTCCTGAGCGACTTGGATAAACCAGGTGAGATTGAAGGCAGTTTTTTTAGTATACGGTTAGTAAGGTCACTAGAAATGAAAAAGAGGTTGTTGCCAAAAAATGTCTTATGAAAAAATAAAGTAGTTTTTTCGTGAAAAGAATACAACTTTAAGCCTTTTAAAAAAAAAGAAACAATGGTACACGGTTATGGATTCAGCATATCTACAAAATAAATTATAGGTTTAGTTACCCTTCATATTTAAAGTAACTAAAACCCACACACCTCACTTCGAAAAATCTGTGTCGTGAGCTCTGGGCTTAAGTCAACAACCTCTGTTCTGCCCTCACCCATCTGATCCATCGTTCATTTACCTCTATAAAAATACATTATATTTAACAAAAATTATATCCCTAATTACTCCTACAGACATAACTTTCCATCTTGAACAAGTTGCTGTAAAGCTTTCAGCGCAGATTTAACGCAAATATTTACCTTCGTCTTGATTATTATGAAAATATGTGTTTAATTCCTTGAACAAAGTTACTGCCAACGAAAACATGGATGTTTAAAATAGACAAACTCGGGCTGGAATACCCATCTTTGTTATTTGTACTCGATATACTGAATATTACGTATAATTTATGGTAATAATTGTAGAGGTTAAGTAGGTAATAACATTGCGTTTGATTAAAATAATTACGGTAGAGATATTGATGAAAGCAGACGAAACGAAAGTAGTGTGTCAAGATCGAGCAAAGTGGAGATCCATAGTTTCTGCCTACCCATGTGGGATATAGGCGTAACTTATGTATGCATGTATGTAATTACGCTAGTCCAGTTTTATTCTAGACTTAAGATCCCGTGGAGATTAAAAGACTGATACTAAATTCATTTATATTACTTATATTATTCAACGTAAAAGACAATTGTTTGTAGCACCTTAAAATAGATCATAGAAACAAATAATTACGACTAAGTAATTTTATTTACCACTTTAAAAATTTAAATGATTTGCAATTAAAGACAATGTCTTTGACGAATTTGCGAGTTCCATCATACCCTAATACATGATATTGACTTAATAATAAAACATATTGTTAATATATAGTTCTATTCCTAGAACACTAAACTAATACAATAGCTTATATAATCCTCTTTCTCTAACATTAAACAAATATAATACCTAATATAATCCTATTTATCTAACGCTTAAAGAATACCTTGACGAAATATAATTCTTTAAACATTGACGGTATATTACGAACGAAAACAAACTAATAATAATGTATGGTGTTTTAAAATACAACATTCCAACAATGGACAAAAAATTCTCAATTTTAATTGTACCCGAATTACAACATTTTGTATACGGAGTATGTATTTCAAGCTAGTTTTGTGGGAAGCAAAACCACTTCTACCAATGACATAGAGATTTTTCACATAATATTATAAACAGCTTCGACGTTAATTAGTTATCGCAAGCTGAGAATCCGTGTAACACAAACCAGTTGGTAAGAAATACATTGTCAATAAGTCACATGTGAGGTTTACTATTGTATCTTAAATTGGGAAACAGACGAGATTGCTCAAGTTACATTCAGATTTCGGCATTGCAACTTTTTTTTATTTTATTGATACTACGTAAAATTCACGTATCGATAAATACAGTGTAATGCAAATAATATGTCAATGTAAATTCAGTGTCGACGAAACAGTGTAGACTGTCGAAAAATAATTATCTCATAAGAGTATTGTCAAAAATGATAATTACATCATCACGCTTCTTTGCATAAACAAAGGATGTATAGAAACGGCGTCCTTGTAGTTAGCTTTACTAAGTCCTCTAATATTGGACGACTCAACCATTAACTCTCACGATCAAAAATCTAGTAAGCAGCGATGTTACTTACATGTAAAGTCATTCTCAAACCGTGCGTTTTCTTAAACTCGCATGATGGATGATAGTATTTATTTTACTTTAAATGTAAATGATAGCTCAGCGCGCGTGGGTGGATGAAGAAAGCATTATTCCGCTGATTAATGAATCATCATGCTATTCAAATACACAAGGTTAGGCTTAGGTTATGGATTTAACTTGAGATGTTGCGTTTGAAATCATTCAGTAAATGTATATTTTGGAATTTTAGTATTTATAAAACTTCAGATATCTAGATTGCTTGTTACGTTATTTAATAGTCTCTCGTAGTGCCTGATACCCACGACACAAGACTCTATCTTAGTGAGAGGTCAGGACTATGTATGTGACTGTTGGGTGTATTTATTTATTGAATATGAAAACGGGATAGAAGAAATTGCGTCATATCGCTTTAAACGATATTTTTAGACACCTAAAACTTGACTACTACCTACCCTTTCCTTCTGTCACCTTATTTATTTGGAACCTAACGCAACATTCCCTAAGTAAGAAACGCAGCCACGGGTGGCGATGATCACTTTCAATCAAATAAACATATATACGACTGCCATTTATCGTCTAAAAAAAGAAACATTTTATTAATACGTGGGAAATGTTAATACTACATAGAGTCATCTATCTCGCGTCGGCATTTTAAATGCGGAAGGCATCCGATAATGTGACGAAATGCTATCGATCGGTAGGCGCTGCAGATAAAATCTAACATTTGATAGCGTCGTTAAATAGCTAATGATGTGGTTTTGTTGATAGCAGATAAACAGGAGCTATATTTAACTGTATTTTTATGAGCTGAGCGATAGTATTTGAGAAAGGAATTGGGTGGAGCGGAAGTCTGGGGTTCTCGGGACACAGACCTTTAACTGTTCAAAGATATGTTTATTGGTGATTATAATAAATCGCGCATTTTAATAATAAATATTGTATTTGTTACATTTGTGAATGTCATCCCCGGATGAGGCGTACGTTCGTATGTTGAATCTTCGACAGACATAAAAAGTAGCCTGTAGCAAGAGACTTTCTTCAATAAAAACTAGTATAAAACACTTAGCCCCTTTTGGTCTCTAGACATATTTTATAAATATTGTCAACATTGTAAAATGGATAATTAAAATGTTTTATCTATTTTATAACAATGATAATACTCTATGGTATTCGAAAATAGAAAAAAGCGTGCCCATTACAACAAATCATGGTTCGATTACCACATGCATAGAACGTAATCGCTATTGAATTATTGATCCACTTTTCCTTACAAGGACGACCTACTGGGTTAGTTATTATGTCCCGGGATCTCTTGAGAAGCAAAATTATGTGATATTATTGTGTACTTACGATTTTTATTAATACATTTGGATGAAAGTTCAATACATCCAAAAGCTCGCTGTGGAAAAATGAAGAAAGGGCTATCTTCAACTGTTATTTTGGTTGCTATAAATCGGTTATATTGGTGGCGCAGTTGTACTACGGTACGATTACAAAGCTGAGGTCTCGGGTTCGAATCCCTGGTCAAGTATAGTCATATTGGATTTTTCTATTAATTATTATCAGCCCGGAGTCAAGAATTTGTGCCGGATATGGCGATAGGATCGCCCCCTATCACATCATGGGACGGAATAAGCAAGGCGAAACGTGGGTGCCCTGGTTGCTACCACGTACCAGCACCTCTGCCTACCTCTTTTGGAAAAAGGCCTGAGTTAATGTATGTATGTATGTATAAATGGCAACGTTATTAGATGTTATTAATTTCACGTCTAAATTGACTCTCTGAATGTGTTTCATTATGAAGCTCACGGATACTGAGTTTAAAGGGTTAGCATGCAAAACAAATGAAAAACTGATGGCTGATTCTGGAACTTATGCCTTCAAGGAATATGGTATGAGACCCAATAGGGACACAGTCAAGGATATTTAACACCACGCATGATGGGGAACATTGCACAAGAAATCTGTCTAAGGTAACGCTAGATGAAAAGACAGAAGCCAATATAAAAGAGTCAAATATTGTAAACATTTTTGGACGGAGATAAGTTGCTATTAAGTATACACTACTTGTTCGTTGGTCAGACAAATGCTTTAACAAGAAAAAAAAATCCTTGTTATAAATCACGTTTTAAAAAAAGAATTTAATAAAAGTGAATAAAAAAATATCTATTACATAATCCGGGAGAGGGTTTAACCCGAAACATTTAGTAACACGAGCGCCGTACCCTGTGATAATGAGTCGCGGACAGACCCCCCGCCGGGTGAGTTGTTGGGTGACGAAAAAACACCCTCAATGGAATGTTAGTGAATAGAATTGTGTTATTAAGTTTTTTTACATTGTTATATTAAAATTTACATGTTTTATTCTGTTTTCGAATTATAAATATTATTAATTTTAACATACTCTACCTCGGTGGCGTAGTTTTGCTACGGTAATTACAAAGCTGAGGTATCGGGTTCGAATCCCGGGTCGGGCTAAGTGATATTGGATTTTTATATTCAGTCCGTAGTCAGGAATTTGTGCTCGATATGGTGACAGGCTCGCCCCTTATCACATCATGGGACGGAACATACAAGGCGAAATGTGGGTGTCCTGGTGGCGGCTCTGCCTACCCCTTCGGGGATAAAGGCGTGAATTTATGTAGGTATGTAATATGTATGTATGTATGTATGTACAATATCAATAGCTGAACCTAACGCAACAACAAAGCTTTTTTATTATAAGACAAGCATTCCATATCTTAACCCGTGCATGATAAAACGAAACCAAATACCCCATCAATGCCAAGCATTTATCGTACATACGAAGATATCGCTAACTAACATACAGTCGAAGTCAGTGCCGTGCAGTGACGGTACCTACATGGCTCATACATACAACTGTCATTGTACTCGGTTTTATTGGCTTTTGTCACGCGCTCAACTAGAAATTAATGCTGGGGACGGTCGAAGCATGGTCCCGTAGTTTTTTAAGTTTGTTATCTGTTTAGGGAAAGTTGGCGAATTCAAAATTGCATGAAAATGAGGTGTTAAGGAACAATATCGTAGGTTTTAAAGCCCTTAATTGTTTTTCAAATCAAGTTTCAGTGACCAAGCGTTTGCAAATTAGGCTTGCAGACAGTCGCTGATTGTCCGAACGTAGAAATATTAAAGTGATGCCTAATTCAGCAGTGGATTTCCTGCAGTTGAAGATGATAATGATGATGATAAGCAATGTTTGCATATTGCTGTTTTTCCGTCCTCCTAGTCTATAAAACCAATGAAAAACTTTCTTTTGCAACATCAAGAACTATTTTTACCTTCCTATAATTAAAAAAGTAATCTGCAAAAGGGCCATTAATCTAACAAAATCTATCCGAATTTATCGTCCTATCTCTTTTCCTCCAACTAGAATTCTAACAAGTTGAAAAGAGAGATCCTACCAAGCGTTTCGCCATCAATCGAACCCAAATAATATCTCGGTTTATATATCAACAGATGTACTCGTAGTAGATCAAAGCTAACGTATGGGCCGGTATGATTCCTGAGCGGTAACGATCATAATTTATCGTATAAGTCGGCTTTATACGCAATAAACATGATATTTTCGGGTTATTGAACAAAAATTTAATCTTTCTACGTCTCGTATGGGTTTTGGGAGTCCGTAGGGGTATTGTAAAATGAATATTTTGTAACACAACACCACGGTTTTTGGCTTTGTTATATTAAATTGATAATTATTGGGAGTTTATGTCTTTTATTGTATATCAATATTAATTTGACAGCCTCCGTGGCGTAGTTAATTAGATGCTGGCTGCGAAACAAGAGGCCGCGGGTTCGATCCCCGCACCGAGACAAATGTTTGTAAGGCCCACAAATATTGATCTCGGGTCTGGGTGTTTATGAGACCGAAAAGTCTCTCTTAGTTCCTGATACCCACGACACAAGACTTAATTGATCTTAATGTGGGGTCAGGACTATGTATGTGACTGTTGGGTGTATTTATTATTATTTAATGTTTATTAAATACATGCACTTTTCCTAATAAAACATATTTGGTTTTATGTTCAGACTCTGGTATACCGTAGTCTCCGGTATCAAAAGCATTCGGATTCGGTAAAACAGGCATGATTGTTGGCTATCGTGCTGATAATTATAATTATATCAATTAACAAAAGATAATCATCTTTCACCGGTCAATACTTTATCAGTCCAGCATTGTAACTACATGTTACATTGTTTAAATATATGTAGTGCATTAATTTTATCGTGTTAGTATCAAATGTGGTGGAATTGTCACATATAAAGGGTATATCAAGACCGCGACCGAAAACGAAGCCAGGTGGTAGTTTTAGCGGCTACAGACACAATGCAACTAAAAATTTTGCAAAATAAGCGACGGATTTTTTTTACAAATTTTTAAAAATCATCGTTTTTTAGGGCTACATACCTAGTTTATGCAAAAATATTAATTTAAACCCTTACGTAAAATTGCGTGCTTAAAAATTAAGCGATGTACGTCATTATTTTAGAAAAACTATGTTTAATCACTCAAATACGACGATATGTAAAAAATTACAAAAAAAAAATTGACGATTTTTTTTTGGTAAAAATTTTACTTGCATTGTATTTGATATCACTAATACTACCTCCTGGCTTCGTTTTCGGTCGCGGTCTTGATATACCCTGTATATACATGAGGTCACACGGATCTGTGAAAATAAACATAGAGTAATGACAAAGGCCATTAAAATTTGGTATTTATGATCTAATATACGATGCGGTAGTCGGCACGTGAGATTTTTCAAGTCGAAAAGTTATGTAAAGTAAACTGATATCACCCGAACTATATAAATATAAACCAAAAACTTAGAGAAATAATTGTAAGTTGGGTAGTTTTCCAGCAGCATTGCGGAAAAGAGAGAGTCTCAAAACCTAGTCTCAAATAGAAACTAAAGATTAACATGAGTTTGTATTTCTCACTTATAATAGCTTGGTGTTGAATTCATACCACAATTCAACATCCAATAAATGGTCAAGTAATCCACCCTAGTTGTCCATGGTCACGATTCTCCGTTGAAGATCCCAACTATGAGACAAGACGTTTCGAACAGCTATACCAATCTATTGGTTCAGATGTTACCCGCAAGAGGGAGTTAATGCATCGTTACAATTACTATTGACGATTGTCGTAACTATCGTCAATGAGGTAATCTTCCTTGCATCAGTAAAATCGTATGATACCTTCATAATTATATGTAGGTACAGTACCTATTAGGCGGCTCAAAGTCACTCAACGAGCTCTGGCTCTCCATAGCTCCATAGCCCTCTGGCTATGCTCGGGGTTTCCCTACGAGATCGAATCAGAAATGAGGAGATCCGTAGGAGAACTAAAGTAACCGACATAGCCCACCGGATTAGTAAGTTGAAGTGGCAATGGGCGGGGCACATAGCGCGGAGAACTGATGGCCGATGGGGCCAAAAAGTTCTCGAATAGAGGCCACGTAGCGGAAAGCGCAGCGTAGGACGTCCACCCACAAGATGGTCAGACGACCTGGTAAAGGTGGCGGGACGTCGCTGGATGCAGGATGCCTCCAACAGGTCACTGTGGAAATCATTGGGAGAGGCCTATGTTCAGCAGTGGACGTCCTTTGGCTGATGGATGGATGGATGACAGTACCTATTGTATTAAACAATACAATAAAAAAACTTATACAGAACCCGTAAACCAAAATCTCAACATACCTTCACCAAAATAAGATTGTTTGTTTATTGAATTGATTTCACAGTAAAGTTTATCCGTATTAGAGAGTGAGTGTGTCGAATCTGTTATCGTCGTATAATGTTTTTAAGTCACAATAATTATAGGATCATCTCTTTATTTATTTACGTAAAACTATTATACTGTGGCTTTTAAAAGGTAGACAGGGGTCATAAGTTCGAGCTCAGAGTACAGGCCACCAAATTTATAAATTATCTTTGTATTTCTAAGTAATTATCGCATACTGCATAGGGGAAGGATAACATCATGAGGGTATCAGCATACCTGAGAATTATCCGTGAGTTTTTTAGGGTATTTGTAGTCGATATTAATTATGATTTATGACCAATACATGAATTTTATTTCACTTCCATGTAGAACAGAATATAAAGGTTGATAGAGATACATCAATTACATTCAAAGACAGACATAAGATACGTCAGCAAATGTTGCTTATTCTTTCTAGTATTCATAAGTAAGAAATTCTGAAGATAAACTCATTGTAAAATTCATAGAAAAATTCCCAGTTAATTAATTCAAAAGCCAATATCTAGACTGTTAAATATTCAATGAATATCGAATTGGCTATTATACTCCCCTGGAATGTAATAGTGGGGTTAATTAAAAAATCCATTTTTCCACCCTGTGTTAATTGCTTGCATCTAATAAAGCAAAAGAAATTGCGTGAAAATTAGTTCCATTATGAGGGCGAAGCCGCAGAACGCACTGCAATGAAACAACTGAGTAATTTAGTCCTAGTGCAGGACGGACTGGGGACAGGATAGTGAGGGCGATGCCCCCCTGGTTATTGCAAATATTTAACGTGATTGTAACCAAGCTTAATATTTGCAATTTGAAAATTGTTGAAAATTGCCACCAAAAACAATGCCTTTTAAGTTGGTGCATTTATTTGAAAAATCTTAGTATACATTTGATTTTCACAATTTCAGTTTAATTAATCTCGATGCTATTTTCGTATCATTATTCGATCGCCTGCATAAATCAAACTGACCTAAGCCAGGTAGATTCCACATGCTTTTTTTCAGTAGTTTTTTTTCTCAGGTGTATGCGAAGGAAATCAGGGCGCCTCTCGCCCGGGGCTAACTGGCGTGGCGTATAGTACGCATGCCAGTCATCAAGAGATTTTAGTCGGCATGTTGGTGTAGCATTTGTTAGGGACCCAGCTTAGTTGAAACATCTGAAAATTTACCAGATTAAAAAACCGCCTACAATGACGCTAACATGCCCCTTTCGGTGTTTGGAAGACAATTTAACACATTAATTATGTAAGTCGCTGCCGGAGGACTCAAAAAAAACCGAAATTAAATTATAATTGATTTATTAATTAAAAGTTACAATTAAAACTTATGCCTAGTGACCCGATCGATGGTTGACCAAAAAGTGAAGTTGCCGGCGATCACGCAGAGTCGAACTCGTGGCCCATGATGCGTAGTCAGCATTGCGCCATCGTGTGGATTTTGGAATGTTTGTTCATGCGTCGATAGCGTGATGTGGTCTCAGCACTTTCGTATATAGGTGGATGTGTAACACCTCCCCCCTCAGCTCAGCGATTATTTTTGTCGTTTAGAGAAAATATCGCTGGGAAGCTGTGGATTCTGCTTCGGTTGTGGTTTCTGGCGGGATGACTCTGGTTTTGCATATATGCTGTCGTTTTCGGGTGTTATACTAATCTCCTTGGATTGGTGAAGATACCTTCGATATAGAATTCCGATAACAAGTGCAATTGTACCTAATAATATGCAGTACACAGGAACCGTGGTGTGGTAAATGACGTCGGATTGACTTGTTGTAAGATGCTCTTGTAAATTTATTTTATCTTGGATTCTATGTAATGTCTTCAAATTAATAGAGTTGGCTTTCACGAGTGGATATGTTTCAGGAGATTTTGCTTCTAAACCCGATGAAAGGTTTGCAATCTTGATTGGTTGTCCTCTTATACGATTGTTGGTGTTAGCTATGGTGAGTTCGTTTGTTCGCAGTTTGCAGTTATGTGGTATGATTGCTAGATAGCTTCCGGTTAGTTTCATGAAGTCATCACGGTCGCAGGTAAGTCGTACTTGAGTTGGTCTTGGGAATACTATGGCGTAATGGCGATCGTCCATTTTCTCTGTGGCTGGCCTCGTCAAGTCGATGGTGGTTTTGTTGCAGCTCTCTTTTGTGGTTCTTCCTTCAATTATATTACAGATGCAGTCCGGGTGAGATTTCAGCTGGTGATTGAAAGTTTCCTCGCAGAGATACACGGAGTCTACCTTCGGGCATTCTGCCTCAATGTATACATGAAGAGTTCCAGTGATCGCGAGGAAAGGGACAGGAGGGATAATAGCTTGCCTATCCTTGTTTGGTACTATTACTAATTTATATAAGGCAAAGTTCAATGGTGATACAATAGGAAACTTAAATAGGAAAACAATTTGATCTTCGCTAAAGTATGACGCGGGTTTTATGACGTCATAGTACTCTCTATACTGTAAATCTAGTAATTGGTCTTTACTATAGACCGATCTTAATGTGACTAACATACTATTCATTATTTTTAAACTTAACATGGAATGGTGAGTACGTGACTGACCACAAAATGCTAACGCATTCTCTAACCTACTTAATTCGCTTGCTAAGCTATCTATATTATCGCTAATTATAGCTAAAATTTGAGCAAATTTAGCAAACTTTAAAAGTGTGTATTGCGCAAATGCTTCGGTGTCAAGTAAAATATGCAACGTTTTGTTTAATTGAATTTGATTCTCTACGAGTTTCGAAATTACTTTTGTTTGTTCGTCCATCAATTCCGAACTAATACTAATATGCTGGTTTTGCTCGTTAATTATTTTGTCCTGATTATCTTTTAGAATTTTAAGTGCATTATTATATTTAATGGCATCTGAATAATCTAAATTTCCAGTTATGCTCTTAATGACAGATCCAAGACCATCTATGAGGCCTCTCTTAAAACGATTGGGTTCCAGAGTCTTTAATTGAGATGAAACTTTATCCAGTTTACTACTTAAATGATCTATTTGGAATTCATACATTGAATAAGTATAGTTATCTAACTTGGTTTTGACTTGGGCTAATTGTCCTTCTACGAGTTTTATACTGTTATCAATGTCTGTCAGTTTTATGTATTGCAAAAACGTATGGTGTGAAGTTGTGAGTTTCATGGGTCCTAACGTAAAAGGTAAAATCCCTGGTCCATCTTCAAGGGATTCCAGTTTTATCTCGGTCGCCCGCGCGAGGCCGAGAATCAGCATCAGTGGAATTCTGCAACAACTTAGCGGTGTTAGGGACACGTTTTAACCTAGCTTTGGCAATGGGGCCCTTCTTCTTAGAAGTATATATATGTATGGGTAAGTCTGCCAATACTGTATCCTGAGTATATCTAGGAGCTAGTTTTGACCGGCTAGCACAAGGATTTGTAATAAAAATCTGTTGTTCAGGTTGGTATTCCGGTTCCGGTTCACGAGCTTTATTCCGGTTATCTATGAGCGATGTCCTATTGGCGAGAGATGTTTCATTAATTAAGCTGTATACTTTTTTCATGCGGTCCCTATGCGTTACGGTGTACTGTTGTAAAAGATGCTGGGTGAGGTCTATGTCAGTGGGATCCCTGGGGTCAGTATGCCCTAAGATAAGATCATAAGGCCTACATTTGGTAAAACTATGGACTGAACTATTGTAAGCGATTATGGCATATAACATGAGGTTAGTAATGGGTTCGTCACGCTTATTTAATTTTAGTAAGCGAAGATGTTCTATCAATGTTGAATGAAATCTTTCAATATTACCATTCGCGTTTGGTGAATGAGCCAAGGTTTGGTGATGGATGATTTTGTGGATTTTACAGAATTCGGAGAATAACTGATTAGTGAATTCCGTTCCCTGATCTGTAATAATGGTAAATGGTAACCCGTGATGCGTGCTAAAGGTTAGTAAAGCTTGTATTATACTTACAGCGGTGCCGTCTCTTAATAGGTATGCTTGGCCATACTTAGAAAAAACATCAATAAAGGTAAGGTATTTTTCATTCTGGGCGGTAAAACTATCCATATGGACAATTTCAAAAGGTCGCGTGGCTGGTGGCACAATATTAAACTTAGGCCTGATGGGGTTGCGATCGTATTTGGCTTGTCCACATATTGTACAGTCATTTATGAACTTAGTAATGTGTTCTTTCATTTTTGGCCAAAAATATCTATCAGACAAAGCAAGATAACACTCGTTTATGCCGCGATGATTGGTTTTACCCTCGTGATAATAACGAATGATATCCTGTTGTCGCAAATATTCTTTAACGTTTTCAATCTCTCTCTTAGCAAGGACTAAATTCATGGATGAACTTTTGAATTTATTCTGAATTATTGGTATGATTTGGTACATAGCAAGAGGCGGTGTAATTAAAAGAGCAGTTTTAATTTTTGGGTTAACATATTCCTTAATGGCTGAAACAACATCTTCTTCCAAATTAGATTGAGATAACTGAACAGATGTCCGTGTGTGTGTGTCAAAAGGTTTCGTAGCTACCGGTCTCTTTTTAATATCGCCTACTACGGTTAGACATAACTGACGGTGAAATTTATTTAAGGGATCGTCTGTGATTGGAATGTCAAGTATGGGATTCTCATTGGATGTATGTGCTGTCTGTGTATCTGAGTTGGCTAAAGAGGGTGGCCTATCCGTCGCATTCGCAATCATAGAGCACGTGTCCTCATTATAAATCTCAATGCGAGAAAGTGCGTCGGCATTAGTGTTACTTTTGCCTTTCTTGTAAATGACAGTAAAGTCGTACTCACTAAGTTTCAAACGCCATCTCGTGAGGCGAGAATTTGGTTCCTTAAGACTCATGACCCACTGAAGTGGTTTATGGTCTGTTAAAATTTTGAATTTACGGCCGAAAAGGTAAGGGCGGAAATATTTTGTTGCCCACACGATTGCCAAAAGTTCCTTTTCAATCGTGCTATAATTAACTTCGCTATCGTTCAAAGTGCGCGAAGCGTACGCTATTGGTTTGTCCGAGCCTACGGTACCTTGAGACAATACTGCACCGATTGCGAAATTTGAAGCGTCTGTTGTTAGTATAAATTCTTTTTCAAAATCTGGATATTTTAAGATGGGGTCGTTCGTCAGTAAAGTTTTGCATTTTTCAAAAGAAGTAATATAATTTGAATCAAATGTTACCTTTTTTCCTTTCTTTAGGCATTGTGTAAGGGGTTTGGTTATTCGAGCAAAGTCAGGGATAAATTTACGGTAATATCCTAAAAGTCCTAAAAATTGTTTTATTTCTTTGGGGGTCTTTGGTAACGGATAATTTTGTATCGCAGTAATCTTATCGGGGTTAGGTTTTATTCCGTCGCTGCTAATTACGTGTCCGAGGTATGCGGTTTCAAGTTTCAGAAATTCCGACTTATCTAATTGTATTTTAAAATTAGACTCGCGCAATCTCTGGAAAACTTTTTCGAGGTTGATCATATGTTCTTGGAGTGATGTACTGAAGACAATTATGTCGTCCAAGTATACAAGACATATGACATTCTGTAAGCCTCGAAGGACATTGTCCATAACACGCTGAAAAGTGGACGGCGAATTTTTAAGACCCATCGGCATTCTTAAAAATTCGAAATGCCCATGTTCTACGTTAAAAGCCGTTTTGGGTATATCGGAGGGATTCATTTCGACTTGATAAAAGCCGGATGCAAGATCAAGAGTTGTGAAGTATTGACATTTGCCTAATTTATCGAGAACGTCTGCTATGTTCGGTATTGGGTATTTATCGTCGATTGTCTTTTCGTTGAGTTTTCGAAAATCAACGACGAGTCTCCATTTCTGTTTACCAGAAGCGTCGACCTTTTTTGGAACTACCCAAATTGGTGAGCTCCACGCGGATTCTGACGGTCTAATGATCCCTTGCTCTAACATTTTACGTATCTGTTCACTCACTTCCTCGCGGTGAATAAATGGATAGCGGTAACTTTTTGTATAAACTGGTATTTCGTCGGTAGTTCGGATGTTGTGTTTTATTTTATTTGTAAAAGTAAGAGGTTCGCCATCAATATAAAATACGTCACAAAACTTAGTACAAAGCGCGATTAAATTAGCTTTTTCTTCCGCGTTTAAATGTTCCGTACGTAAACGAGAAATGACGTCTTTAGCGCGTGGCGATGGTTGTTCGGTGCTTATGCACTCGTTATTATATACTGTCGCTTGCGTCGCGCGATCTAATGACAATATAATATCGTTTTTCGTAGGGTTCGTCACTTCAACTATGCCACGGTTATTTTTAACTGTAGTTAAACATTCGGAAATTACACAATTACATACAATTTGTTCTGGAATGGATACTTCGCCATCTGGGGAGTTTACGGGTATTCTAATTAACTTTGAACTATTGGCAGGTATTATTGTTTCATATAAGTTTAAGTTCCGCGAGTTATAAATTCTAATAGGGTTAACAGCAAATTTTGTTGTGAGAGTAAGATTTTTAAGGTCTAGTTTCGCTTCCCACTCGGTAAGTAAGTCCATACCTATTAAGCCATCAAAATGGTCATGAAATTTATAAACGAATAATTTCATAACTTTCGAATCATTAAATTCGGCGAAGCAGGGTAAATTAATGGAAAAATCATTTCTTGTGGTAGCGTGCACGTTTGTGACTTCAAATGGATCGTAATTTAGTGGTATGTGAGAAAAAAATTTGCTAACCGAGTCCGGGCTAATAAACGATTGATTAGCGCCCGTGTCAATCAAGAGGTTTAGTGGGGGGTTAGATATATGTATATACGGCAATTGTCTTCGACTATGTAAATTTAACTCTATCCTAATTTGTCTGATTTCTGATCCTTCTGAAAATCCTCAGCAGAAGGCTGTGGAATTTTTTCCTCGACTACTTGCTGTTCGGTCTGACTGAACATCTCTGAATTATAGGGTGTTTCATATGAGCTGTAATAATCATTGTAATTAAATTCGTCATATTCATTACAGTAATAAGGGTCGTAATACGCGTCATAGGTGTAATAACTACTATCGTCGTAGCTTGAGCATTCGTTTAAATTAACATCACGCGCTTTAAAATAATTTGTGGGTGGTGGATTCCCTTGCCTTGCCCAATTCCAGGGGGTTGGCGGTAATTGTTTAGGCACGAAGTGACTTACACCGCTCATTGGCTTAGGGCCCTGATTTACCGGTTGCGGCGGCATTTTGAATACTGGGTTACGTTGATTGTACCCCGGTGGTGGCGCGGCAAACATTTGCTGAGTGCGCGTTTGCATTCGAGGTTGAAACGGAGGCGGTTTGATTCCGTGTTGGGGACGACTAGGACCAGGCATTACAACATTATATGGTTTAGGTGGGTGCTGCATGTGTGTAATGGTGTGGTTAGGCATTCTAGAATTAGGAGTTAGTTGGTTAGAAAGCATTTGCCCTAACATTTTCCTATCTGGAAGATGATCATTTCTGCTTTGCATATAAATAGTGTTCATTTCCTCATGAACAAATTCTAATGCTTTTTCTATAGTTTCTGGTCGCATACACCTAATTCTGGATCCAAGAGGATCTTTTAGTCCGCGCAAATAAGCTTGTAGTGTTAGTTTTTTATATAAGTCCCTTTTCGCGGCTATAGTGCTTTCTAAGTTGTCATGCAATGAGATATATGTCATGATGGTACTAAAAAGATTTTGACAACGTTCATAAAACTCTTGTGGTGTACTAGAACCTTGAGTTAACAGAGCTAAATCATTGTACAGCGCGGTTTCATCTCTTTGGTCGGAGAAATTGTTAATAAGAGCGCTACGGATGCCTACCCAATCAGTAGGAATACCATTAGTATTTATTAAACGGGCTGCGGGGCCAACAATTTTGACACTTTTTCTAGTTCGTCGGCATCCTGACCAAATCTCTCTACTATTTCATCGCATAATTTAATAAATCTAGTTAAGACGTTTGGATTTCCGTCAAACTCGGGAAGTAAGCGGAGGGCTTTGTAGATGTTATCTAAGCTTGCCATTTCTACGTTTGATTGATCCAAATTTCTCCTAGCGTCTAAAAATAATTGCCTATTACTAGCTAACCTAGGTTTCCTTGATTTTGATTTGGGAAAAATCTTGGAGATAATGTAAACTACTTAGGGATAATGGAAAAGGAAAGGTAAGCAACCACTGGACTATTCAGTGTACTTACATGCACATGACGATTCTTCTTGAGCGGTATCGAAGTTCAGATCTCCGGCGCGGCCTCGTTGTTCAGGATCTCCCGGCGCAACGTTGAAAGTTTATCGGAGCGCGACCACGTGGTGCGATATTAGCGATTCGCGACCCGACCCGGGAATCCTACCGACTGCGCCAATTATGTAAGTCGCTGCCGGAGGACTCAAAAAAAACCGAAATTAAATTATAATTGATTTATTAATTAAAAGTTACAATTAAAACTTATGCCTAGTGACCCGATCGATGGTTGACCAAAAAGTGAAGTTGCCGGCGATCACGCAGAGTCGAACTCGTGGCCCATGATGCGTAGTCAGCATTGCGCCATCGTGTGGATTTTGGAATGTTTGTTCATGCGTCGATAGCGTGATGTGGTCTCAGCACTTTCGTATATAGGTGGATGTGTAACACATTTGACAACAAAAATCGTAACAATAATAAATATATCATCACATATACATCCAACTGCAGAGCACGGGCTTTCCCTACATTCAAAAGTTCGAATGAGACGGGTTAGGCTAAAGTCCATCACGCTAGCCAAGCGCTGGTTATGGCGAAAAAATTATTGAAAATATATATGGTATGCCTATGCAGGTTTCCTCACAATGTTTCCCTTCGCCATTTAATACCATAGAATAGCTTTTGACAAAGGGGGTCATTATAAAATTTACAATAAAATCTGAATACCACCCCTCCGGATATTCTGGGATATAATTTTTTATTCACCGGAGATACAGCCAAGGGGTTTTTCGCGAATCGCATTTATAACTCTTTTTAACACCAGACGTGAGGGGTTGGGAAGGATACTTCGCTAAATGGATGACACTTAATTCGGTGTTACTGAAAGACAAAGGCCGTTTGAATTTCGTATAAGAGTTAATTGGGCTATTAGACGTGGATACAATTTTTATGGCAGTTTTGTTTTCTCGTTGCCAAGTTGATTGTTTTTGTGAGTTTTTATTGAGTTGACGGAATATTTTCTTATTTTTAAAACAGAGAGGATTTTTTAATGTTTGTGAAGTCAGGTGAATTGTTTTCTGTTTGTGAGTTTGTATTTTCAGTAATCATATATTTAGACCAGACTTTTGTGGGACCAAAAAGTAAATAATTTCTAGTACCAACGGAGTGGCCAATAACATAATCGAAAGTGAATTACGTTGTAGGTTCGATTCCAGTATATTTACTTCTAAGAGCATAAGGCTTTCGGCAAACAGTCAGATTACACCATCGGATGCTTTTTATTGGGTAATAATGCAATGTTAATTGTCGAAAAATATAATTGAATAATAAACAAGATACTTTCAAAACCATAAATCACATCGCCGTAACATTTCATTCTCCTCAATAAAAACGATAATACAAATAATCCTATACAATATTCGTCGGGCAAACAATTCAATTTAAATATAATAAAAACATTTTACTCGGTTTTTTTGTTATCGAACCGGAGGCCCATCGCTCGCAAGATCACTCACCCGGGTCGCCCATAACAGACCTAAAATAACAAAATACTTTTTCCTCGATGATTTATTCAAGTATACCCGAATATTTGGGTCGAGCGAATTTTTCAACTGTGTCTCCGGATTTTTACGGCTGTCCCTTTCGCTCGCGTTGGTAATTGCTAAGCCCGACAAGGATGGAGGCTATTGTGGAGAGCATCAGAATTTCGACTTCACATCAAAAACCATTGAGCGAGCGTTGCTTAGTAATTAAGACATGAAATTTGTTGGTGAAAATGTGTTGAGGTTTAATAATTGTTGGGAAATCTTTTGCGTCACTTTTATCCTTATATTGTTGGGCGGACAAAGAGCCAAGATTTCTTAGTTTAGCAACTTTTTTGCGGCTTGTATGGCTATTATGATATGTAGAGGTACTATGTTTGAGTTTAAGTTAAAGCAGCTGTACTGAGTAATATGTTTTTTTTTTTTTTTTTAATTTATTTATTAACAACAAAGGTACATTAATTATTGTTAGTATATGCATTAAAAACCACTGAGGTTTATCCTAATGCTATATAAATTTACAAGTTCGCATCAGGCCAACAATATAATAGGTTAGTCTAAATTACATTATTTTACATTAAAATAAGTAATTACGTTAATTATATATAAGTGCACCGTACGAGAAACTAGGCAAGCGCAACATTAATCTATTTATTATTGTTCCCTTTAATCGTTCTAAAATAATATTCCTTTAATTTTGTTTTTATATTAATTGGTGTAATACAGTCTCGTACGTTGGTAGGTAGGTCATTTAATAATCGTGGAATCAAGTAGGAGGTAGTTCGTTCACCGTACACATTGTAAGCGCTAGTTGTACAAAGCCGATTACTTGCAACTGCGCGTGTATACGTGTTTAATTTCGTGTTAGAGTGTTTTATTAAAGAATTGTTCTTTAAGTAGCATGTAATTAAATTTGGTATGTATCGGTAGGATTTTACAATGATCAAACAGTGCCAAAGGGTCATTATGAAATCGGAGATAATTTTTTTTTGACACTATTTTTTTTATAATTTTTAATTGGAGTTTTTGTATTTGATTTAAATACGTTTTGAATGTTCTTCCATAACTGGTTAGGCCATATTGTATATAGGAATCAGCCAATGAGTAATATAATATTAATTTTACTTTAAAAGGAATACGGTCTTTTAGTACAGTAATATTCGCTAAAAATTGTCTGAGTTTGTTACAAATATTTTCAATGTGATAACTCCAGCTAAGTTTATTGTCAATTATTAAGCCTAGGTAAGTGTGCTTATTAACAAGTTCGATACTAGCGCAGTTACAGTGTTCTTCTACCTTGGCTGAGCAGATTAGTTTTTAGTTTACCATGCTAGCGTAATCCCCGGGGACAGACTTAATATACATTTAAATTGTTGGAATCCTCTGAGATATACAGAGTATTATTTAAAAGTTAATTTCTTAGGGAAGGATTGCCTCTTATCATTTTTGGGGATAAAAATGGACTCAAATTGGGTAGTATAAGAGGCAACTCTACCTACCTCTTCGATACAACGCGAGTTTATGTACGTCAACAATATTAAAACATAATATTTTACAACTTCACCCATAAAATATAATTCGAACCAATTTCGTCCAAATGTGCACTATCCAGCCTACATTTCACATTTTGCGTCATGACGTCATTACCATAGAAATTTCGCCCGCTCATTACAAATTCACTGGATATTCTATAATATTAAATCGCATTTGATATACGACGTGTCCGGCGGATTCACATTCGAATTGCAAATTCGTCCGCTGACGTAGCCTCTTTATAAATCATTGGGAAAAAATATAGCACCTCCGAGCTCCATTAATTTTACAGTGTCTTTTGCATTACTGTTTGTTTTTGTCTGTGTAATTCTTGTTATATTTTCCTAAGTAGATGTTTATTATGTTTCTTAGATGTTTTACAAGGCGTGGATGATGGATGATTCAAATAGTAGACAGGTCGTGATTATTCAATTTTTGTTTGAGCTATAATTTATTTCTTTTTTTTTTTACAGACAACTGTCACCCTAATAAACTTAACAATACGGTATATCTTTTGTCATAGGTGTCAAAAAGTACCGCGGGTACTTTCTCCATAACATAAAATACCGGAACAAATATTATTTGTTAATTTCTACATTCTTGTTGCAACAAATAAACTCTCAGCTTAAAGATCGACGCATGTGATATATTATAATAAATTATATTATAATAAATTGATGATTTAATATTTTCCAATTTACGAATAATTCCGTACAACTGATACTAAGTAAGGCATACTCACCATAAATTATGGACTTAATTATAAAACTGAATTATTCCACAAAAATAAAACTCTATTCAAACCTCCATACTCCCGCACAAAACCCTTACCACAAAGCCACATACCTCACGCAGCCCACGTAAAGGCCGGCCTCCATCAAAATTATCTTAACTGGCCGTATCGGTATCTTATCAGCTGATGCTGTGAGCACGTGCTGCTATAAACCAACTTTAACGTATTAGCCTCAGATCACACACGACGATTGTGGACAGGGCTGTTGGACACTGCGAGCGAGAATAACTGATGCTATGTTTAGAGAACAGCGCAAGAGCATTTATAGCTACGGTTTTACGTAGCTTAAAAAGTATTAAAAGAGTTTTTTTTCTTACAGTTAATTTTTATTTTGAATATGTATAAGTAATTAATGATATACCTCGCACTTTTATATTAGAGTAACTTACCAACCGTATAAATTTTCTATGAAATTTGAAATCCATTATCTCTCCCAATTGACAGCCTCCGTGGTGCAGTTGATTAGACGCCGCCTGTGAAACGAGACGTCGCGGGTTCGATCCCCGCACGAAACAAATATTTGTGTGAACCACAGGTATTTGTTTCGGGTCTGGGTGTTTGTGAGACCGAAAAGTTTCTCGTAGTTTCTGATACCCATGACACAAGACTCGATCTTAGTGTGGGGTCAGGACCATGTATGTGACTGTTGGGTGTATTTATTTATTTATAATTAGGCTGGCAACACATCCATGATCTAGCGTTGTGGATGTTAATGGGCGGTAATGATCACCACAAGGTGACCTGTTTGCTCGTTTGCCGGACCTATGCAATGAAAAAGAGGATCTAAGCTCTCTCAAATTATAATAAAAAATAAATAATAAATACACCCAACAGTCACACACATAGTCCCGACCCCACATTAAGATCAATTAAGTCTTGTGTCGCAGGTATCAGAACTACGAGAGACTTTTCGGTCTCACAAACACCCAAACCCGAAAGAAATATTTGTGGGCCGGCGTCCAACCAACTGCGCCACGGAGGCTGTCAATCGTAAACATTATGAAGTCTCCCACAGACGACCTATGGGTTTATAAATCTCACTCAACAAGGGGTAGTCCTTGATATTTAACCCTAACGTTAAACTTGTATGGACAAATCTCGCTCAACATTACACTACACTTATCAACACATGCAGGGCTGCATAAAATAATCATTAAATATTTAATCGCCGCATTGAATCCGCTGTAATGGTTGAAAATGTATATTAATATTAAACTAACACATAAAAGTGTTACACTATTAACGATTTAAACTATGCACGGTTGATTTGAAAAAAATATGTAAATCACCACTGCCGCGTGGAACTTCATATTTGCATTTTATTAACTCTTCACCCAGCGCACGGGGCACTGCGCATGTTTCTTTACATAACATAATAATCCATCACACTTTTACGTCAGTAGATGTTGCCACCTTTAATGTGTGAACCTACATTTGTATTTAACATTAGGGGAATTTTTACAGGCAGGCTTGTGTAGAACGGCATGACAGTGCTTATTGCTAGCTGTAAGGGACAGTGGAGCTACAGACGCAGTGCAGTTATCGTGTTTATTCAAATCATTACAAAAATTGGAGCTTAAGACTTGGCAGAATTTATAATCAATGGTCCTTGTAGCGCAGTAGGCTAGTCATGTGCAAAATGAGATAACATGGTTCGATCCTCGCAACTGAAGAGAAGTGTGTCACTATAAATTTAACACTAATTTTACCATTACTATATATATTTCTTTTCTAATATCCAATTAATAAATATAAAAAATATGCACTAAATCGTAGCTTAAAAATTAAAGTAAATGTTAATAGCTTAACAACTTCACTGCAACTAAAGCCTTACCCACACTATCGATACAACTCGAGATATGAGATAAGATGATAGGCGCTTTATCTTATATTAACGCCCTAATGTTACAGGAGCGGGGTCCTTTGACAGTTATCGACATTTTTACTAACAACACATATACAAGCCTAATTTATTAACAAAACCTTATCTTGAAAGGCGGAATTTATTTTATAGAGCTGTCGTATTAATTTGATTTCTATGAAAGCTTTTATATTTTTTGTTTTATATTAAAGAGGATGAGTGAACTGTTATTATTTGACATTGTTTTGTTTGTGTTTCCTTCTCTTATTAAATAAATAAATACACCCAACAGTCACATGCATAGTCCTGACCCCACACTAAGATCAAGTCTTGTGTCGTGGGCATCAGGAACTACGAAAGACTTTTCGGTCTCACAAACACCCAGACTCAAGAATTACCTGTGGATCACACAAATATTTATTTCGGTGCGGGCATCGAAACCTCGGCCTCTTGTTTCACAGCCGGCGTCGAACCAACTGAACCACGGAGGCTTTTATTTGCCGTTGTTAGTTGATTTTCCAGCATGATCATAAATATCACAGTTACTAGCTAAATATCTTAGTCCTAAATCATTGATTTTTGTATTTTGAACCCACACACATCACACATCTGTTTCTAAAGCCTGTATCGTCTTATTTAATTAGTCTTAACAGGCCATAATATTAAGAAAATTCCCATAGCTATTTAGTTTTATTGCAGATTTAGTTTTGCCCATGGTACATCTGAAGACAGAGCAGCAAGCTTCGAAAAATCACCCCAGGGAGCTGAGTTATTGAGTTATCTTCCAACCTGGGAACTTAGGATATGTACGCAAAGTTAAATATGCGGATGGGAATATCTTATATTATTCATCCCACATTTATCCAGAACTGACGCGGTGTGACTTTAAATGGTATAAGAAGATATGAGTTATAATTGTGGAATCGGCCTGTGTCAAGCCAATTCTATCGAAAAATTTACCAATCATGTTTTGCAAGACCTAACAATTTATAAGCCACTTATGTCGCACCAAGGTGATATGTAAAAAATAAACATCACACATATGCATTTTTTATTAATACTTGTACTTTTATTTTCTTGTCTGTTGTTATAAGAGACTATTTATATTAATATTATCTAGATTTGTGACTAGTGTATCTAAATATTTTAAAAAATATAATGATATATTCCACTAGACTACTTTAAAAAAAAGAATAAAACCTCTAACCATCCCAGTTTTTCGTTGCAAATCATCAAAGATTTTTAATCCAAGTCATCTTCAAATTGAAGAGTAAACAAGGGCAAGGAAATGGCTTCATCCGCCCCACTCGGGAGGTCAAATAATACCTCCTTTATAATAGTCGGTTAAAGGCTAAACAAACTTGCTCCCGCAGCCGCAATGCGTCAATATACCGCCTGAGCTGCTGTGCCAACGGGTTTTAAGTACTACGGACAATACACGCTTAGTTTGTGCAATATGAGCTCATTTTATGAGGACTTTTTGTTTTTAAATTTGAAGTGTTGTAATTTTCAGAAGATTCAGTTTTTTATATTGAAATGTGTGGAACGGGCTAGTTTGTAAAAATTGGAACATAAATCGCACCCTAAAAAGGATAAACAGTACCTCTGTTTATCCCTAGTGTTACTAGTGAATAGTGAACCATCAGTAGTTAGTTGTGATCTCCCACTAAAATGTATTAAAGACGCCTAACCTCTTAAAACCTACCATGATGTTTAATTTTTTCGCCGAACATAAATACAAAAGTAAACACCTGAATTCTTCAAGGGATGAATAGGAGTGCCACCTACAGTTCGCTGAACTAATTCCTTTCAGATATTATAGACGAGCCTCTGGAAAAAGCGATGACGTAGTCATAGTGCCGCAGAGAGATGCACAGTCACGCTTCCACAGAGACACCGCTTCACGAGCTTGTGTCGTTTATAACTATTTTTAACACCTATAGTACAATATTGTAAATTGCGAGCGCAAATAGGACGCGTGAGGATTCCATTATGGATGTTTATATTATATTCGAATTTAAAAGGCGGTTTTGTTTTCAGCTGGCCGCGTTTGTCATTGATAAAAACCTTGTCAGTATATTATATTGTAGATTATATAGAAATACTCGTAGAACTAAACACCTTCTGGCTCACTGTTTGTTGTATATTGCTTTTACAATTTATTCCGTGAAAATTTGAAAGAAAATATGTGTATGTGGGCCTTCAATAGCAACCGTACAATACTGATCACCGTACAGAGGATCTCATAGACTGTGTGTACGTTTCGAACAGGCTAAAATAACTATGTCGATTGCTGTAAAATGTCTGCACCTTTTCATGACAATAGAAGCTCCATTTAGAACGCATTGGACATCAATAGAATCATTTTCCTACCGTTTAATAAAAAACCGTAGAAGAATGAGTATTTTGTTAAAACCGGAGGCCCTATTGTGTCCTCTCCCGTTTCGCAGTATTCTAGATAAGGAACTAAGCAAATCATCACCAATTTTCCAGGTCTTCCGATCATTTACAAACGAATGAACTAGTATTACCTTCCCTTTCAGCAAATTACTATCTCACCTAGTCACCCTAGCGCGTAGACCAGCGCAGGTCTAACGTGGAGCACTAAACCTCTTTCTTGGTAATTAATTTTCATGACACGACGTTATTAAGATCGGAGCGACATTAGATTAATTACAACAAACTAATTACCGACGGTGTCTACGTGATATAATCGCTGCCTTAAATTTTCTTGTTTAATTGTTGCTTTTTTCTTCAGTTTTTGGAGCTTGATTGGTGTTTTGGGTATTTTCATTTATTTATCAGCCTTTGTTGTAGTGGGTTTGATGCACACTTTCTATCACTTTTTATATACAGTGAAGACCAAGTATTTCGTGCAATCAGCGAAATTAAGTGCAGTAGTATCCAGGTAGAAATCCACTGGTAAGAGATGAGGATACAATAAGTCCAATCAATTCAAAACTGGATATATAGAAATTGAAACTGAAATGCGACATCCTCTGGGTCACTGTGATTTCAGATCAGTCAATTTACCTAAATTTCCCCAATTGTTATTGTTGTTCTACCCAACCCAAGCTTTATTTTTCGTTTCTAAAGATCACTTTTCCAGGTGAAAGTAGTAATAAATAATATCAATAGTTCAACAAATTTTACATAAACAACAATTACTAACTAAAGAATAGACCTTATTTACCAATTTACAACTACACTGAATAAGTTAGCAACTGCTTCCAACAACTTCAAACACTATTATTCCACACGAATTACTATTTAATAACAATTAAAATTATTTGAAGCACAATTTCTACTATGATCGATCTTATTATCCACGTATTAAGGCGTACAAATTTCACAGTCACTTAGGACCTTTCTCAGCTTAAAACAAAGTCAATGGTAATAAGCGTTTCCAAAGGTCGGGTCAATTAATAAATGTCAAAGGGTGGGATTTTTTGTGACATTATAACCTGTCAAATGTCAAAGGGCCTGTGTGATGACCGCAACAGGCCAGTCTATATTTGTTTTCGTTCTTGTACCTTTAAAATCTAATAAATGACATTATTTTGTATTAAATATAATACAAACTTAATATAAGAATACATGGTAGATATGTTTGGCGAACGCGAGATTTTTTTTCTAGCGTATAATGTGTCCCACTGCTGGGCAATGGCCTCCCCTTTTTCGTCCACTCCACCCTGTCCACAGCGAGCTCTTGCCTTTTTGGCTCGAATGCATCCAACTCGTCTTACCACCGCATCTTCGGTCTTCCGCGTTTTCTCCAGCCATTAGCAGGAATCCAGCTAGCCGCCGGCCCAGCGGTTTGGATGAATTAGAATTAACTAATTAATTGCAGAAACAAAATTAATGATTAATTGATTGATCGCGTAAAATGGAGGTATCAAAATAATACGAGTACAATCAAAAACAATCATTTTTAACCAGTAAATATTTTATTTGGACTGAATTGCCGCCAAATACGTTAAATATTTCAACCGATTACTCAAGAATACCTAAGTACGAAAGGCCTGTGATGACAAACATAAGACGCATTAAATTATACATGAATATAAATACAAATAAATAAATACACCCAACAGTCACATACATAGTCCTGACCCCACACTAAGATCGAGTCTTGTGTTGTGGGTATCAGAAGCTACGAGAGACTTTTCGGTCTCACAAACACCCAGACCCGAAACAAATACCTGTGGAGCACACAAATATTTGTTTCGGTGCGGGGATCGAACCCGCGGCCTCTCGTTTCACAGGCGGCGTCTAACCAACTGCGCCACGGAGGCTGTCGATATGGGTCAAAATTAACATGAAAGCTGTAACATGGATGTGTACTCGTTAAATACAAATAACATTAAAATATATTTACCTACCCTACGGACTATTCCGATCCATAACTCGTTTGACGTCCCATAAGTACTCCCGTTTATATTCCCGGCGTTCCCAGAACTGGGAAGTTTTACAACTTAATTACAGCAATATATTACAAAATAGTAAATTCTCCATTTTGGCCCCACGGACGTAAAATTGCAAAAACGTTTCACTTAATTACGTTTTAACACCGCTGAAATGTTTAAAACGATAAATTATTTTCACGCTTCTGCTGTTTTTATGGGATTCATAATTTTATTAGCTATTTATAATGGTTTGAACATAAAAGCGTCACTTCATAATGCGATATGTATCTCGAGTGGAGCACACTTTGTACACGTCGCGTTAGGAAACGTTTCAATGTCGTGTCTTTGTGTTAAGGAAGACTAACTATATTTCTTATAGGTTAAGGATAGATATTGGTCACAGACCACGGTTATAAGCATTAGACTCATACTATAATCTCTCCAGGACTGAATTAAAAACACATTATTTTGAAATGTATTTTTTTGCAAAGTTTTGTGAATCCTTATCTTAATATTTGCATTTCCGGTTTTGATCAGACATATATAATTGACAGATATTCTATTTGAGCTATACAATTACCATCAGGTAAAATGTAGTCTCTTTTTTGTGCAAGAATAAAAAACTCGGTGAGAGCTAAATCTACACTCAAATTCAAAACACAGACGTGACATTATATGTAACAATATTTTACCATCTTCCATCTCAAGATACAAATCACAATACATTTACAAATAAGACATTCATCAGACTGGAATAAAACAACGTAAATGAGTTTCAAGATCAGTCACACACTGTTAGCGCTAATGCGTTGATAATGTGCGCTGCGACATTCGGTATCATTAGGCCGCCTTAGCGAGCAAATTTAATATTGTGCTTCACGTGAAAAATACTATACACGAGTGGAAAATTAAGGGTATACGTTGAATTGCTGGAAATCAGTCAAGGAGAATGTGGAGACCAAGGCAAAGAGAGCGAGAGCGAAGGGGACTAGGAAAAATGTAATAATAAGAATTTGATTAAATTAGGACTTCGTTAATAATTATGAGAGTGTTGTGACATTAAAAAATATAAGACTGGAAAAGAAAAAATCAAACATTTCTAAAATAGTACAATTATAATAAAGTCTGTGGAAAAATTTACAGTAGAAGATGAGATAATTTTGACACAATAAAATAATTTCGTTAAATAGAAATGGATAACTGAGTGCTCAATGTAGGTGGCTTCCAGAACGGTAGCCAAACAAATAATTTTAGCCCGCAACAAAATTAATCAAAAAGAACAAAATAAAAAGCAATTGGAAATATCTAACGAATTGTTCTAAAACGACAGCTGCAGCGTTATATTTCGTTGAAAAGTAAATATTCGAAAACAATAGAGCTAATATTTTTTGTAGCCTCGGGAAATAATTATTGCAATCAATTTTGGACTGATGAATGGAAATACATTTTTTGAAATGTTTTACTTCAAATATTAACCAATGGTGACACACGGAGTACTGATTCTATACAAGAATATGACCACGGTATCGTGGGTATCACATAAAAGAAAACTTGTTATGTGTTTCGGCTTGACGTATAATTGATATGTCTTCCGCATACGGACCAATACCATATTGAGTAAAATCAATCAATTCGGATGATAAATGAATAATAACACAAACGTTTTAAACCTGTTTTCTTGGAAATAAAATGTTTAACAAATTATTTTGAATGTTAAATGATTGTCTCATATTTTGAGTAGGCCTAAAAATGACTGTCAAAAGTTTTTTACCCGTAATAACATTTAAATAATTGTTTTTAAATAAAAGTTAATAGTAATATATAGTTAAATATAAAAGTATCAGCTATTCACGCATATACATAGATGTTATTAAATTTAACAGTTACCGTTACTGCTTTGCTAATGTGGTAAAATTTATTTTATGTTATTTTAATGAGACATTATCAATTCAAATTGCTCCATTGATCTCGTGACAACTCACACGTGTAAATGTGGCTTCTATTATTAGTTTGCCCTTTCGTTCTCCCTACTCTTTCCATTAACTTACTTATGATTTTTAGAAACATACATGACGTGGATCTTCATTCTTCATACCATCAATGTTAGTATTTTTTTACATAAATAACGTAAGGCAACGAAAAAGGACGGAGGCCACAGGTTCGCTGTGATTCTTAAGTCTATCATTAATTGAAATAAAACTATTTATTGCGGACTGAGACCGCCCCGTGACCACGTAAGCTATAAAGTAATCGAAACGTCGGGAAGCTAAAAATGTAAAAATTGAACCAAATCCCGATAAAATCCGTAAAAAATAGTTTTATTTTAATGTGTAACATTCGCGTAAATCTAAGAAACCATCTATGATTTATGTTAAAGTCAGTTAAGGCTGCTTTTAGTCAGTGTTCTATTATCATTCATCAAAATTTATATGCGCCGCACATTCACATTAAAAATTAACTTAGCAAAATACTCTCCACGCAAAAGCATGAATAAAATTTGCCTAAATATAATAACTCTTCGTCTCTGAAACACAAACAAAACAAAACCAACGAAAATCGTGTCAAAAGTCAATCTCTGAAAACGCGGTGTTTTTTGTGAGAGGACCCCGTCATCAAAAGATGTAATTTCGCCGGCGCTTAATAAAAATAACACTTTTTTAAGGTGCGCTTCAGTGTAAAGGGTTCGAGCTAAAGTAATCGAGTGTCATTACTCGACTATGAATAAATTACACAAGTTCCCGGACTCGCTGCGGGCTGTGGCGCGAGTTAAAAGCTGTTGGCGGAATTAAAACTATGAACTTTTTTTTTACATCGAGCCGTGAGTTTTGTTTTATTTGTATTGGAAATATAATGCTTACGTCTGACAAACAGTTCATCTAGTAATAGTAGTATAAAACTTTATTAAACAAAAGAAAGACATACAAAAAACTAAAACTTTAGTGTTAAAGCGCAAGTGTTAGATAGAACTCTGGTGCTCAAATAAAGATTTAACTTGTATTATGGACACCAGGGGTTCATATCGTACATTTCAGTCACTTTGTCAAAAGTCACTTACGAAAATCATCAATAGTCAGTCGTAGTATAGTGTCAACGAAATAACTTAAAATGAGTAAATGAGTATTTAAAACATTTACAACACTAGTTTTATAGGTGCGTTACCACTAGCCTTGAATGGGAGGGAAGAGAGAAGGGAAAATGACGGAAAAACATTACACCTAAGTAGTCGCTTGGACTCTACAAGATATCCTAGTATTTTATAAAAGTGTTCAAGAAGTGATTTTTAAAAGTTTTCTTGTTCAGTCCAATTGTGTGCCATTAAGTATCTCGTATAAAACACAGTTGTTTCTGAAAAATGTCAATGGTCAGCTGACCAACCGCTAAATCTTACAACTTAAAATTTTAAAAATTCTTGGAACTCACACCGAGAGTGGAGTGAATTTCGTTATAATATCGCGTTCGTTTGGGACCAGGGCGTTGAAATCGTGCCCTACGCCTGTGTAGCTGGCAGCAAAGTTACCTTGTGACGTGCTGGTCTGGGGGGTATGGGGGCGGACCTCCCTGTCCAGGCGAAATAAAAATGAGAACGGATATGATCTGATAATAAATGGATGCAGTCGAATTTAAATGAAATTATTTCTTCCTTTTTATTCTGGTTTGGAAAATTATTGTATTGTATCTAATGACAAAAATTATTGCGTTGGCGTAAGTATAGGTGTCCACCGTTTTGTTATAAGTATGTACGAAAAAAAGGATTAGCTTTTTAAAAAAAAAGGGGATTATTTTTGGTTTTGTAAGTTAAAGACCATCTAAAGTGTTATAAATTGGCTATAAATTCATTATTAATAACAGAATATCTATTGATATATATAGGCCTTGCTACAAGATTTCTATAGGGACATAATATGTAGAAAGAATTCATTTAATACCTTTTAAACACATAATATTTTTTTCACAATTAAAAAAAAGTAAGGTAAAACCCCACACGAACTGCTTAATCCACCCCACGTTGACTTTTTACCTTTTTAAAATGATTATAAAGGGTTAAAGGGTTAACACACACCTTTAACGTAACGCAACAAAGTTTTTACAAAAAGACCCGTTCGTAGGGACCTTTTTAAACTGGGAATTTCATGTGCCGTAAAGGGCTGCCGCGTGCCGAATACAAAAGTTACCGGTTAATCAGTTTCCTGAGGCAAGGGGGTCAGGCGTGGGGGGCAATATTCTCGCTTTAAATTTGCCTTTAAGCCAACCCTGGTGTTTTCGTTTATTTAGTGCTTTGGAGTGTGAATTTGATATGACCCTTATCTAAATAAAATTATATTCCTTTCATTTCCTATTTTGTGGAATTTCCTGTGTATAATTTTTATTTATTATTAATTGTTAGTGTCTCGCTGTTAGAAGATCTCCCTGAATTCCATCTAAATAGCGATCTAGACAACTTTGTAACTATCCTTAATTCATGGGCCCGATCGTTAGGGTAGCCGAATCTTTGTTAAAGGATATGGTATTTCGGTGCACAATCAATTTGTTTTCTTTTTTTTTTTTAAATATGCTTACTGAAGCATATTTAAAAAAGAAAACAAATTGGTTATACTCGTGCGGTAGCCCAGTGGCTAATCAAACCAAATCTAATCATAGTTATCTTTATTGATTTATGTACATTTATATAACTATAAATTATTTTATGTTAACATGCGTGTTTAACTGTAAAGATACCTAACTTTTTATCATTGTATCACTCAAAGTTGGGCTATTGGAGAACGCTATAAAATATTAAATTATTCTCTATAATTACTAATTGGTATATGAAATTAGCATTATATTTAGGCAGTTGATCGACGATGCCCTCAGGCGAAATTAGGTGTATAATATAATCTAATGCAATTCGGGTAATTTTATAGCGATATTTTGTCTGGTCAATCGATCTATCCTTGAGTTATTTGCTTTCACTTTTAAGCTGTTTGGAAACGCCTGAAGCTATTTGGTTGGATTGTGGGTGTAAGCATTTATCATTTATAATCAGTACCTTTAGTTGTGTAGTTGAGACATCAACTGTGAAACTAGAGGCCGTGGGTTTGACACCCGCGGTGAAAGAAATTTATTGATTTTTTTATGTAAAATTTTGTGCCATTAGATATTATTGGTTTGCATGTTGAGTATTTTTTTGGAGCGACAGTCCGTTGCATTTCCTGATCTACAAAACAGCATCTTGCTATGATGTTGGGATTATGTTTTTATTTGTTAGAAGCACTTATTTTTTATGATTATTATTTTTTTAGCTTTTTGATATCTCTATTTATGCACAGTTCTAAGCAAGCGAGGGGCGCTGTCGATCAACGCTCGATACGTCTCCAGCAAGCCTCGGCAGTCGCGCGCTGCGCCCGTAACGACAACAGTGACCATAATATATTGTATTACGTAACAAGAATAAAATCAGGAAAGTATACAGTCCACGTTTTATTGAAGCCCTAACAGTATTCCTTTACAATCGAGAGGGCTAAGGGCACAGTTTTAATTCTAACAGCAGGTTTATTGCGAATTGGCGGAATTCACATCAAGTTTTCTAAGTACCTAATTACATACAGATTATAAAAATGTTTATATCTCTTTAATAATGTTCTCTCAAACACGATTCAGATTAATCCCACAAAGAACGTATTCGTGTCATTTTGATGATTATACAAAAGCAACTGTCACTGATTGCACTAGAGGCAAGAATTAAGATTAAATTGCATATCACAGAGGCAGCACGGCTCAAAGTGAGCATTGTCTGCCATGACATAATTATAAATTTTAATTTAAATGTTTTTCTCTTTTTGATTAAATATGATATGAAAAAAATCAGTAGAAGACTAATTCAATCTTTATGATTATGCAAAGGTATTGTTTATTATTTTTGTTAAACTTGGCAATTAGCTGTCCTCTAATTTTTTGCTTCTTATTTGTACCCATAACAATGTGATTGTCTGCCTTCTATGGCATCTTACAAAGATTATGCTCTGGAGAGTCTGGCAAACTGGGAGTCGCACAATTGTCACCCTTGGTTAGTATTTGTTTAAATCAGTAAAAATTGATAGTATTCTGTTACAAAACACTAAATAAGAATTTAATGGTGTATAATTACTTTAAAAAAGGTAAACAGTCTTCACGATAAAAAACATGAATAAATTACACAAGAACTGCGAGAAAACTTATTTAAACTTGTATAAAATAAATTAGGTTCCTTTGGCGTTCTACAAACACTATTTTTTCGCCTCGGCCGTACCTTTTTAGGTCTTTGAAGCGAAATTTATTAAGGTTCGTGCCCTATCTCATCCTTTGAGTGGGAGTTTTTTCCTCCAAATTAACGTCACGCTCGATTTTCGAGACTGACTATAATGTAATGACAAAAAGTGTTTCAAACGTGATTATATTTACATTTAAAACGTTTTAGAAGTATGTGTATTCTATTAGAGTTTGTGTATTTTCCTGTAAAGATTTTTCTATTTTTGAAATTTGTAAAGAAGGAGGAGGAGTTGTAGCCAACAAATATGTATGAAGATATTAATAACAGTTGATGAATCAAAAGAAGTATGGACTGCAGCACTTGGATTTCTGTTGCCTCTGCCTACTCAAATGGGATGCAGTCGTGAGTATTATACATAATACATTTAACTCCATAAAGTAACCATAATGTAACACAGTAAGTGCAGTGTAGTACAATTAAAAAAAAACATTATTCATGACGTAAGTCTCTGGATTGCATTAGAAAACCTACAGCTAACATATGGTATGCAACACGATCATTCTAACACGAAATATTATTTTTTATCCATCCTCGCTCTCAACTAAGCTGCAAGCATCATTAAACGACCCCCAAAAATGTTAAAGAGACAAATTCAATGAGTGCTCGTCGAAAATTTAAGTCAAATTTTATCTCCGACACTTGCAACCGAAAAGTAGTATGAAGCGCTCAACACGATCCGTTTCCCTTAATTAGCTGCGAGGTGATTCAACAGCGGGCCGCCGACAATGTTTTACGGAATAAAAGCGTATTAAAAAGAAGAAAAATACATTTTTTTTAATGCTTCCCGCTAGGAACGGGTTGTCTGCAAGGAAATTGAACAGCCGCGCCCGGGACGGTTCGTGTGTCTAAGAATATAAAGCTGTTTGGATATTTCTAGAGAAATTTCAGGACATTTTTTTAACGCGAAAAGCCTTTTTTTATTCTTTGCTTTTAATCTGTAATTACCCTTTTACACGTTATCATTGTCTTGTAATTGAAAATAAAAAATAATTAAAACGTGTTATTTTACCAAATTAATACTAATAAAATAACTAATGGAGGCCAATAATTTTTAATGTAATCTTAAATCTCATATACTCGTATACGCAAGGCATTAAAACATGCATAACTCTACCTATATTTCTGTTACAATTTAAGACAGCTTAGCTCTTCATTCTCGTAAGAATGTTACGTATCGATCTTTCCCTAAAGAATTTCAAGCCCCCAAGCATCGCAGAACCCTTCAAGCCGTGTTTTTATTCAAAACATTGTCACAGTTCTCATGAGTGTTCCGCGTATAACCCGCGACAGGCTGCGACCTGCGTTTATAACAATATTTCTCCCTCCAAGGTACCGCAGACCTTTATTTCGAGGAAATTACTTCGCGCCCGGGTTGAATATAAAAATCCCAACGACACGCCGCTATTATTCGACGGTTCTAAACGTGAAATCATGGGTTTTTATATTTATTTTAGAAAAAGAGTAAGGATTAGGTGATTTTATTTACCAATTAAGAAAGGTTAGAAATCAATTTTTGTTTTATCATTTACGCAAAAATTATAGCTAGATTACAAAATAACAGGAGAACGAAAATATGAGAGAGCCATTTAAAAGTTATTACAAATAGATTACAGTACAAAATTTGTGAAAAATATTTAATTATATCAGCCCATATACGTCCCACTGCCGGGCACGGGTCTACTCTACAATCGAGATAATCGATTGAGAGTGTTTAGGCCATATAGTCCACCACGCTGGCCTAGTGCGGGTTGGGTGACAAATATATTGTGTTTAAATATGCAATGAGGGAAATAATTCAAATTGCAAGGTTTCGTGTCAGTTAATCTTCTTTAGGCATATTGACATATTAATGTCTTTCCGTTTGATACATTTTCAACCTCTTAAATTAAGTATGTTTGATGATAGTACAATAGATTCTGTATTCATTCACCTTACTAAATCAGGTCTTTTAACCCGCGTCACTTTTGAAATATGATTGTTAATTTTACCCTTAAAGTAACAGGGAGCTAACATCTTTAAATAAAGATACGATAATACAACTAAAAATAAAATTGTAGTCAGTATACAGTTGAAAGCTAACAGAAACTTAACTGGTTAAAAAAAACTAGAGAAGTTTCCTTCATCGACTATTTATAAATGTAATCAAAGTGAAATGAAAGTTTTAATAAGTTTATCAAGAGCAGGGGCGCGCCACTTTATTCTGCGGTTGCGGAATGGACGCCACGGCTCGTTATATGGATATTATTGTTTCCGGGAAATGCACAACGCGGTTATAAAATACATTTGCGTTAATAAAACCTTGTTTATTTCGAAATGTTGTGACCAATGTCGGAGCCTGGTTTTTGTCTACTAAGACAAAGGTATGTGGAGCGGGCTATGCTCGGTGTTTCTCTGAGGGATAAAATCAGAAATGAGCTTATCCGACAGAGAACCATGGTTATCCACATAGCCCAACGGATTAGCAAGTTGAAGTGGCAGTGGGCCGGTCACATTTGTCGGAGAACCGACAACCGTTGGGGTAGACGTGTTCTCGAGTGGAGACCGCGCCTCGGCAAACGTAGTGTAGGACGCCCTCCAGCCAGGTGGAGCGACGATATTCGTGGGGTGGCTGGTAGCGGTTGGCGACGATGGGCTGAAGATCGAGCCCAGTGGCGTGCTATGGGAGAGGCCTATGTCCAGCAGTGGACGCAGAAGGGCTGATGATGATGAAGACAAAGGTATGATGGGCTAATATCTGTTTAGAGTCTGGACTTGGCGGGGCCAAAAATTCCGCTATAACAAACTGACAAACGGGGAATTACGTATATAGAATATTATATACACATATATACGATTGCAGCACTAGTCAAAAATTTAAGACTACGGAATAATAAAGGTGATTTTAAAGTTAATCTTATCAAAAAATCTATTCAGATATTATTAGTGCAAAACTGTTTCAAGCATGATTTTTACGAGGTTGAATGTACATATTTTAGTGAGTATAATATGTTGTCTGTTGCTAGAATTGTTTTGTTTCACATCAAAAAATTTTAGTCTATCATCCTACTTACGATCATATAAACAGCGACCAAAATATATTCAAGACCATAATGTTTTTTATAAAAAAACCCACAGCTCCCCAAAGAGCCATAATTCACAAACTGCATCATATAAAATATTATAAAAATACAATTTCCTAAGTATATTACGAGTGAGTTATAAAAATGAAAAGCACTTTATACTAACATAACGGTCGGGAGACATCTAACAATTCAAAAACTCTCATCACATCGTATAAATTGGCATTCAGACGATCGCAAACTCTATTATGTAGCGTAAGAGATTCACGGCTCATTTCCATGAGAGATTCCTAAGTACGTATCCAATCTCTACAGCGACTCTACATTTGGTAGAGTACGAATTATTTTTTTTTGAAACGTTCATCCGGTATTGTTGGCAAACACTTCGCGAACTCTCCGAGACGGGATAGCGTGTTATGAATAAATTAGAAAAGTTTGCTCTCGACGAAAGGCCATGAAACATGCGAATTAATTCAAAATAAAATATCAATTTTGTTTTTTGTTCGAGGCGGAGTTTTGAAGTATTTAGTGATTTCTTTTTAAGTCTTTGGGTAGTGCGTTAAAAAGTGCACGTATTTTGTATTTATTTAAGTTTATGCATGACCAACGCGATTAATTAGTATTTATCATATACAATATTATCAATGAATATGCAAGTACTATGGCTACTTAGCAATGATTCAATGATAGTATCAATTATAAGGGAAAAGGTACTATCAATACAAACTACTAAACAATATCTTTAAATAGGCTAATAATACATATGTACATTCATAATTATATAAACTAACGTTTTCTTTTAAAGGTGTAGGCAGAGGTGCTACCAGAACACCCATTTTTCACCTTGTGTGTTCCGTCTCACGATGTGATAGAGGGCGAGCCTATCGCAATATAGGCAATCAATAAGATGCTTTTAAATGTATTATATCGTTGGTGAAAATTTTATATGAAGGCGGTATAAATATCAAAGTTTTTGTTTTGTTATTTTAGCTTGGCCAAGTGACTGCATCGCCCATTAAATAAAGGATGCTCGATGCTTACGTGCGGGTCGACTTATGATTTTATTTCAATCATTTGGCAACATAAACGTCATACCACATTACCTCCAAACATTAAAAAGAAACTATTATGCCCAAAATACATTTCGCTTGCTTCCTAGCCGCGCCGTGTTTGTCATACCATAATGATTATATCGCCGACTGTACCGTCACACTTCAATTCAAGTGTACATTTATCGGGGTTTGCGCCTTCTTAATTACAACAACTTTTGACATTCGCGTCAAAAGCACTTTGTATCACTTTTCTGATTAACGTTTCTTTACGAGATGCTTAAGAGTTGAAAAGTTTTGACGTCGCGACTACATAAGGCTTAATATAAAATGTACGACAGTCTAAATTTTTGAGATTGAGATAGGCATAGTTAGAATTATATCTGAAGTTATACAACCGAGTAAAAATTACTGATACCGCCATTATTTAAGGCTCGCTAAAGTGACGAGACTATATTTGATGGTAAATACAGTCCCAAATATGTAGTTTATTAACTTGCGAATGAAAATAATCTTTAGATTTACTTAAGTGGGTAATTATGACCCTAAACCGTTATTAGTGTGGTTACTATCCGGGCGGATAAGAAATCCTATCTCTTGTACATCTACCGAATTATTGAGTAATATAATTAATATTCCTATAAAATATACATTACCCGCTAGTTTCAAAGCCCAACACGTGTATTCGGGCTACAGCGTTACATGAAATGATAACTGTGTTCGCCGTTGCCACTTTTGGAAAGCAATCGAGATCGTATCAGCGCGTGATAACATTTTGTGCCTTTAATAATATCTTTTGTGGGACAGATTTAATTTTGTTGATACCGAGACGTTGACTACGCCCACTACAAATGCTATAAGCGCTGTACTCGGCGGTTATCAGGATTCGTTTTTGTTAAAACGCCTTTGACTATACGATTCATGGAAATATTGCTAAGGACTTGTTCTATTTGTGAATAAACGCTTTTTAGCGTATTTTCTAGATATAAATTTGCTGTTGATTTGAAGATATTGGCTGTGGTCTTATCTTTTAATATTTATACAAAATATTTGTCGTTTTTTTAGACCTACAAGTATTTGTTTCGGGTCTGGGTGTTTGTGCGACCGTAAAGTCTCTCGTATTTTCTGATGCCCACGACACAAGACTTAATTGACCTTAATGTGGGTTCAGGAGTCAGGACTATGTATATGACTGTTGGCTGTATTTATTAATTCATAGTACTTACTGGTGGTAGTTTTACAGGTGGTAGGTCTCTCATATGTGACAGGCCGCCTGGGTAGGTATCACCGCAATGTCTATTTCTCCCGCCAAACAGCAGTGTAAATGCACTGTTGTGTTCCGGTTTGAAGGACATTGTAGCCAGAGTAACTACTGGACATATTGAGACTTAACATCTTATGTCTCAGGATGGCGAGCGCCGTAGGATGCCAAGCATTGCCTTGGAATTCATACTGTTGTTTGGTTTTGCTACTGTCCATGAGCGGTCATGTTGCTTACCATCAGGCAAAAGGCATGCTCGTCTCGCTATTCATTGCAATTTAAAAAAAAAAACTTATTTTTTTATAATAATCATGTCTTCACGTTTCGTCTCATTTGAAGATAAGCAAGCAGTTAATGTTCCTTTATATGACTAGTCGTCCATATAATAAGACTACCTACTCTTGGTCAACATTTTGCCAGCTTTATGATAAATTTCCATATTTCCAATTTCAAATATGACACACTTTTATCCCCTATTCAATCTTTTAGGGAATTCATTTTCAAAAATCTTTGCTTAGTGTCACGTATGTCGTGTTAGCAACCACTTTGCAATATTTCATGCTTTTAAAGTCTAGACTGGCTTTTACGCCGAGCATTCCTTGTCAATCACTTACAAAAGTTTTAATAAGTAGATTATTCTGTATACATATCCATACTAAGTTGAAATTCTATAAACAAACTAAAAGCCAACTAATCTAAAACCTCTACAAAATGTAAACTGCATGCTTCTAAACTTAAAACTATTTTTCTTTTCCAACAAATTTGCAGTCTCTTCGTATCTTGGCAGGGTTTTTTAAACTTTGATTAAACTTCGTTCAATTTATAAATAAAGTTCACTGACCCATGTTGTAGAATTGGATTAGAATAAGCGCTGAAATCACATCACCAGTCTTACAGTGTAATTTTGTACATTGTATTATTTTGTAGTTGTTGAGTTTTTCATAGTTTAATTAAAACAAAATTGAAGAACTAAAATTAAATGATAATTATTGCCATAAAATAGGTTCTAATACACTTTCTGTTTACCTCTTTAACTTATTTCAATTCGTGTATTTATAAACAATATTATTCTTATTGAGATTAATTCTTGGTATCAACTCTTCCAAAACTACCACCAAAAAATCCAAAGAAACCGATGGTAACGGGTAATAAAGCACCAATAAATTAAATAAAGTTTCCGAGCATATAATTGGTGTTTCGCAGTGCAAGTTGCCCGCACCGGGCACGCTACCAAGCGGTTGTGACTGCAATTTGCCTCATGCCAGTCACTTCTATTAAACGAAAAATGAGCTATCGAAACCGCAGAGTTGTTTCCTTTGATGAAAGCTAGCTTCGGAAACAATACAGCTGGAACATTATAGACTATGTTGCCATAAAATGTATTAATAGTTGGTGAAAGATGGTTGTGATGATTGGTGTGCGAAAGATCAGGGGTTGCCTTTGGTTTGCAGTTGCTTTATAATCAAAGTTCAATTATTCTTCTAGACCTTTTCTATTTACTTCATACAGCCGATTTTCCTTCATCTTGGAAAGAATTGTCATGGATTTTGAAAGCAGATTAAAACCTATATCTAGTAGTTGTTTTTCTGCTTACTACTTTCTTCGGTTTTAGTTCTATCTCATCTGAGGTTACTCTCCACCACTGAAATTTAGTTTTGTCGTTGAGTCTTCGCCTGCTGCCCCATGATGTTTTTAATCATTATCTTACAAATGACAGCTGGATAGTATTTTTATTTGTTCCTTCTTCTATTTCAATGATTGTTCTGGTAACGTGTTCTTGTCATTTAAAATTATTCCGCTTCTACTTTTTCTCAATCCTCGACTTTATCAATGGAGCATTTATAAATAAATGTAATTATTCATTGATGTACAATATTGGACCAATGAATGGAGTTCATTCAAATTCTAAATTTATTATAAAGGATTGAAGACCTTCGACATTCCTCAATGGAAACTGATGTCAAATAATTTCGAGAAACATTTCTAAAGTTTATTAATATCAGTGACGAATAACATACGGAACTTATATTTGGCATCGGTTATGTTAGGCAACGAAACCCCCCATACACTGAAGTTTTGTGGTCTAGTTATTGGTATAGTTTAATCTCTTTAAATCTTGATTTTATGAACAGCGACTTTTCCTGATAATCTAAAATCATTATTGGCGCTGGTTTGTAGCGTTATTAAATGTATCTATTTATTCCCATCCCATCCTGTTACATCCTATTCAGTCCCGTTTTATCCATTCCTTATAATACTGCTCCGCTCCTATTGGTTATAGCGTGATGTTAAACAGCCTATAGCATTCCTCGATAAATAAGCAAATAATTACATGAATATTTTTCCAATGCGAACCAGTAGTTTATGAGATTAGCGGGAACAAACAAACGAACTCTTCAACTTTATATATTAGTATATATTATTTTGACATTGCAAAGTACTGCACCTGCTAGTAAGCAAAGATGGGTAATATTCCATAGAGAATCAGAGAGATGCTTAAATAATAGTCAAAGAATTGTTAAGGATATGACAGTTATTACTATCCCTTTTATTATCTCAGTAAAGCCAAAAAGAATACATCTATGTTCACGGTCCTGTAATCCGGCTCGCTAGTAGTTTATAGTCAAGTTGGGTCTCTAACAAATTTTTCTTTGGCCTTAACGCCTAGCTGTCACATATAGCTGTCACACAAATTTTTGCATCAATGTTCTAGAGAAAAAAGTGTCTAGATCTTCTTCATGCGACCATCCAGCGCGATACCGTACATGCATACATAAGCTTACGCCTTTATCCCAGAAGGGGTAGGCAGAGGCGCCACCAGGATACACACATTTCACCTTGTATGTTCCATCACATGATGTGATAGGGGGCGAGCCTATCGCCATATCGGGCACAAATTCCTGACTCCGGGATGATAATGAATAGAAAAACCCATTATCACTTTGCCAGACTCGGGATTCGAATTCGAGACCTCAGCTTTGTAGTCGTACCGTAGTACAACTACGCCACCGAGGCAGCCCAATACTGGCGCGATACCAATAATTTATTTATTTATTTATTTATTTATATATGAGGTTCACCAACAGCGCCACATATCATACAGTGTAAAAGAAATGGTATATAATGGTGAAGTTGGTCTTCTTACGAAGCTTATAATATACCCCCTACTAAACTGTTTCTTGTTCTCTTATTCTATAACGATGAGCTTATATTTAAATGAATACTGAATATAAGAATCGTTCAATTATTTTCGAAAAGATCCAAGACTATTTGTTGTATCGGACACGGTAATGGAAAAACGAAAACGTCGAACAAATAGCATTAAACGTATACAATAACCGTATTCCCGGAGCTGTATCGAACCTTTACATTTAAGAAGATACGGTAAGTAATAAGCGGGTATTGTTCAATCCTAATACCAACAAATATAATGTTATTAGTTTTAGATCCGTTTGGAAATTTACTTTTACCTATTAGAATGCAGGATCTTTTCGAGGGCAAAAAGAAGATATGGTGGTCCTCGTATCAAAACTCTTCCTTTGTAAAAACGTACCTCCATCCATTGTGCCATTGTTATGTCAAGTAAGAAAATACATACAATATAAATTAGTGTTTTTATATACTACTGGATGCAGGCTGCTTCCAACAGATCGACGTGAAGATCCTTAGGGGAGGCCTATAATAATAATAATAAATTTTCACTGGAAACTGTTCGAATTATGCAAAATTATAGCTCAAGACGTAATTAGTTTTGTTTCTTTAGATTTTGCTTTAAGTCTGATAACATAAACTTTAAATATTAAATTAAAATAATAAAAGAATATACTTTAAATGTATTTAAAATATAACGTAAGGTAAATTATATCTTTAAGAATGAAATAACTCACATTTCTGGGCGTCAGAGCAACGAAATTACAATTATATTATGTAAGATTATTGTAGGAAATAATCAACTTCACACGTGAATGGTGTCTTTTTGATACCACGTATTAGGTAGGCTAGATAATAACAAAGCATTTCTTTTCTTACCGAGTACAACAACACCAAACGGGGCTTGGAAAAAACATTGTCTCTTAGGGATTACCTACTAGATAATGAATCGTAAATTATATCAATGAAGAGACAATGCAATAAATTGCAGAGGAACGCCAAAACACTTACAATCACCAAAACCCAAGTCTACATGAATACCTACATACAGCTACCAATACCAAAAAAAACACTTATACTTTCATTGTTATTTGCTTTTGCACCTTTACCGAGCGCATAAAACCGTGTGAACGAGAATAATCGGCCGATTTCAATTTAATCCGCGTGTAGATTGCGACTCTGTCGGTGATTGATCGGAACAGAATATTTATAGGCGATCATGGACGAATGTAATCGAATATTTATAGAAATATCATTGTTGTCGTTTGTTGAACAATTTATATTGAATATTCATTCATTCAGAAGTCTGCATTCGTGAAGGGGCAGGCAGAGATGGCATAAGTAGCACTATTTTTGTCTTAAAATGTGACAGCTGGCGCTATGCCATGCATAAAGTTTAATCCAAGGCAACTTATATGAGATATTTCAAATTAAAAGTTCTTTGGCAGACCTATAAATCACCCTCGGGATCTTACAGTTTAAAATCCGTGCCTACTTCTACTAGATTAGACAAATAAAGCAAGTTTTTTTGCCAATCCCGCGAGTTGTAGAAATCTTTCTAGAGTATCGAGATGTTAGTAGAGGTATGTTTAGCAGTTGATTTCAATTAGTTGATGGCAATGAATCTTGAAATGAAATCTTAATGCTAAGTATCCACGAAGTCATATTTAACGCATTCTTCCAAAATTACAAGTTTCATTACTTATATTTTTTATGTCTCATTGTTAGTAACAGGTATGAACCAACCATTCGCCTTCACATTTACCTCACCTTTGACAACGTTAAAAATTTACTTAGTTTTAATGTCACCGTGGTATTTAGCCGGGACAATTACACGCTCTCGAACAAAAACTATTGATTTCAGATATTAGGCTCGAGATTATTGATTAGTAAAGGTTGTGACGAATTAATAGTTAATGATCAATCATGCAGAATTAGTATTTGTTTTTCAACCTTCTATAATTTGTTTATTACTTCGAAGTATGTGCAATACAAATTATTTATGTCTTCGATTATAAATAATTGAAGTAACAAAAACTTTATTACAATTGACCTTTGCCTGGCAATTTCTGCTTTTTAGATAGATTATAATTGAACCAATGGCTTTAGGCTAGACTATAGCAAGTTGCTAAAGTTTATTAAAGTCTTTTGCTCAGCGAAACATAATTGCTGTAAAAAAGTCGGGGAAGCAACTTTAAGCAGTAAAGCTTCGGCTCACCCGACAATTTCTTCACTTTTCTTCATTATTATCATCATTATCTTCAGCTATAAAAAATCATCTTATAATCATAGATCTCCTGCAAGGATTTCCAGAAACTTTCTGAAACATTCATCAATTCCTCTGTCCACCTCGTAGGCAGATGGCTAACTCGATACTATCATAGTATACTACTAGAAGTCCAAAATCCAATATAGCAATAACATCTCAAAATAACTAATAGAACAGGGTCTAATAATAAATTATTCTCGAGCAGCCCGGAGATTCCCCAACCAGAACAAGCAATAAAAGTGTTTAATTAGTCAAAATCAATTCACAACGAGTTATTGTTGCCTAAAGGCTGAATCAAAAGCTATAAATCTAAGACAATGTTTACGGTTCAACAATGTGCCCGTGGATTTATCGGTGCAGCTTCGAACCCTTCGGTAACTATTTCGCTTTGTCCAAGTTTGTCTTTGGATATTGGATTTGGGTTTTTAAATATTTGGGTATTATGTTTTTCCCGTTATCGTGGTAATGGCTTAGGACTGGGAACCGTGCAGTTCCAGTTTCCATTCCCGATTTGGCATACCAATTACTATGTTTTAGGCTTTGAATAACGTTATATATTTTGATCCTGGTATATCGATAGGTTCGCTTTCCATTACGTAATATTAGGACGAAATTAGGTACCTACAGTAAAAAGTGATACTGGTGTCTCCTCTGTCAATAATGGAAGTGACCGCCTTATCGAGAATATGAAAACGTGAGCTTATGTCTGTAATATGTATAATATATTTATTGAATGGGATTATAAAATAAAAAAGTACAATTAAATATATAAACAAATAAATTGGCACACGACCGAACAAAGTGGTGGAATAAAGAGGAGGCCTATGTCCACCAGTGGATCAATACGGGCTGAAACGATGATGATGATGACAAATAAATAAATAAATAGGCAAAACTGTTATTGCTAGTAGTTCTTTTTCGCACAGTGTTAGCTAAGCTTCGAAGTATACGGATAATATAAGGTTTAATTATAAAGTCCTGGCGTGTTCGTAAGCGATCTCATTCGTAAAGCATTTGTGGGAGACAATCACACGCTTGGTCACTCTACCGCACGCGAGGGTAACCAAGTAAATTAATACATCACTATCGGTTGTTATGTGAATTTCATTGTCCTCTATTTCTCATATTTGTGGAAATCTAGGTATTTTGGATGAGCTGATAAAAGCCGTGGGAAATCGTTCGATACAGGGATATAAAATATCACAGTAGATCACAAATTTTATCGATAACTTGAGTGCAGCATTTGACATTTATATTAACTGTTGGTGATGTGTTTTATTAATGTTTAATAATTTACTAACCTTATATTACTTATATTATTAAAGTAACTCCCTAAAATGCATCTTCCTTCTCTGCATATCCAATATCCATGTATCGTTTCCCAAGGATTTTTCAATTGGAAGGATAAATATACCTATATTACCACCCGATTACAGATAAAACAAAATAGAACACGCAAGCTTTTTACTACATTTTCATTCAACCAAAATCAAATTCCTCACCAGTCGTTCCTTGCACCATCTATAACCAATTCAATTTCATAACTATTATCCAACGTAACCAACCGCAATCGAATGAAAAAACTCATGCCCCCACATTCACATCCGCACCCTCACAAAGGAGGGATATCCGAAAACAATAAAACGCTCCGGCGATTTTAATCCTTTAAGGCTTTGTCTCGCGAAGCGTTAGCGTCCGTTTTTGCTTGATTAATCTAATGCCACACTCGTAATTGTCCGTACTGGGTTCTTCACGCTTGTATGGACTGTCCCTTACGGTCTGCTGCAGTAACAAATTGTCTCGTGTCATTTTCTTGGGTTTGCTTTGGGCTAATAGAGTTTCTGTTTGTCTAGGCTTATGTTAGTATGGTTGGGGGTGATTGTATTAATGGTTTAGTAAGTTTAGATTTTGGTATGTTGACTCTGATAGAGTGGTTGTTTTTAACTGATCGACACTATTACGTCAGCATGATGGAACTAAATGTATACAGGTTGATTCCGAAACGCGTCACACTTTGATTCGGTAACTATGTCCAGTTTATCTATTAGCTTTTATAGAGTGATCGCTATTTGCACCTATAAGCATATTCTGTCATAAACAGATATTATATGCTACTGATTGCAAAAAAAAAAAAATTGCCTATTCCTGATGGTCAGTCATTACTGCCGCCCATGAACATTCACAACGCTTGGATCATGGATGTGTTGCCGGCCCATCAAATCAGGAGGAGAGCGGGAAGGCAAAAGGCCGGGGAGAGGAAAGCGGTATAGGGCATCCGGCCATCTCGCTCCCTGAACGAAACGCGACTGCAAAGCTGTCGCTTTACGTCGATTTTCTGTGAGACAGTGGTACCCATTCATGCTGAGTCATGTCTGACAACAGCGTGGCACAACCACTTCCAAAACTATATTAGTATTTTTTGTTTACCTGACATTCAAGAAAATAATCTATCCAAATTGAAATTATGTCCACGTGCTATAACATCACATTAACATTTTTAATACCATAACTTCAACAAACAAAATTGTTGAAACATCTAAAACATTTCGCAGAGCGCAAGAAAAAGCCTCGTAAGTCCTTGAAATCCGGTCGCAGGGCTTATCCAGTTGACAAGATTACAATATGTAATACAGCCCGACTCAGTCCTATCGCAGTTCGCTAAACAACCCCACAGTGTCAAAGACTTTAAATGGATGAGGTTTTTTGATGCTTAAGTCATCGACGGGTTGCGAGTAGTATTTTGTTTAGTCGGTTGTGGAATTCGAATTTCGAAAAACGTGGAATTTATAGACATGTACATATTTTTATGGAATAAGAAGCAGATGAGTCATCTGATGATAACTAGTGTTTGTCCATGAACACGCAGAATGTCAGGGAAATCGTAGGACATTCCTCCTTGCGTCGATTCCCCAACGCTGGGGGTCGTGAGTCATCCGGGAAACAATCCTTCGCGCACGATGTTGTGCCATCTGGTCCGATCCTTGGCGACTTGAACCGCTTCAGTCACGATCATGTTGAGTATGGTGCGGATCTGATCCGTCCAGCGCTTTGGGTTCTTGCTCCTTGATCTCTTGCCCGTTGGACATTAGACGTTCAAAATTGAATAAATAAGTCAAGGTATATAGCTATAAGTCTCACTGTTGGATAAGAACATGCTCAAATATAATACCAAGGAACTTTAGCCTTAGTTTACTATCGTGGCGCTATGGCGTTCGTTGTATAGGTGTCTGTGTGTTCTGTGAGTAGTAATTTATCCAAACCACCGAAAGATCTTCAACAGTAAAACCTTAAAACCCGGCAACGAACCAACGTTTACACTGACATTCTGCATGTTCATAGGCATACACAATTTGCCATTAATTGACCCAACTACACGTCTGCCTCTTATTTCAGATAAATATATAAATGTCCATACAAGCAACAACGTTTTTAGAAATTCGAATCCCACAACCAACATCAACATTATTTTGTTAATACATAAAACCTCGCCAGCTTCGGAATCAAAGGAGAATTTAATTAAAAATGTCTTTGGAGCCGATGGTATTATTAGAAATTGATCTCTCATTCTAATATTATATTCCTCTACATATTTTTTTCCAATTTATTCCACGGTGAATACTGAAACTCATTTTTTTCATTGGTCCCTTGATAACATTATGATGGCTTCATAAGTTCGCTAGTAGAATTATTTCTATTTGTAGTTATTCCATTTTAGATTACCCTTTTATTTTTGGTTTTAGAAATGTTAATTATTTAATACAAAATTAATTCTAAATTGTGATTTTCTGGGCTAAATTGGAGTTTTTATAATTAGGGCGACAAGCTGAAAATACAATTTATAGTACGAGCATTTCAATTCAAGAGTTACACAATTATGCTGATCTAAACTGGATATAGACAGGGTGAACCCGACACGAGACATATATACGTGGTTTACTATGACAGAATTTTCACCATCATAGATTAGATTGGTGGGACAACTCAACTGTAACATCTTCTATATAGTTTAGTTAGTAGTATTTTTACTTCACATTGCTTGATCATTTACATTACCTTGATAATCTTGCCTCCTATACCAATATCAGAATGGAATCAACAACAGCAACGTTTGTAGGAAAAAATATATATAAAAAATGACCTTAGTATAATTAAGTTCAAAATTTAGATGAGAAAAAAAATATGGAATAAAGGAATGTCCTTCGCACGATATTAAGTTTAGTTTATCAAAATCCCCCCAGGCTTTACAAACACAGAACTAAAATAATTTCTTAGAAAAATAATTACCGCGGTGAGTCAGGTGAAGGAATAATAGCTTTAATCTCAGTTGTGATGTAATCCGGATCTACAAGCATGTTTTTGTGGCGCAAGTTTGTCGTCGGATTATGACATCATTGTTTAATTTCCTAGAAACGCTAAAGAGTATTTTATATAAAACTTGTTTATAGAACTTAATGTGTTTACTACAAAATAGATATCTGTATTTGATAGTTAGTACGGCTTTCATTCGTCAACAAAGTAGCAATATAACGTACTCTTCTTAGATGACCTGAAGATTAAGGTTTCTATGATTTTAAAGGTATAATGTCATTGTTAATTTGACAGTTGACAAAATCCATCAATCCTCACCTCTTTCCCTCTAATTAATCGCTCTAATCCCTTTTCTCCCATTATTTTAGTATATTTGCAAAGGCCAAGTAAGCCTTTACGACATTCAAATGTTTAACGGCCTTATTCATAGACAGATTTACAACCTATTTTATCTATCGAATGTTTTGTCTGAATTCTAAAGTCGTTCGAAAGGGACAAAGCATTAAATAACTAAAAGAGGTTTTAAACCTATAAATAAGGCCATAACTGTTTATATGTGGCGATGATCACTCTTAATGAGGTGAGACGATTGTTCATTTGTTCCATTTAGGTATAATTTATTTTTAAAAAGTCTGAGCGGGATCTGTATAAGCCTATTTGCCATTTGGATAAACAAATTTAGCCCCTTCCAATACTTTCACACTAATATCAAACCAAATGTACTTTCGCCCTTTCGGTCGCAGATATTTTGCAAGTATAATGTAAAGCTTAAACGTAATTTGCAATTCTGAACCAATGTTAGACAATAATAGAATAAGAGAAATCCTTTTAGTTAAGTTATTAGAAGCTTTGTTTACCCAGATTATTATTAGCTACTTGTTTATCTTTATAAATTAACTCTTAGGATGATTTTGGGGTTAAGAGAAATTGGGTATTACGCAATAAGTATGCGTTTTGTCTTATAGTCTGTTGCAAATTACCTGACTAGAAAATTTGGATAGGGTAATAAATACGAGTAACAAACTGTCTCTATATTAAGTTTTAATCTCCGTGAACGATTTTGTCTATTTTATTCGCGTATGGATACGAACTTCGACTTTTTTAATTACAAATAAAAACCTAGATACATATTGTGTCTATTTACAAATATGTATTGCATTGCACTTTACATAAAAGTCTAGTTTTTTAAATTTAAAATTTGGATCCTATGCTGAACAAAATTATTAAATTGTTATTATCATTTCGATATCAGCAAAAAACTCGCTAATTAATATGATCTATTGCATTTGATAAAAAGCCTTAACGAATCGAATATTTTGCGTAATAAAGTAATAATTTCACCAACAAACCCATTTTTCTCTCCTTTATAAAGTCAAAACAACTTTCAAACCAATAGTTCTATAAATATATTTTATTATAACTAAAGCTCCATTAGACCGGCGAAAGGTTCTTATCTTTTCATCAGATTTCTTATCGCAACACAAAGAATTGTCGATAATGTACAAAACTCTACTAATGTACCAAAATGGCTCTACGTAATTTACTACCTCCGGGTACCGCCGAATAAAAACCTCCATAGTATGAACCACTTCTAAAATTTTTTCGCCTTTTGTTTCGCTTTTTTGGCGTACATTAATTTATCTAGCCGAAGTGGGCGGGCCGTTTTATGTTGTCGGAAAAGTTTTTGTTTATTCGTCCGACAACTGGAAATATTGTGGCTTTGTTCCGGCAGCGATGGGAACTATTTTTAGTTGAAACGTAAATAATGGGGGAAATAAAAATGTATTTATAGTTTCTTCAATGGGACTACGTACGGAATCAATAACAATGGACCTCGCAAACAAAATCGTAGAGCAAACACTTCTTGTCCCGTAAATATATTTCTGGAATATTTTTGGCATCAACAGATCTTACGGACGCGCCTGGGTCCTTAAAGTATGGTCCTCCTTATCCAGGTGTGATTGGATGGAACCTCATACTTCAACACTCGTAACTTGTGATCTATTCGTCTTATAATCTGGCTCGTCTGATAGTATTTGTCACTATCTATGAACAAACTACTGAACTTGAAGCCAGAGCGTGTGTTGCCGGCCTTCTAGTGTATGCAGTATTTCTGTGAGCTAGCTTGAACACTGATTGATGAGTCTCATCTCGTGTGTCATCGTTTCTGGACTAGATTGAACTTTATTAACTATAGCCTCAGACAAGGCGTATCTAAGTCTTGCAGTGTTGTGTGATACAAGTCTGACTCCGCTGAATCGCGTTGTCAATAAGATTATTAAAACCTCAATGACCTTCCGTGAGCAATATTTGCCTCCAACATTTTTGAAAGTTACTTATCACTACCAGCAGATCCATTTGCTAATTCACTATCATTCTACTTTAAAAAAATTGCACCTCATGAAAATGTATACCCATCATGCAAAATATTCTCACGTACCAGGATAGCATCATTTATAACAAGACGATCCTAAAGGCACGGCAGGTGTTCCCTATCATAATGTGTCACTGGGTCGGTGTAAAATTTCATGAAAGCCTTCACCTTCACTTAACGCGAGCTAACTCCAAATTCAATATTCAACACGACATTTGGGTGTAAACATCGCGTGTCGGCTCTGCCGGCGCGAGGCAGGAGACAGAGCGAGGGGTTTTGCATGTCATCTTATGAGGTTTCGTTGTATTGGGACAGAAAACAAATTATTGGTGTTGTTGTGTCGTGGCAGACAGATATATGCCGGAAAATATTGCTTAAAGTTTGTTTCAATTTTGTTGTTTTGTTGCTGAGAGAAACCTAGCTCAATGTTTGTGGATTAATAGTCTATTTAATTCCTGAGGTATAAAGATAATAATTAATGCATGTGGCACTAGACACGAATAGTAGTACTTTCGGTGTGTAATAGAGCCTCAGTGAAACAATTTTGTACTACAGTATGAATGAGCCATCTCTACGTATGACCGTTAAAATAACAGATTATTATCAATCTATAAACAGAATTTCTTACCCACCCACAGTTCAAGTTTACTGCCTTACAAAAATAATATTTCTATTCCCACCATCGCAACCTCTCATAGCTTACTAACACCGCACGTTTTGTTGCGTCATCGATCATCTTCAACGGCGCTTTTCGCTCACAGTACTCGCGTGGTGTGTCGAAAATTACTTACGGGACCGTGGCAGCGCTGTGGAGGCAAAAAATATTTACTTTCGCTTAGAATGCGTAGGCGAGCCTCCGAGCTCTTGTGCTGATGCCATTTAAAGGTTATCTTAAATGGACGAGTTTGAAATAGAACTTGGTAAACTTTGAAAATAAGTAAAATTGGAGGTGAGTGATAACCCATGGCATACATGACTTTTCTACATTTTGTGTATTGGAAATTAGTTATCAGTGATTTTAACGGTGACAAAATGGAAGAAATCCTGGTTACCCGATATTTGTCTAGGAGAATTTCAAGGTGTAGAAATTTACCAACTTGCCCTAAACTATAGTGGTGAATTAAATACGAATGTTTTTCAATCATATGGAATGATAGAGTATGGTCCAGCTAAAAAGGTATGCTAAAATTCATTTATATATATAATTAAAATCGAATATATTGTTATGTAACTGGCTTAGTTTTCATACTTTGTCCTGTCAATGAAATTGTATAAAGGCTAAGCGTATGGGCTAACATATTAAACACAACTTTGTGCGATGCCGAAGTATCCAACCATCACTTAGGTTCGTACAAACTATCATGAATGGTATTTGAATTGTATTCCCACAGAAACTTCGTGACGTATCAACAAACTTTGCATTCTCAATGTAGAGCTATATCTTATGAAGTTTGTATGAAACGAGCTTACAAGGGTGTTACATAATGTATAGGTAAACTGATTTCTAAAGGCTTTACGTGCTATTTATTTAAGGAAAGCGAACTGTTACACGCGTCTTGTTTTCCGTAAAAATAATCGCGATAGGAGAATCTTGTTTTACGGAACATAATATTATGATGTGTAATAAAACCATACCTCATCGGTTATGCATAAGAATAAAAAATCTAAATTAAATATTTGGTATTTATTATATTTTAAGACTCTATTATATTTTTCTTGGTGGACTATATGGCCTAACCACTCTCAATCGATTCTCTCGATTGTAGAGTAGGTCCATGCCCTGCAGTGGGACGTATCTGGGCTGATATAGATAGATAGATAGATAATTATATTTTCGGGAGTTTTTCTCCAAAGTATTCTGCCTGCATTTGTTTTAAAAGTGTACGGCTGTGCTATCTCTGATGTAGTCAACTGACATATCTTTCGTAAAAAAAAAACAAGCTGAAAATCTACCTCTACCCCATTTACCTAAAATTCTGACAATAGAATTCAACAACATTTCCACTTCACTTGAAATTAGCTTCGTGAGTAAAATTTTTAACCACCGAGTCTCGCGGTAGCACGCACAACTTGATTAATATAGATACAAACTCTTGAATGTGAACCAGGCTTGCAATAAGTTGGGACACACTGACTCGTTGTTTATAAAACTTTACAAAGAGCCGGGCATAATCATGAACGGCAAAAAATAGGTCATACATCCTTACATAAGCATTCGCCCGAAATGTGAGTCGTCGATAACGAAACAGTATGTCAATTTTTTTTCGACCTAAATGTGTTATGTTATGAGCTTATCGCCATGCTCACAAATTCTAGGCCTGGGCAGCTCATATGTTTTGAAAAAGACAATGCCATATTTTAGGTATAAAAAGCCATGGTGTCATGGTTTGCAGTTTATAAATTCTGACACCAGATCAATGAGCTAGTCTAACTATATGTCACCAGTGTTACTAATTTTAGCCAACCAGAATTAAAAAAATAGTGTATCGTTGTTTATTTTTGGGCAATAATGGTAGGTATGCCTATTTAATAAATAGGCATACCTACCATAAATAGTATTTATGTAAAATTGTTTCCGCTGCCATGTTTAATATTATAGTTAATTATGTATTGAATATTAAAACGAGATCTCTCAGAATTCCGTCAGTTAATTGATTTTTGTAGTTCGTGGAATATCGTGTATTGAAAAAATTCCGCAATTTATCCTGGCCACGCCAATAATCATTTTTACTGCATAACATACTTGCTGGCTTATAAAATTTCCATAAAAGTCTTTTGTTTTTGTAAATATTTTGGGTAAATTATTGCTAAATTTAAAGGTGTAATCTTCATCACATTATATGATTGTTGTTAGTATTTCCATAGTAGATAGACGAAGGAAAAAAACACTTTTCTTTCAATGCCCTAGCTATTAAATATTGGGAACTTGCCTACGATTCCGCAGTTGTGGATGTTTATGAGTGACTTAATTACTTTCTGTTAGACAAGCCGTTTCCTCGTTCACTTCCCTTGCTTTAAATAAGAAAAAAAAATAGTTTAAAAAGGTAAAGAAATACGCTTAAAAAAATAGTTTTTTTTAATAATAAATTTGAGTTAAAAATAGTGTAAGAAAAAATGATTTTATTGTAAAAAAAAGCGTGGGGTGCATGGTATCAATGTTTTGATAATATCCTGAAAAGCACCCCACGCTTTTTTTTTACAATAAAATATTTTTTTCGTACACTGTTTTTAATTTTTATTTTTTTTTATTTTTTTTTGTCAAATGCGCCTGGTAGATTCCTTTATTGGTCTTGACGCAGACACTCCGGGTCTCAGGAAAACAAAAATCGCTAATCCTGATTATCCTAGTAAGGATAACGGGTCAAACTGTTTAAAATATTGAATTGTCATCGGTCCTTAATAAGAATGCCAAATTTCGAGTTAATCCGACGTTTTGAAGGGGGTCAAAATCATGTTCAAAGATTCCGTTACATACTAACACACTAACATACATACGTTTGAAGCTAATAAAAGCGTATTAAAAAAAAACACTCTTGGTAATAAGTGTAATAAAAGATGATATTAAAATATATAGATAAGTATTAATAATTACTTAGTAGTCAAAACATCGCATAAATATATTTTCTTCCGTCGATAGTAAAAAACCCCAACAAAATTGCTCACCGTACTAACTATCAATGACTTAGTTATTTAACTCCACCCTTTATTAGCTGTTACGAAATTCTTCAAAGAAGGCCAGTGTTTAATGCGAAAACTCTTCCATTTCGACGGTAAATTACTGTACAATATATCTACCGATACTTTTGTATTTCTCTTGTAATGGGAAAGAAAAAGTTTTGTCGGTTTCCGATGTTAACACAGCTGTTATCTATGACATGACGCAACAAGTATCATTTCTTACATAGATTTTTGGGGTTGTTACATGCTTGTATTTTGTGATAAAATGTCGACTTTTTTTGTTTGTGGAAAAAGTAATATTTTACGAGATTTTTTTTATCCTGGCCCATCAAAACAGTACTAAGGTGGAACTGGAGATAACTATAATGATATTAAAATTATAAGCGAAATGAAGAAAGTTTTTATCTCTATCTCTCACCTGTTCTAACACAGATATAAATAAATGAATACACCGAACAGTCACAAAGTCCTGAGCTCACATTAAGATCAATTAAGTCTTGTGTCGTGGGTATCAGAAGGTACAAGAGACCTTCGGTCTTACAAACACCGAGACCCGAGACGAATACTCGTGGACCTCACAAACATTTGTCTCGGTGTAGGGATCGAACACGCAGCCTCTAGTTTCTCAGCCGGCGTCAAACCAACTGCGCCACGGAGGTTGTCACACAGACAGATATACACTGATAGAACCGGACATGGGACAATTGTGTGGATCATTGTTACCAGATTACCAGCATCGGGTGTACAGGTTATGTTAGATATATTCTACCACCAGCTTTAGTTCTCTATCAATCTCACTCACTAACGGGCAACACTGAAGTCGTTATTTCAAGTTGGTTTCTTTGAGTCAGTGATAACACCGCTTTGAGTGGACCCATTTGTAATGCAGCTTTAAAAACCCATACGCCCGAATACTCAAATGCCGCTTAAATATTATTCTGCACTCAACTACGAAAGTCCTGCTTAAATGTACTGATTAAGTGGGACATGGTTAGTTATGTGCAACTAAATATTTAAATGGCGTTTGAGTATTCGGGCGATAGTGAGACTTTATAAAAGTCAATTCTAGGATTAATATTTTCACAGCCACTCGTAGGTTTATGAACGGCTAAGCTTCTTGAAGTTAACTATTCGCTTTAATACTAATAAATTAATAATAATGCCAACAAAATTAAAAATTAAATACACAATTTTATTTCCCATAGCCCTTTCTTCCCACCCTATACTTTCCCGTACCCCTCTCTTTTTAGAGGCAACGCATCTACAATTAAAGTATCCTAGATATTAGTGGGTGACAGTCTTCACTTACAGCATTATTCATAGCCAGTTTTAAAACCCATTTTAGTTATCGAATGTTTTGTCCCTTTCGAACGACTTTTGAATTAAGTTTAAGCGAAGAAGATAGAACATTCAATAACTAAAATAGGTTTTCAAACTGTCTGAATAAGGCCTTTAGTATCAGGTGAACCGTATCCTTGTTTGCTTAACCTATATCAAATGAATTAAGAATGACGGGTGAACTTTTAAGAAATGTTAATACTATTTTAAGTACAGGCAAATACGGGTGGGCGCGGTGTAGGCGTTGAAATCATTAGATTTTTATCTACATCGTTATTTGGTACAATGGAAGATTTATGGGAAGTATAAGAGATTATTACCATGACAACGTACGGAATACAATTCATTTTCGATTTACTTGTGTTATAAATATGTTTTAGAGAAAATAGTTTGTGATTTTTTCTTAAGCTGTCTACAATCTTAGAGACTGAAGTAAGGGATTTATGTATCAATTTAAATGTTTACGGGTGGATTTAATTTGATTATTTATTGTGAAATTCGTATTTATTGCTTTTCTATGAAACGAAAGGCCTTGAATTCAATTTTTACGCGAGACAAATGTTTAAATGCCTTGACACACGCTGGTCAGTGTAAAATATTATTCTGGCTCTTTTGTTTCGAGTATAAGTGTTGTCGGATTGCAGTCTTAATTTCTACGCCACAAAAATCCTTGCTTTGCAGTTAGTACTATACGTGTAATTGTTTGGTTTATTTATTTTATTAATATTAAAAACCTAATAGAGAAAGGTTTATACTGCAATGATTTTAAAACCAAAATAGACTTTGCAAATCACTCAAGAACATCCATAAAAGTGCTGACAACTGAATGAATATTTGATGATATATCAAAGAAAATTTACTCCCCAATATCACTTGCTCGGATCAAAAAAGAAATAATGTAACCCTAATGTATGAGGGGAAGGATTACTCCGTCTCCAGGAAATTGGCTTAGTCTTCGAGGGAAATTGTTAAAGCGAAATATAAAGGCAATACATTATACCACCACTATACTTCTATGTATAATATGCATAAGCTTGTGTGGTGGGTATATTCGACTTATCTATAATGCAATATTGTTACGAAGTAATGTTTTGAAATTTAAGTGAGTAATAATTCGGTAGTATGGTTGCATCAAAGTAGATTATTTCTGTCTCACTACGAGGCAAATTAACTCTATAAATAATATTTCATACCGAATAAATTTAATGTTTTTATTATTGCAATGAATAGCGAGACGAAGATGCCATTCGCCTGATTTTAAGCGATAAGACAGCTTATGGACAGTAGCGAAATCAAACAACACCATGAATTACAAACCAATGCTTGAAATTCCACTGCGCTCGCCATCCTGAGACATGAGATCTTAAAACTCAATATGTCCAGTAGTTACTCTGTTGTTTTCCTTCTCGCGCTGTCAAAAAATAACATTATGAGATTATCAGAGGCTCTTATTAGACTATTCTTATTCACTCGGTTCGCTACCCGGATAAATGAAACATGTCTCGACTACACTGCTCTTACTACTACCATCTACTACCCTTAAGGTTCTTTACAGTATGTAGTCGTCCTTACTTACAAAAGACGGAGTATGCAGTGGCTCATTAAAACAAGTGACCAGTTACATCCATAAACACCCACAACGTAAAATAATACTTTTAAGTATAAAATGTGTGAAAGTGGGTGAACTTTAGATATGTATAAACTTTCTTATAAAATACTGTTTAATTATTATACTAATATTTACATTAGCTTGTCTTGCGGATATCCAATTATCCTCATTAAGCAGCAAATATTGTAACACATACATTTTCCTTAAGTAAGCATACTGTGTATAATGAATATATAGTTATTAAGTTATTATTGTTGTTGGCGCTCACAAAGTAATTACCTCACTAGATATTTGAGTTTCAAAACACGATATTATGGACGCAAATAGATTGTTCTGTGCTCTGTGATATTAATGTTTGACTGAAGATATGGGAGGCAGCGGTGAATGCTCAATATTAGGATTTTAAATAGTTGTCGACCAGTGACCGGTTTTGTAAGGGAGTGATCGTTTGCACTATCAGCCCATAGACATCCCACTGCAGGGCACGGACCTCCTCTACAATCGAAAGTACGACTGAGAGGAGTTAAAATTAAAATAAATCAAGAGTAGATCGGAGTGAGATAACATGGCTTTTTGAAGTAACACGTGGTCGTAGGTAATTATTGTATTATCGCTAACTTCAACGAAGATTAGAAGAGAAATCCTCTTAGGAAACTTGCTTACCTGAGATCTACATATTATGCATTCAAAAAGTAAATAAGTTTTTTTAATGGGACTTTTAACTAAAGTCTGCAAACGTTTTTTTTTTCACAGAGAAAATAAACGCAAAAAAAGATGATAGTACGTATTTACAAGACAAAAAATATCATCATCATTCGCAAAAAACAATTGCTGAACGTATACCTCCCCAAAGACTATTAGATCTTACAAAAACATTATAAAATCGCTGTAACTTACACTTTGGGCCACACAGCCATCAACCGCTAATCAGCGAGGATATTAAATGCACAAATAATCTCCCTTTTGCATTTCTGATGCAATTTGGGACAAATTAGCACGTCACTCTACGCTGACAGAATCGCCTGGTAATGTTGCAGCGCGTGTTACATTACGGAGTTACAGTGTTGCAGCTTAATGTTCTCATTATACTAGTTGTATGGTATTAGATTCTGCCCGAGGCTTCGTAAGAGTGCTTTAATTTACATTATCTCTGGTTTGAACCATAGTGTGAAGAGAATTACAAAACATGTTCAAAAAGTTTTGTATTTATTTAATTAGAAGATGAGGCTATTTATATTCCTTTACATGTCTACAACTTTTGTGGAAGAAACTAAATTGGGCGGGTAGTCTTATTAACAACAGATATAAATAAAATTCGCTCTAACGTTTGGTTTTGTATAAAAAAATACTGCTATTTTTATCTATTTTCATCATATCAAAAACTAATTATTACGACTACGACGTTATTACGACGACGATAATTACGACTACATGTCAAATGATCGGTTAATAGCTATGTGATAAAAAGTCTGAGACACAATTTACGTATCACAATACCAATAGCGAAACTTTCCATATGGTCCACTAGCTCCCAGTCTGTTTCCATTTAATTTACAAGTACACATAATGTGAATTTAACACGAGCGGAATTCCGGGTAATGGTCCGAAAGGCTCCTTTATCCCGGCACATCCCGGTATAATCCTAGAAGGGAGAGCATGCCACTTATTTCGTTTACGACGCGCTCCGGGACGCACGTTATTGTCTTGTAGCTTATAACATCACTGCAGCATTTACTTGAGATGTATCTCATAAAGTGATGGGGAAATTTACTCGCTTTGGACAAGGATGATAAGGCTTACATAAGGTCTGAATATTTGGATTAAAGATTTGGACACTTACTGTAAAAAATAAACTAATAGGGACTGAAACGAACCTATTTTAAGAAGTAATTCTTGTTAATGATAGTTAAAGTTGTGTAGAAATGGGACGGCTCAGCATCGGTGGCTCACAGAAAATCAATGTGTAGTAACAGCTTCTTCACGCTATAAACGAAGGTGTTATAAGAAGGAGCAAACACGAAAGCTGAATAACTGTTCAAGAGCAAAAATATAATAATTTTAGACGGATAAATGTTACTGCGAAAATAAGACAAGGCAAGTAAGTATCTGTACGTCTATTATGAGAACAAGAGGGAGACACTATGTCAGATTTCATACTTTGTAAACAGGGTTGGCACAATATAAGGCTATTTCGGTTAAGTTCTACCACACAAAATCCCCCATCCCAACGAGTCTACATCTAGACAATTCATAAGCCATTATTACAGTTTAATCCTAGATGAACTAGACTAGTGCAAATCTCTTGAAGACATAATCCTCCATCCATCCCCCGCCGGTTACAAGGTTCCGGATGTGATGACGTCAATGATTAATTATCTCGTGTTTATTAATACGAGTCTTGGAGTCTTGCTAGTAGAATAATTAATTCTCTTTGTTAGAACAGTTGAATCTTTACTGCGTGATGAGAACGTTGTTAGAATTGGCAATTAAAATCTTCTACTAGGTAGTTTCATTTGCAACTCTAATATTATTTTGGTTTTCTTTGACGCTTGTGCTGAAGTGTTTCTAATAATGAGTAATAACGTGTTAGTTTATATTTTGGCATGAACTTGAATTATATTATTATATTAACCATAAAAAAATCAAAAACAATATACCATTAGTTTTGGGCAATATGAAAATTACAACTTTATTTATTTAGTATTAACAAAAATCCGGATGGGTTATCTTCTTTAAATGATTGTGACTTTAACGAATTGGATTTTAGCGTAAAATCCCATATGGTATTAACCCCTTAACCCATACGGTAGTTGTATATATTTGTTTGCAAAGCCAGTCTTGGCTACATTATACATCATTTTTACGTCTAATACTTATGGTCTTGAGTAACGTTATGCACATTCAAGCCTCTACCTACACTCATATTTTTACATCTCTTAAATAACATATTACGAACACAAAATCCAAAAACCGTGACAAACATAGCAAACCAAATACATTCAAAAATAATATTTAAAACAAACAATACCAACGACAATGTCCAGAAACGGCGGCGAGAAAATCTCTCAACCAACAGTAGGACCTTAAGCACAATACGAATTACAAAGCGCCACTAAAGTGTACGTTAACTAGAGTGTGGCTCGTCCATTTATATTCACAATCTATTTGGAGCACACAAAATGCCGGTAAAACCTCCACCGTACAGAATACATATAATGGCAAACTTTACAGACAAATATGCTTATGGTGCTTGCCCTGAAAGAGGAGCGACGGCGAGTGAGCGTGGTATTGCGTATCAACTTAACCGAGTAGGCATGAAAGGAAGCGTGAGCGAAATGCTTATTATTAAATATTGAATTAAATATAAGTATATTTTCTGTAACTTGCATAGATGAAAATTACACGTGGCGATAGCGTTAGTACGTTTAAGAAAAAAACTTAATGGTAAAACCAACCCTCTAGTACGTATCATATAAAAATGATGTAGGTAATTTCCGCTCAAAAACTGTTAGAGGAAACGTCAAACTATTTTGTAAGTCGTAACAGTTTGAAGAAACACGGCATATTATAATGTCACACGAATTCATTTTGGCGCGGACGTCAAATACAGACACACTTTTATAAAAAAAATATTTTGTCAATACCGTTACTGTTAGTCTCGTCATTCACCGCAACAACAAAAACTAACCGCCTACAGCTTCTAACTTACACCACGACGAACTAACAAGAATACAATGGCACAACCATAGCCGGGAATTTCTCTAGAAGCATATTGTATATGTATTTGTACAAACTAGATACATACGTAGCTGAAGCACTTACGCTGCGAATTTCAGATATTATGTTCCAGCATTTTTTAGGATTCCGTTCACAGTTAGCAAAGAGGACCTTATAAAAATACACTGTTTTTCTACGAGTATATTACTTTTAAACAACTCTATGCGAAAAATATACAGCTCCTCATTCCTCGTTAGGTATAACAATTTAAAGAAAAACAGGTTATTTATTATATTGTAGCAAATTTCTTAGCTAATAAAAGGCGAAATTTTACGAAAGACCTTCGTGTAAGAAATACTTTATTTTTGAAATTGTTTATCTTCGCTGTATAGTTTGTATGATAAAGTTTCAACCATGGTCAGTATACCGTTAACGAATAAGTTAATTTTAAATAAAAACAATAATAAAGCCAGTCAAAAATGAATAATTTTGTAGTACGGAATCCTTGGTGGGTTTGCCTGACTCGCACTTTGCCGATGTTTTCATCTCGATGACAGTAAAGAATATCGTCGATCGTAATGGATCGAACAATTCATAAAATAAAATAAATACACCCAAATGTTTTTATATTGATTTCCATGATATCGAAAACCTTATGTTACAATTCTTAGATATCTTGGAGAAAAAGTGCTGTATTTTATTGCTGATATGAAATAGAAGAATATTACTCAAATGATTCCTACGTTTTCAATAGACGCCGCATTTTTTGCACATTGTTAGGAAGACTAAAGATTCCTTTACGTTCTCCCAAAAAGCAATCAATATTATGGACACACGACTACCCCACTTCTATATTGAGCTTGAGCATATTTCTCAACTCATCTCAAAACATTTTAACAAAATTAAACAACACTACATTACGCAAAGTCTGAAGTAGCTACTTCGCGACGGCCGCATACAATCCGGACGTTTAGTGCAAATCCGACAAATAAATTCACCCGTTGTTTAAATCGCTTAAGTCCGAACTTAGTTTAGGCGGACACGTCCGTAAACCGACGGTGGATCTTGCTCCATAGCGGTGTAGAACACATCACCTTTTGCCTTTAAGGCTATTGCTAGATTACTTGATGATGATATACCCGGTCTTGTGTTAGCTGGCAACAATCTTTCATTCTAGCATCAAAAATTCCAATGTATAGAGCTATAGCTGATTATATTGACAGCCTCCGTGGCGCAGTTAGTTGAACGTCATCTTTAGTCATCTATTAATAATAAATATAAAACTTTTAAAATATTCATGAAGATAATATATAAATTAGGATATCTCAATACACATAAATCAAACCAAAATAAACAAAAACCAAAATTAATAAGATTACCAAATTAAAATCCAATATCGAGAGAACCCTTCACATTCTTTATAGTTATATGTGGATGGAGATTAAATTGACAAGTACGACACGCCAAAGAGGATTTTGTGGGGACGAACCGATCAATTTAGAGGCCATTTGACAAATGAGAGGCTCAGGGAATATTGTGTTGACACGGCATGAAATAATGTTTTAAATTATTATACTGTTGATGGGTTATGGTCGCCTGGTACTTAGTGGGAGTGTAATTGATAGATTTCATGGGATCAGTGGGTTTGGTTTGGTTTTGGGTGGTGGTGGTTATGTTTGGCTACGTAGAAAGAAAATAACTATTATATAGTGTCTGGGTGTTTGTGAGACCGAAAAGTCTCTCGTAGTTCCTGATACTCACGACACAAGACTCGATCTTAGTGTGGGGCAGGACTATGTATGTGACTGTTGGGCGTATTTATTTATTTATTTATATTTAAGCAGTTAATTCTGTTTTAGGTGTTGCTGGATAAGTAAATGTTAAGTTAGGTTATGGAATGCATGTTTCTTTAAAAACAAAACACAAGTTGCATGTATTTTTTGAAATATTTTGGGAAGCACTGTTGACTTTAGTTGGTCTAGTGATATTTTATGGATTAAATTTATAGAATAACTTTACTTACTATCATACTAAAACATACGGATCTATCCATAATCAATTTCTGGCGTATTGCTATTTAAAAAAACACCAACCAAATATTATCTACAAACATGAACGTAATTAAATAAATATAATATCTTTCTGCTTTTTTGATAATACCATTCAAGTTGAACCAGTAATCCCACAAACATATTAAACATACTTTCAAAATCAACTCCTGATTATCTCAAGTCTCACGTTGACCTAACACCAATACATAATCACACTCTGAAGTATAAGTCACATCCAGGTTAATTAAATGTTTACACCTGTCAAATATCCGCATACTCTTAACTGCATAGCAACACCTCACACAAAACAGATAACCATCAATAAAACTGCAGCGCATCCGTAGCGTAAAATCCTTTGCACCTCCATCATCCGACTCCGCGCGTAAATAAAGTAAATATTGGACAGATTTATCAAGGTTCGACTCACGAGTGAAATTGTACCGTTGGATAAATGTGAGCTGGCTGCGGGCGGTAATTTATCGGCCCCTGTACCCCTGCAGTCAGTGTACCGATTTGAAGGCTTGGATCGTGTTTTTGATGGGAATTGAGGGAGATATATGTTGTGTGTTTGAAGTAGATGTAATTATTATTAAACTAAAATCCAGTGCATAGATCACTCAATCAAATGAATTAAATTAACCTTAATGAATATTTGTCTAATTAAATTCGCATCAGCCTAGGTACAACCATCGTACACATTAGTAGAAGACCCGCCATAGAAACTCACACAAGTGAATCTTGTATTGGATTCAGCCTGTGTATATCTAGGTTACGAACTGTATCAGCCCATATACGTCCCACTGCAGGGCATGGGCCCTCTCTAAAATCGAGAGTACGATTGAGAGGGCTTAGGCCATATAATCCACCTCGCTGGCCTAACGCGGTTTGGTGGCCTTTATATACCGTAGAAATTCTTCAAAATCACCACGGTATGCAGGTATACCTCATATAATTGTTTTGTCCGACTATTAAAAACTTTGAAATGAGGGAATTTATACGTTATTTTAATATGTTGATAAATTTACTAACCCTTTGCAAAATACTCTGATATCTGCACTTACCAGCTGCATTGTAGTTACATTGCAGTTTGTTTATAAAAACTGTATGGTATCCAACCAAAGCCAATACAAAAGTAAAACGTTAGTTGGATTCCCACAGAGTAGCGTTATTTTGAATGTCCGACATTGTATGGCTCTATGGCGCCTTTATTTCTTTTTTTTTGTTGCAGGTGAGTTATGGAGCTCCGTTTCGGTATGTTAATACGATTTTTTGTTATATTGAATTATTTTGAACTGTTCTCATAACAAGCATGTTTTGGAATTTTATTGTAAAATTTTAGGCTTTCACTGGCGTGTCAATATTTTAATGGACTATCAGAATTGTATAGATGTGAACCTATAATTTTATTAGTGATATTAATCTGAGTAGAGCTGCTCTTGTATAAAGGCAGGCGTGACCCTTACCACCATATTTTTACTGCATTGAATGGCGAGACGAGCATTCCATTAGCCTGATGGTAAGCGATACGACCGCTCATAGACAGTAGCAAAACCAAACAACACCATGAATTTCAACGCAACGCTTAGCATTCCACTGCGGTCGCCATCCTGACTCATTAGATGTTAAGTCACAATATGTCCAGTAGTTATTCTAGCTACAATGTCCATCAGCCCTGAACACAACAGAGCATTTACACTACTATCGATAAACCATACGATCAATCCACTAGTCTAATCATTCTCTCTAATAAAAAAGAGCTTACACGACATATTTTCCATATATTTTTCATAGTATATGAATACTACGAAGCAGCTACGGTTCTAGTCGTTAGGCAGCAGGGAACACGGCCGGCCCATCCAATTACCATACGTTGGAGACAATCATTCATACTTAACATTTTATTATCACTCACATATCCTTTCTGTTCGCGGGAGTTATAATGTTATGAGAACTCCAACTTCCACATTATCTTTACGACTTGGGAGTTGGAACGAGGTGGGAAAGGAACGCGATTTAGTTTCTGTTGGCAACTCAGACATTTTAGGACAAAAAATACGTGACTAAAGATCCAATATTAGGTCAGTGGGATTACAAGTTGCCTTATTTTTATATTATATTTCTATTTGTTGCTTTACCTTAACATGTTGACGTTGATAAAATAATGCCGTCGTATATTTTTTTGCTATTTAGCTGACACTTCTATTACCTTGAATTTGCCTCTTCTAAAGTAAAAAAAATATAGAGTTGTAGCACAACCAGGAAATCCTCTCATAGACAATTTTGTTGTGGCAGTGAGACCAGTGTAACAATCATATTTACTTATTAATATTAATGCGGTAGAAATATATTATGGTACCTAATTAAAATTAAATACGATTACTAAGTTAGACCACCACAAATTCAAAGAGTTGAGCCTGTATTCAGACAATATATTTAACGTCTCCAATAAATCCCTCTTCGCTGGCCGCTCGTAACATAGTCGGCACATAAATCGGCCGTCATAAAGGGGATCGAGCAGTGAAAAAGACATGAGAGCGTGGATTTAAGGGCGAAGTGTGAAGTCTGATCGCGTCTGATGCGTTCGTTTACGAGCTTGATTAATGTCCGGACCGATTGTTATGACGTATTTAATGCGTTTTGATGATCTGCCAAAACATCAATGTCAGGGTGAATTATTTCGAGGACTTTTGGGACCTTGGTTTGGATACTGTGGGAATTCAATACGGTATCCAAGTGAGTTATGTTAAGATCTATCTTAAAACACGAAAAACCCGTGCTTGCTAGATGTATTTTTTCATTCATATAAAGAAAATAACATAATTTTCTTTAGTTCGTGTACGTGTTTAAATAAAGTCAAAGTGTGGCAGTACTTTTCTTTTCATATTAAAATTAAATACATTTCATCTACATATCTAATAAAATCCGTTTGTCGTGTTTAATTGGTTTTCATTTTAAACCTTTATAGCCTTTTAAACCTTATTACTGAACATTTTCATATTTCGTACTTCAAAATAACGTAAATAATGTAATTTATATTCAGGAAAAATTAAAAGTTACATGGTATTATAAACCGAGCTCGGTGCTGGGTCGAACAATGGCTCATTTTTTATACCGTTTGCACTAAATTCTCTGGACTACTTTCATTTATAAAATATTGTATTTAAGCTAAAGCGTTGGGAAAAGTCCACATATTTTATTCGTTGGACAACGCGTATAGTAGCGGTTGTTATAAAGGATTAGAAAATCTTTATAAATCGGAGCGCAAGTAATTAAAAAACAATTGTTTTTATTAATGAAATTCATTGTGGTTCTCAATTCACTTTACCGTTACTGCTATAAATAAACAACTAACTGCGAATACTAGTAACTTTAAAAATAGAGGTGTGTTTAAGTTGTCAATCTAGTCCGTCATCAACTTAACAATCATTCGACAAATAAGGTCTAATAGAAGACAATAAAAAATAATTATTTGCTACAAAGTTCCCTTTAGTTAGAACAAAACACATTTGCCATACAAATGCCAACTCGTGCCCTGTAATTAGCCATGCCTCTGACTATTTAATATTCCGTAGTTTTGTCCAGTTTTATTGAATTTACTTCAGGCCATTTGTAAGCCTTGTATAGGAACAAAAACCCTGTGTAGTTGTTTGTAAGAGTCGATGTTAGTACTTGTGAATAGCTGTATACTACCTTGTCTTTTGAAGAGTTTGACAACTGTCTGGTAATGTAGACTGCAAGCCTTAAAGGAATGGCTTTTAGCATCTCCATGTCACCAAATGGATATTGTAATTTTAAATATGTTTTTAATTGTTGGTAAATACCTCAAATATGATTTAAATAGGTGAGTAAGAGTTGAAAACAAGCTATGAAGATAACTGACATATTATAAATTTATGATTATATTAAGGCTAGATATTAAATTGCTTTGAGTCAACCATTTTTTTGCATGTCTAGGAATTAAGGCTTTTATACACGCTTGATCAATGCGACTTTTTTATTTGTATGTACAAGCTTTTGATGTTCTCACATGATATTAGACACAACGAGCAAAACTAAAGACTTAAGCCCAGCTTTTTTTGAAGTATAAAATATCTTGAGATGCCAACAAACTAGGTAGTTAATTTCTAAGGCACAAAAGTTTTCTTGAAATGGATACCAGCCTTGGTGGATCCACCTTAGCTATATCAAGAAACGCCATTGCAAGTTCAATGGTACAAAAATAAATTAAATCATGTAGTTTCAAACTAAACAGCTAACCACAACCAAGTAAAAATATAACAAAAATAATACGACCCAGCACCCGTCCCAGAAGTCCTTTGTCAGAAACTAGATCTTTCCACAAAGAAAATACAGACTAATAAAAGCACTAAGCAGCAGTTAAAAAAAGGCGAAACGAAAGTTAACGTTACTTTGAAGTTAGTTGAAGATTTTTTCAATAGAATTCCATGAATACATTCCGTTGTTGATTGTCTCTTTGAAGTTTGCCATTGTGCTCTAACAAGTTTGGTTTTCACAAAACATTTTATTTGCAAACTTGTTTATGACGTAAATGAGTAGACATCACAAATTTAATTATTTCGCAAAAGGCTTTGAGTTGCTGACTATTGGTTTTTGGCAAACTTTTTGTAAGATTTTCTTTTTGTTGATAACTACGATTTTAAAAAAATACTTAACTAATTTTAATGTGACTTCACAGTCGTATAGTCTACACGTCAAACTAACACTTACGCTACCATTAATGCAATTATCTTCCCTGCAAAAGCAAAAAAATAATCAAAAGGAAAACCAAGATCACAAATGATCAACATCGATGCTTCCATGTTTCTCCCTTCTTACGCATCCACAAAGATAGACCTAAGTTCTTCACCGACCTACCAAGGATCTCAGATTCAGTACAAAATCGCCCCCCACTCAAGTCCCCTCTTCATTAGGATTGCTCAGTCGTGTGTACACAATTTCACAGAGTATTTCTACTTTTGTCAAGCACTCTCAGTCATCTTGTTGGGGCGGTTGTTTTGATGTTCTTTTGGTTGTGTGTAATTGTGGTTGGAATTATTTGGAGCGTTACCAGAGTGTTGTGTGCAAATAATATTTCGTAAAAATTTTTTATAATTTTTTATGTAAAAGTTCCTTTGTATGGAGCGGTGGAGATGATGATTAAATGACGTACAGAACACTCGACAGCAATTCGTACGCCCAAAACTATTAAATAATATTCAGCGGTACAGCCAATGGATATTGTTAATGAATAAAAGACAATAAAAACGAAAGGCCAGGTCTATGTGGCGATCAATTGCCCTATGTTCAGCAGTGTCTGTGCTGAAGAGAAAAAGACAGAGAGAGAGAGAAAGAGATAGGACAATAATTTCTCACTTAGTTTTTATGAACATATTGTTAACTGAATTTAGATTTCACAGTTGAAATGAATTCAACAGCTGAGAGTATGTTGATTGTAGTAATTTTACGTCTTGTTTCCATTTCTGTGTATGACCTTCAAATAATAACATTTAGTAAAGAAATTATTAGGTAGTAATTCTAAATATCATAATTATTTATACTTTGATCTAGCTATGATGCCTAAAAGTCAGCAAAACTTGAACTCAGCAAAACTTGAACTTGCATAAAAAAAGCACAAAAATGTGCAACCCAACTTATTTTAACAACCCTCAACCACGCAATAACCTCTCCATAAAACCCGCTTTTTCAAGTCCAAACCCATAAATATTTAGTACCAGGCGTTTAATCTCCAACCTCACGTCCACCTCGTCAGTTCGTCTGTTCTCGACATCCATAGCTGAAGATTTACTGCACCGTCGTAAATTACGTCGAGATCCAGTTGAATTGGCAGAGGGCCGTGAGAAACTCACGGAAGCAATTAAACTTGGCTCAAACGCAGCTACAATGTTGGCAGTTATGGCAAATGTTTTTATTGTTGGGGTAGACTTAATTTTGGGTGATTTTTGCAACTTTTTGGTAACATTTGTCAGATTTTTTATTGAGGTCTTTCAGAATTGAGGTTAGTTCAAGTTTCAGGCCCGACACTTCAAATTGTAACTTTTTTAACTCGTGTAGGTTGAAATAAAATTAAATCTACCCCGTAACCACGACGGCTATAAAAGTTCGAAACGTCGTGAAACTAAAATTACCTAAAACTACGACGAAGTCCGTAAAATTAATCTTATTACTAAGTGTAACATCAGCGTAAAGATAAGAAACTATTAAATTAAATTTAAAAGTTGTAGTATATTTGTAAGTATGGAATATACTCGATCACTTGGGATGAAAATATAGTTCAACGATGTGTTTTGATGACACATGCACCTTTGCCTACCACAAATACATTCAGGCATGATCATTTTGAGTTGATTTACAAAATTATATATTTTTAGATTCTACTTTTAGTTTTTATAGTTTTAATGTAATAGTTCACGAGTACTTCACTTGTCGTTAAAAATATTATATTATTTTCTCTGCAATTTCTTTTTCCTTTAAAGGGTCTTTGAATGGTATTCAAACCACTAGAAGAGACGTTTGTCGTTTTACTAAACGAGCGATAAAATTATAAAAGGAGGGAATTTAATGGATAGAAAAATATCAAAGAGTTTTAGCTACGTATTCAACCTAATAGGGATTTTATTTGGTAAATTATGGCTTATCATATAACGATAATATTACAAGTGATCTGAAAAACGCCTAATCTTCGTCGTTGAAATAAAAAGAGCTTGGTCCAAAGGTTTCTGGAAAGTCGAGACTTTCCATCATGCAAGCATGATGTAATGGAAAATGGTAGGCTAATCACATCTTTGAAATGATCATGGAGGAATCCAGACTTACAGGTTGCTTCCTGATGTTTTGTGGTACGATTCAAATTCAGTCTGTGTACATCCCGATACACTCCGGCCGACATAATTGTGTCGATCGTCGACGGATGATAAAATCTCCTCGATACTCTTGTCAATGGATTAATTGCATTATCATCACGTACGTTGTAGCAACTTTATGGTTTCAGCAAAAAAATAAACATTTTGGAGTAACACATCCCCCATCCACTCCACAAAAGCATAGTCGTAAAGTGAAATAATCCGAAACGCCCATCCGACCATTGAGGGGAGTTGATTACAAAATACAACAAAACTCATTGTTCCAACTCAAAACACAATACGCGTTTTGTGAAATAGCGCTCGCATATGAATTAGAAAAAAATATGGTTATCCGTATAATCCCGGACAAAAACATACAGGGCGGTGAATGAACAGTAAGATAACTGAGAATGTTTTAATGGGGAGGTAATGGCGTTGGATTAAATAAAAAACTGTATAATACACAATGCATACCTGTTTCGATATAAAATACCAGTATTTTTTGATCAGATGCCGGCTATGAAACGAAAGGCGTCGGATCCAATCTCCGAAAAAAGTTTTTGTGCGGCCCACAAGTATTTGTGTCGGTTCTGACTGTTAATGAGACCGAAAAATTTGTTGTAGTTTCAGATACTCATTATGTCCAGTAGTTACTCTGGCTACAATGTCCTTCGAAACGGAACACAACAGTGTATTTACACTGCTGAACGTCCACCTGCCAAGACTGAGTCGTGAACTAACAAAAGTGATCCCTGGTCGGAGTATGGACATATTTCGCAATAGTTTAATTGTGTCCTTCCTTTATTTGTTGGTGATATAATAAGTTATGAGTGCTATTCCTCCTGTTTACGGGCAAGCGAGAAGCTTAAGAACCGACCTCCCTATCCTGCCATTCTTGCAAATAAAAAATAAAAATAACAGCCGCCATACTGCACCTCCCTACACACTTCGACAGTTATAACGAACCGAAGGGGCGAGAGATGCTACGATAAATAATAACTCAGCGAGCTCGACACTCAGCTATTCAAATAAGTCCATAATCAATACTCGATTCAGAGTTGCCGTTTTTATTGTCGACTAGATTTTACGAGCAGCAACGCGTCATGCATAACATATTGAGTCTGATATATCTGATTGATACGTATACAATTTATTTTGCCGAATTATTAGTTTGTATAAAAGCCTGTTGAGATTTTAAAATCCGTATCGGCGAGAGATAACGATCTTTACAGTTGACACAAGTCTGCTATATTTATCGGCAATCGCTATGCTAAACCTAACGTCATATTTTGGGTCTTCAGCAGTCTTACTTAAATGTCAATAACAAAACCAAAATAAGATAGCAGCAAGGTTGCTGCTTCACGTCAGATTTCTTTAGAATATGATTATTCCGTCCATCCTTTCTATTCATAGACACTCCACCAAGATTCAGCACATCTAAGTTAGCTCCATGTTCCATGTACAGCCTGTTTATCTAAACCTACCCACATTTCGTCTTCTCAACACACGTATTATACATATAAATAGAATTCCTCTGTACTCTTTTGAATGTATTTCGAAGTAAAACGATTACGTATTTACAAGCTCAGCTGATTCTAATTTTAGATGAACGTTTATCTTTTATGCTGTAATGTATTGTGATATTAATTCAATGAGGATTCAGATTAATGAAATTGGTTTCTAAGCCAAATAACAACGGTTTAAAATTTCAATTTATGAAACTTCGTCTCATTATTCGTTTAACAACAATATCCAGATACAAAAATATGATTATTATTAATTTAAAATTGAGTATATTATTTCGATGTAACAATCATTAATTTATACGTGAACACTTCATAAATTACCAAATACTTGTTGTTGTATCTACCTCAAAACTATATTTTATTAATATATCGGTGTCTATTGTTTTTATGCTTTGCATAAATTATTTATTTTATTTTACATATTATCGCCATGAATATGGAGTTCGAAGAAACATTGATTAAAATTATCTTCAACTTCCGGCAATTGACAAATTATACATGTCACCGGGTCTATGAAAAGTTAACAATTCTAACACCAAATACAACTATCGTATTTCTCACAATATGCGGTTGAATTGATGTTTCAACTTTTTTTACACAAATAACTTAATTTTAGTAGCACCATTTTTCAAAGATCCTTTATCATTCCAGCAAAAAACAACACAAGAAAACCCTTTAACAATATTTATACTGAAGCACATTGAAACTCGAAACCTAAAACAACCAAAAACGATCAATTAAGAGAACTATTAAGCCACCCCAGTTCACAAAAAACAACGGATGCCCAACGGAACAAAACGACCAGATGCGCCGGCGCAATGAACAACCGTTTGTTTATACCATGTGGGTCGGTCTGATCCGTTCCATTTATCACTTCAGATTGCTTTTTATATTCAAGTGCTTCTTTTATTGGTGCGAGAAAATGATTTATTTGCCTGAATCTTATTCTGATGTCGATAGAATTTGTTAAGAGTATTCAATTCCCTGACGATTGATTTAAAATTTTGATGCTTGATTACTGGTTTCGAAAAATCACGTGAAGAACTATACCGGGCATATCAAGACTGCTGCTATCTTACTCTATTAAATAATGGTCACGGTCTATTCATAAAGTATTAGGTACGTTATTGTCAAATATTTGTTTACCTCTTTTTTCTTTTTAAACAGATCCACCTTATACAGTTTGTATTTTAATTAAATCTTCATCTTTTCAAGTATTTTAAAGTCCTCAATAACGCCGTGTTATAAAATTATTTATTAAACGTAAATAATAAAATCTGCTATAACAGCGGACTTAAGCTGCTTTCGAAGAATCGTGAGTCTTAAATAACTTTTGCTATCTCTTGTCTCATAGTTAGTTAATAAGGACGACGCTGTAACAGCTTGGCAACGAGTTTTTCAAAAGTTATATTCTTACAATATTCAATGATCAACCTGTTTGGATAGAATTTAGAAAACAAGAGTTTTTAAAACGAATTCATCATATTTGGAAATTATTCTTTGTTTGTACGTTTGGTCTTGGTCAAACCTCGACAAATAGTGAAGGCAGCCATGGCAGATTAAGCTAGATGCCTCATAAAAGTAATCCACTATGTCGAACAAGAGTCAGAGGTGTGAAAAAGAATGAAATATACTGTTTGATTTCTAGCAGAGTCTCATACTATTGCATCAAGTAGTCCAAGCATAGAAGAACGAAGAAAACCTTAACATATTTACCAAGCTGTAAATTGCCACTTTTCAGTACCTCAAAAAAGGTTAATATTTTATTACGAGCTCGTTCTAAGTGGAACACGGAGACTAGCGGTCTGTCGGTCGATGCACAATAAACAAACGGCCAGACGTTTTCTCGGGAAATATAAATAAGTTTAAAAGCAGCGCAGTCCGCTACTTTGTGCTTGTGTACACAGCGTTTGCTGAGTGATATGTGTGTGAAGTAAACTCGATGGCTCGGGATTTGCCATGATACAATATGCAGTACTAGCTACAGAAATTTACTTTGTTACTGGAACAATTGACTGTTCCACTTGGTGATTGCGCTGTGATTTAGGGTGTCTATCAATAGTATTTGCGTTTCTCGATTGTCGATAGTTGGTCAATTTATGTGATGTTATACACTTACTTCAAATACTGATAGAAGGAGGCTATGTGAACTGGTAAATTGCACGGAATCTTAATAGTGCAGCCAAGGTCGTGTCGTATTTTTTTCTAGCGGTGGTGAACACATAGGGATGGATACAATGTCCTCATTAAACGATAATATCGATGGATGAAGTAAGATATAAACATATTGATTTTGTAAAAAGAATTCTGCATATAGAGCCCTTTAAAACAATGACATAACTACTAACTAAACCAATATGAATAACCATTATACTAAAAAACTCGAGCAAACCGCATTTATGCTAGTTTCTTTCAGCGAAATATTCTCCAGCTATCACTAAAACGATTATACACTAGTATGATAAAATGCTCTTCGCTTCGTAAAGTGTTGTAGATAGTTTCAAACTGCAAAATCGAAGCTATATTTCGCTATGAAGCTATCAAAGCATTCAATAGCTAAACTATAAACATAAATGGAACGTTTATCTAAACCTCTTAAAATATACTACTAACTAAATGGATAAAAACAAACAAAAACACACAAACAAACCGTGTCTCTCCATACCATCGATCCGCAGCCGAATGCATTTGCTCTATATTTTTTCATTCATTTTCGGTTTCCCTCCGTACGTACAGATCCTATTCCTGTTACCAACCACTGAACTGGTGCTTTGAGCTTTGTTTTGATTTCTACGTATTCAATTTGGGTCAAAACGCTAACGGCTTTTATTTTTTATTTATTAACAAAAATTCCGCGATTGTGAGATTCGACATTTATCCAATTTCACGGGAATCGCTTTAAAGCTGCGTCCAGAAATTATATGGAAGAATTTAACTAAGAGAAATAACATGAACGGCTGACGTGAATGTGTGAACTAAGATAGTAATACAATCAGACAAAATAATATGTCCAAGCTCAAAAAGGGAACAAAACTGTAGGCAAATGTAGAACTACTCTTCAATGTAACACATTAACATTATGAAGTCCATCAAATGTTACAGAATATCAAGAAGTTTAGAATATTTCCGATCAAAAAGAACATGAAGCAGCAGTTAAAACAAAATTGAAAACGAATACCCTTCTAAACGCTTTCAAAATATTTAAAAATCATTTAACAAAAAGTCACAGGGAGGGCGTTACAGAACTCCCTAATTTCAGATTGTTCGGACTTTTGAGGACACCTGTGTGGTAAAACTCCGCGAGACTCGCAACCTCTCCCGGTATCCTGAAGGTTTTCAGGGATGAGAACAAACTTCCCGATTGGCTATTATGCTGTTTTTTCACATCTCGAAAAAGTTCCTTCCTTTGTTCCGGATGTACTCACGTTTTGAATTTCCGCCGTTTTCGGCCGGTTTGTTTTGGGCTGTTCTCGTAGTTTGCATATTTTTGTTTTTGTGAAGGGATAAAATTACAAATGTCTACTCTAAGCTCAAGGCTTTTTCAAATTGTAACAAAAGGTTTTAAAATGCAGTAGGTATCGTTATAGAGATACTTAGAGAATCGTGCATGTATTTTGAGTTCAATTCGCAATTATGTTACATAGTGATTGTATATTATAGGGACCAGCAACCTGATAGATAGACCAGAACCGATCTTAGTTTTAATAGGTCAAATAAGTAAACAGACTCTTATTTAATTTTCCAAAATGTCACAAACAGAACAATAAACATCAAAACAATCTTAACCCACATAACGCAGATCTAGTTAAACCAAATCTTTTTTCCCCAGCAACGCCAACCCTAAATTTTACTGTCGATCATAAAACATGTTGACATCGAGCGTAAAAGAGCCGGTAAAGTTTATTAAAATCTGCGCGGCGATCTAAACAATTTTAACTGAGGATAAAATTTTTAACTCAAGATTAAATTTTTAACTCGAAAGAGATCGGAGACTTAGAGCCAGAGTTAATTTCTTAAGCGCCGTGAGTTTCACAGGGGAGTTATGCGACAGTAGAGAAAATTTGCGCGATACACAGAGTTCGCGCGTTTGACGAGCATACTTGATTCTTATGATTTAATACTTGGCTGTGCATATCATTTAATATTACTTTATAACTCCACAGGTGTGTTCGGTTGTGAAAATTATATATTGAGTTTGATTCTCCTGTAAATGTCTCATATCTATTTATTAGTGTCATGTACTTGTATCATACGTAAAATTATTCCGGTCATAATTATTTTAATACATTAAAAACAAACAAGAAACACAAAAAAACCACAAACCTTCATTACACAATCATCATTAGTATAGAACACAATCGACTATTTTTATCAAAATGTAATACCACTAATTTAAAATCAATAATAAAATTTTAATAACGCGCTGGTATTTACTTATATACTGCGTCGAACATGTTTTTACGACAAAAGTAATATATTATTCAGGCATAAAGCTTTTTATATGTTTATACGCACTTATGATGGCATACAATGCCACAATTTGCATAACAAGAGGGCTCACGGCAGCGCCTCTCGCGCCCTCGACAATATTTTTGGAGGCAAACAAACAGATTTTAATGACGATTTCATTCATTGTCGAGTCACATTTTAATTAAATCCCATATATATCACGGTTTTTATTCGGATAGTGTACAAAGTTTAATTTCGATTGATAATGATTTTTAATCATCTCTGCCTGAAGTGTTTGTCGTTTGTTATTTATGGCCACATTGTTGTAGATAGTGGCGAGCGATAGAAATTTATTACATTATAATAAATATATTTAAAACCGTCCATATATATCCTTCAGTTATGTGAGGGGTTTCTCAGTAAGGTAAAGGAAATTAGACCTTAGTTTCTACTACGCTGGCCTAATATAGTTTGATACTACTTTCAGTAAAGAAAAAAACAAAACATTTTATCTACTTATTCAAATAGTCTTGCACGAGATATTTTGAATCGTCAAGACATACTCACACCGCATCAGAAAATGTTACAGATTGAACAAAAAGATGAATTGAAAAATAATTTCATAATATGATACGTTTATTGTCTATCACTTGATATCATGTGTCACAGATAATAATATAAGTTGCAACCATTTAAATTGATCAATTGATTACCAGGAATTTAATTATCAACAAAATCAAAAAATGTAAGACCGACTTTTGTTTGAAGTTTTCCGTTCAAACTGTTTTTAATTTGTTCACTGTTACATTTTTTTTACAAAATCAAAATAAAAGGGTTTATATCGAAAAGCGGGCAAAAATGCCAATATCAGCTATCTTTAAAGAACTGAAGCTCGTTAAATCTCTTAACCGTGTGTCATACAAGAAATTCTTCTCAAGAAATGGCCGCTTGAAATCCGGCCTCTAATCAGGAATAAAAGGTGCAATCTACGACGCTCGTTATGGTGCATAACCGTGTGCTCGCGGCCCGTGACTAATTCTATCGCGCTCTATTGGTCAGATAATTCGCGTCTTGTTGGCTGCACGTAGCGGCAGTGTTACATTAGACTTGCGTTTGAGATTGCGTTTAGGATTTTGTGGTTCGGTGTCTATCAATAGGTGTTTAAATGTTTATGAGTGTTTGCAGACTATTGTAAGTGAAATGGTCAGTGTTGTACTTATTCAATAGCTAAGCGGATATGTTAGATGGATCTTATAGAACTAGTTAGGGTATAATTTTATCGATCCACTGATTAATACGAATCCTTTTAAGAATATTGTTAAAATCTATATTGCTATAGTTTTTCCTTGATAACCACAAAACATTTACAGCTTTGTTTAGATTTTATATTAGTGTTTGCAGCAAATCTTTAATAAAACAAATACATATAACCTAAGCATAACAAAACATCAATAAACTCGAGATCTTTCTGACAAAGTTAACCTCACCAAGAACGTCAACTACGTCAGTATGCACATAAATAAAAAACGATCCCTATCAAGCCATACAAAAATATACAAAGTGGCAGTAGTGTTTAAATGAAAATCAACGCGGTATACAGAAGTCTCGTTATTCGCGTAGAAACGTAAAATGGAGAAGGACCCTCGAACAAGGCAGGGACACGTGTTTTACCGAGCGCACCGCACCTGGGTTTTCAAATTGTGTGGGTACTACGTGTGCTCGAACACGTCTCGTACGGATTGTCTTGTCAATTAATTTTGTGAATTGTTGTGAGAATTTTGAAAATGGTTGTGGATTAATATGTGATGCAATTTTTATAAATAGTGATTGATAAAATGGTAGGATAAGCGTGGCGTCTGCTTGTCTGTGTTTCGCAATAATGTAAGACTGGGGCAATACAGCACTTATGTGAGGCAAAATTAATACATCTAAAAGCTTGCGCTTTTACTTTTAAAGGCTAGGCGGTGTTGCCTTATATATCATATCTTATACCATACGGTATAAGAGAACCTTCCACATTCAATAAAATGTTTAATAACATACATTTTTCACTCAAAATAGCTTCTAGCGACAGTTCCAGTTATTCGACAAACGCTAGTACGGGCGTGTTTACTGACGTGCCGAGTAAGATTTTGAATGACTCCAGGAGACATCTCGTCTGCTTTTTGATTTTCAAATAAGATACCGTTTCAAATCTTGTGTTGAGCTCCACTAGGTTATTGAAAGAGGCAGGGTTTGGGTTCCGCTTCACTTAGAATATGGAGTGACAACTGTTTCACCTGCTTTTGTAAAATAAATGTAAAGAAGAAGGAAAGACATTCGGTTTATACTTTCAACTTGTTTCTGAACGTATCGTTAAAGGCTTTCTTTGAGATTGTATACAAAACACCTGAACACAGATAATATATTTGTAATCCCGATTTTACTTTTCTAATATATTTAATGATTTGTTGGGATCGAGCCCGCAATCTGTTACGACATGAAATAAACATAACATTAGTTAATACATCCAAATCATCTATCTATCTATATCAGCCCATATACGTCCCACTGCAGGGCACGGGCCTACTCTACAATCGAAAGAATCGATTGAGAGTGGTTAGGCCATATAGTCCACCACGCTGGCCTAGTGCGGGTTGGCGGACTTACATACCGTAGAAATTCTTTAAAATCGGTACGGTATGCAGGTTTCCTCACGATGTTTTCCTTCACCGTTAAAGTGCGTGGTGATTGACTATCAATACACACATAACTCCGAAAAGTCAGAGGTGCGCCCTAGGATTTGAACCCGCGACCACCGTGATCATGTAGGCAGCCGCGTCTGGTCCGTTACCAACAGGCCACCACGCACTTCACATCCAAATCATACTACTCCTATAACCGAGCACACTGAATTTACTTAATTCTGACAATAAATCAAAACCGTATTACAATACTAAATATCAATTCTCCAAAAACAAAAAGATAAAACGCCAAACTTGCAATAACTATTTAGGGAAACTACGGAACTCCTTTACACATTCGAGCTCGCATCTTGTCGATTTTTTACCAACCTCGTCCCGAGATGTTTACCGGGCGACGTATTTTCGTTTGCCACTCATAACAGATCTTTCGGAGGCGATTTTTTCCCGTAGAATCTTTGAGAGTGGTTCCTACGGCTCCTTTTGTGAACGAAAGCAATTTTGTGCCGGAATGAGTTGTGTTTATTAGCTTAGTTATTGGATTTCGTAAGTGGTTGTATTGTCAGCGTTTTAAAAGTTTTATTCCATGTTTAGATTGAAATGATGTGTGGATAGATATTTGATTATCCAATTACCTTTGTTTTATTCGAAAGTAACAATAAATACTGTATACTTAAATCACGTTTTTAAACGATTACAAGGTATACAAAGTTTTATTTACGGGTATATCATTACTAGTTCAATAGGACTTTAAATAATGTAACATCAAATGGGTCCTCAAAATATCTCCTAGTTGTGAAGCTATTTTTGGCTGTTTTAATGCCTTAAGCATTAACCCAGTAAGCTGTTGAAGGGGGATAATCAAACTTTGATGGTGGACAATTGAAAGGCTTTAGATAAAGTCGGTTAGGAATAGAAAGAGGAATAAATATGTGATTTCCAAAAATTACCCTGAACGACCGGGAAGCAACAAAGCTGTTTCTTTACAGAATTTTTCCGTAAGACAATAATACCGTACGATACTGTCTCGGTATGTACCATACTGCCTCAGTCTAGCCGGTCCATTCGTGTAGTGCAAGACTGCACGGTGACTTACAAAATCATGAATACACGGTATTATTTATTCACGCTCGCTCGTAATTCAAGTCTACGTGCACAATGCACACGAATTCTTTCAAATTCCAAGTCACAATTCCAAGCAAACAAAAATTCATATATTTATTACCCAGGAGTTGTTCAATCCGCAGGTTTAAATCTAGGCTAATTAGTTATTTACTAAAAACCGGGAAGAAACGCTCGTTGGTCATAACTTAGTGCCTTTTCATTGTGCAATGTTTATTTTTATTAAGCCGGAGTTTCTTTGTTTCGTTTGCTTATAGCTGCTATTTTAGTTGAATTGGAGCGGACAACCTGCTGATTGTAAGTGGCTATTTTTGCTTCGACTCGTGAATATTGTCATTAGTTTTTAAACAGACCATATTAAAATGGACGTTTCTCACCGGTGGCTTCACTGCATTTGCCTTCAAATGCATTACTGTCACTTGAACGAACTAGTCAATCAAAAGTACCTTAAGTGCTTCATATGAATGTGGCATTTGCAAATAATATTTCAGTAGTTCTTTTAACACAGCAATTAAAAATAAATCAGTTGATACTTTTTACACCTAATTAGCGTAACCTCAAGAGTAGTAATAGGGCACTCTATAAATAAATCTATACTTAACTAACAATCGGGTCTAATATAGTCACTTCATGGTACTACTATTTGAAAAAAAAATATCTGGAGGTAAATTCAGACCTTATAAACTTATGTTTTTATAATTCGCGTCTTACGCAATGAGATAGATGCTGTTTATGAACGTGAATAAATTTTTTCTACTGTGTAAACCCACCAAAGAATAAGTTATTTACGATTTACAAAGAAACAATTTGACCCTTCATAAACAGGCAAGTGCTAGGTTTGATTAGCACTATCTATTGAGATCAACAATGAGATGTCATTCGTGGCGTAGTGTCAATATTTACACCTCGTAAGAAGCTGTGGATTTATAATTAGGTACTACTCATTGGTCTTTTAAAGGTGCGTAGATTTCGAAATATGACGTCATAGGTTTCGTCACCGCGTCGAAACGAATGCTTATGTTGGCAATAAATATTTCAGATATATTTATTGTAAAGTCTATCATAGTTTTTAAAACCCAAGCCAGAAGATGGTTTACTTTAAGGTATAATGCGTGAGATAAATGTTTTTTGTGGATCAGGATAACTGTGTCTAATGACGAAATATAGTTATCTGTCGCTATATTATAATAATTATTATTAACTAAAAAAAATATTACATGAGATTTATGCTCAACAGTCGAGTCCCTTTGACTGAAGAGAGATCGACAGATAGCGTCATAAAAACGCCATTTCACCTACCATAAGATAGCATAAGTACCAACCCAGGACAAACGTATAGATGAAAAATCTCAGAGTAATCGGTGAACATACATAAGAAATAAAAACCCAACGAATTGATAACCTCCTCTAAAGTCGGTTATAAAACCCAGACCACATGCAACATTTCTAATCAACATGGAGCTGCAGAATGAGATTTAGCTACACTTTTCTCTTTTATGAGCGACATTCAGGTTTAATTTCGATGGAATGGCATACATAAACTAGTTGCTCAGGTAAAACTAGGATTCAATAAGCTTAGAACGAATTCCAGCATCAAAGGATGGCTGCCAGAATGTATTTTGAAATTTCCCCACCTGAGGGCCGAGTTATGCGTATGTACTTTGTTAAAGATAATATTATGTAGAGTGTTTCTATTTTGATGTATAACATTATTATTAAATATAATTAAATTATGTTTCTTTATTTTATAACTCCAAAAATACTGTTTTTTTTTTCTCAAAATGTTTGGTCTTTGTCAGGCTAAGGTTTTTTTAAATGAAATAATGCGTTGGTTGAATAAAAATGCGTTTTTAAGCCTCATACATAATGATGAGAAAGTTTGTGGCAAACAATAAGTTTAATAGAGCACTACGTCATTTAAGGTGTCCACTGAAATCACGGTTGTGTCGTGGTTTGCACCACATCATAACATAACATAAGCTAGACACCTTCAGGTCACAGCCGCGACCAGCCATTTTTTTTAATTCTGTATTTATAATAACCATGTTTGTCTTTGCTGCAACTGTGAAAAATCGTGTTTTCTTTCTTTCTAGTATTCAAGAGGTAGGAAGAGTAGGTAGGTATTAGGTCTGAACCGACAGTAATGTAAAATACAAAAATAATTTTTAATAAAAAATAAAAACCGACTTCAAAGTGCTACTACAAAGTAACAAATAATATATATTTCATCGTGCTAGTACACAATGATTAATGTTCTTATTGACTTGACTAGCTAACAAATCTTAAATACGTAATATTTTGAAGGCGGGTCGCTAAGTGCTGAACATGTACCTACGCCTTACGCTTAACATTAATTTGTTAAAGAAATTCTAGCGAAAAACACGCAAGATTTACACGGAATATTAATTTGTCTTAATATATCAGGCCGTAATCGTCCACTGTTGAGCATGGGACACAACATACCCTTTCTTGTACTTAAATGCCTTTATGTCATGCAGGTTTCCTGACTATGATTTAAATATATCACTATTAAAGAGTTTAGTAATTGAATATCATCAACACACAAGTGACTCCGATAATTCCAGAGGTGTATACCCTGGAATTATAACCGAGACGGTGGTCAACCGTCTCGTGGATCATATCTAGATAATTATCAACAGGCTACCACACACATATAAGACACATAGAAATTCTATCAAAACATCAAAAAATTTACACGTTGGATTATATTCACATTATATTCATTTTTGTTTAATTTACTTACGTGCCTTTCTGAGCCAACATTGCAGGATCTACATGTAATATCAAATGGTGTAACATTTGCTTAAATTTATACGTGTTTGTTATTTAGCGACCCGCCTTCAAAATATTACGTATTTAAGATTTGTTAGCTAGTCAAGTCAATAAGAACATTAATCATTGTGTACTAGCACGATGAAATATATATTATTTGTTACTTTGTAGTAGCACTTTGAAGTCGGTTTTTATTTTTTATTAAAAATTATTTTATTTGTCCCTTTTTAGTTTTCATAGGCATCGTAATGATGAGAAAGGTGATCATAATATAATCAAAACGTAGTCTTTAAAATTTTCGAATCCTTCAAACCAAACATGATATTATTGCTGTGAAATTATGAGAAAATTGTAAGTCATTATAATCATGATATCCGCTATTGTTAGACACTGACCAGGTCGGATTCTCTTAGTTTACGTCGGTAATTTACGTATCTATTTCTCTCACTCTCCCTCTTCTTCACCTACTGTTTATAGTAAAACTTTTATATTGAAAACGGAAATTAATTGTATCTTTTACCTACCCCCCCCCCCCTACACGCCTTTCCCCTTTTAACCCCCCCTTTGTAGTAATACACTTATACTGAACCAGGTGCAAAAAGAATTATTGCCGTACCGTTCAATTTTGAGGAGTTCTGTTCTTCAGGTCCGAAGATATTCATCAGGCCATCACCATTTTTTAATGACACCAATCTAACATATCATACTTGTCGACAAAATTATTATTTTTTAAATCGTTTAAGTACTGCCACAGATATTGAGTATTTACATTAGTATCTATTTTCTCCCCCCCCCCCCCCCCCCATACACCCCTTTCCCCTTTTAACCCCCCCTTTGTAGTAATACACTTATACTGAACCAGGTGCAAAAAGAATTATTGCTGTACCGTTCAATTTTGAGGAGTTCTGGTCTTCAGGACCAAAGATATTCATCAGGTCTTCACCAATTTTTTATGGTACCAACCTAGTACATCATGCTTTCCGACAAAAAAGAAATTTTTAAAATCGGATCCCAAATACCAGCGTAATCGAGTAACAAACATACAAAAAAAAAAAAAAAAAATTCAGTCGAATTGATTACCTCCTCTTTTGAAGTCGGTCAAAAAATGTTCCATTGTTTAAATTCCATGAAATTAATAGATTAATACTTTATTCTGACATGCGCTGATTGGCGCGGCGCGGCGCAGTCAAGTGCGGTTTTGTGGATTTATTCTAACCAAGTGATATGGGTTTGACCGCAAATTAATAACACAATATGAACAAAATTTATAATTCCCCTGTGTGATACAATAGGCACAATACAGAATTGTATGGGCATGTAACATTCGCATAGTATTTCGGTATTTGTTGTATTGTATGGAACCGCAATTAATAAAATGCTGTAGGAATTATACAATTTTAGAATGAACTACAAAAGTATTATAATTCTCGTAATAATACAATGACATTTTGGATTATCTGTAGATGTCACTCACGCAAAATTGGATTTTAAACTAAATACTGTACCGTATGGTACAATAGTTTAAACATCAGAATAACACCTAAGCTGTAATTTGGCGAAAAAGCTAATCTAGATTAGGGATCGAAATTGTGAGCAAAAGCCTAGCAACATTAAAAACATGTATGTTTTCTTTATTAGCATAAATGACGAGACGAGGTACATTTTTGCATAGAAAAAGATTATTACCAAAAATAGAAGCGTAATTCTATTTGAGCCAAATAAAAGCCCGATTTAAATTAATCTATCAATGCTACAAATATCAGAGCATTCAAAAACATTGCCACCAGATAAAGTATCCATATTATACACCTAATTATTATCTTTGAGACATGATTCACACCAAATGGGTGCTGAGCTTATCTATACAATTTTTCAATACACAAAGCGAGGGTCTAGTTAGAACTCGCCCACTCGTCACCATTTATTCCGCTCTTTATCGAATTGACGCAAGACTTTAGTGTTTAAATGGTGTATGACATGAGTGATCGCGAGTTAATTCATATTTTTCTTTCGATCTAGTATTATACTAACGGTTATTAGGTACATATAGGTGATATGGCGATAGGCTCGCCCCCTATCACATCATGGGACGGAATGTTCAAGGCGAAATGTGGGTGTCCTGGTGGCGCCTCTGCCTACCCCTTCAGGGATAAAGGCGTGAGTTTATGTATGTATGTATGTATAGTTATTAGGTACAATACAATACAATAATTCTTTATTGCAAACCAAATTACAACACCTAATACAATACAATCATTCTTTATTGAAAACTAAATTACGTACTCAATCTTTGACGTTTTGCTTAGATATTAAAAATGTACGCAACGGGTTATTGTATACAAAAATATTTTAAAAAGAAACTAAAGCCAAAATAATACAGTAAATCATCATCGCAACAACATCTGAATTCAAGACAATGTATTGATATAAATTGATAACAACTGGTCAAACAGACGTCAGGAACTTAAAAATAAACCAAATTTGCGATAAAAACCGAAAAATAGTCTAATTTAAACTGATCATAATCGTTTTTAACGCTGCAACATGCAACTTGACCCAATCCCTCAAGTAATGCCTGTCATGAGGAAGAAATCGCCGCATGTTTTGTGGTGTTCAATTAATTCTACTCCGCCGATGTGTCGCGTTTGTATCAATTAACCTTTATCTTACTACTTATACGAGAAAAATTGCCGTCATTGACTCGGGCCTGACAAAAGATGATTAGACAGCCCGATAAGAATATAATATAGCTTCTGAATCGATTGCGTACAGCATCTGTGTATATCATGTTACATGAGAAGCAGAGCCAACATTTATACGGGCACGAAAAGTGAAGTGCATATGATTGTTAGTACCTACCTATAATGAAAAATAAATAAGTATCGATGAGAGGTAAAAATCTCTTTTTGGTTGATAAAGTTATGGTCTCGAATATACACAGAATAATAGTCTTTTAAAAATTCCGATAAGAATTACGTAAGCACCAGCATCGATTTTTGTTTGGTGATTTTTGATCAGCAGTGAGTTTATTCTTCTTCTTCTCCTACTCTTTTATCACATATCTTCTAAAGTGAAGGCTGGTATCGCACGACTAATGTATTGTCCGTATTGATAGGAGATAGTTATCTCTTTCGTCTATCTTCTATAATTCTTCTTAAATATTCTTCTATAATTTTATTCGCTGCAATTCACAATAACATTGTAGCCAGAGTAACTACTGGACATATTGAGACTTAACATCTTATGTCTCAGGATGATGAGCGTAGTGGAATGCCAAGCATTGCTTTGTAGTTATTGCTGATGTTTGGTTTTGTACTGTGCATGAGCGGCCGTATCGCTAACCATCAGGCGAATGGCATGCTCGTCTCGCCATTCATCGCAATAAAAAAAAACAATATCCTGTATTTTTTTATTATAATATTTACTAAACACAGTATAAAAACAGCGTATTTTTTAAATAAACAAAATAACATAAACCCTTACTCCCAGAAAGAAATACCAAAATAAAAATAAAGCCATCAATAGATTCCTTCGAATTCCGATCACGACTGCAATTTCTCTTTAAATATAACCATGTCAAATGACATGATAATACGGCTGAATGAAAAAGTCATCAATGCGATACATCAATTAGGTAAATGACTGTCTGCCCCCAAGATTATATTCCATGTAAGTGGATTTAAAGGGGGACACCGGCCGTGTCTCATTATGAATTAAACCCTGTTTCCTGTAACTATGTATAAAGTGATCTTGTTAAATTAATAAGGGACCCTTGTCTGTGCATGGTTTCTACACGGTAGGGATGTGATAATGTTTGTCGATGTTCTGCGGAAGTTTCGATGTAATGCAGAAGTTATTAATTTAGTTACTCCACTGATCTTCCGTTTGTCAAAACTGCGACTCTTGTTTTGTTTTTTAAGTGAGGTAGTAATTTTTGTGAATGGATCTGTTTAATGGCGTATCTAATTATTGTTGTCCATAATTTACAAGATTACATTTATTCGTTTATAGTAATTTCTAGTTATATGAAGATAGTGAGCATTTTGGCAAAATAAACTCACAGTAAGTTGACACGACACTTTTCAATGAATTACCACTGAAACGAGACTTAAATAAAAGCAGAAATTCATGTAGGATGAATTTCTCACCTCATTACCATTACTAGGAAATGTTTGAATTTTCATATTAATGAAACGTAAAATATGTAAATATTATTGTGCATGTAAATATTATACTGCCTCGGTGGCGTAGTTGTATTACGGTACGGTTACAAAGCTGAGGTCTCGGGTTCGAGTCCCGGGTCGGGCAAAGTGATATTGGATTTTTCTATTCATTATCAGCCCGGAGTCAGGAATTTGTGCCCGATATGGCGATAGGCTCGTCCCCTATCACATCATGGGACGGAACATACAAGGCGAAATGTGGGTGTCCTAGTGGCGCCTCTGCCTACTCCTTCGGGGATAAAGGCGTGAGTTTATGTATGTATGTATGTATGTTCATAATTATTTGTGTTATAAATTTTAAATATGTAGTTAATCAACGACTTCGCGAAATACGACGATTAACTTATTATTTAATTTTCTACCGTTTTTTTTTAAGTTCACTGGTTTCTTGAAATGATAGGCAGACGTACCCCAAATGCAATCAGCTGCTATTCCAGCCACGCGTTCTAGACAACTTGTACAGATATTTTTAAAACATTATCTTACTTTGGGATTCAACCAATGACATCAAACTTTACATCCATTATTTATGTTCTCCAGAGACTAATACTACATATTATATTATCTTCAGTGTAAAATTTAAATTTAAAGAGATACACGACGTATGAGTTATTAAAAATATTCGCGCCACAAAAAAAAGGAGTGACGAAATCAACTTTTTAATAAAAATCAGTGTTTACTCACGCGTAACAGCGAAGTTGTTTGACGCGAAAATAAATTAAAAGCCATTCATTTTTGTAAAAGATTTTTATATTCGTGTCTTTTCAATTTTGTGTTTACACCGGCCCTCAATTTCGGAATAACCAGACACTGGACTATTGGACGAAATATTTAATTAATTTTTAGGGTATCGATGGTATTGTGGACTTTTATAAGGCCTTAGCATATAGGCATTGAATATTTGGGTAATGGTTTGGTTGAAATCACAATGTAAATGCTATGCGATGCAATCTTTACCACCCCGTGTATATTTTAGATAAAATCCAAGAACATTTTGAATTCCTACTTCAGTTTTTAAACTTTAACCTATGTATTTGTAACTTAACTTTAACGGCGAAGGAAAACACTGTGAGGAAACCTGCATACCGTAGCGATTTTAAAGAATTTCTACGGTATGTAAGTCCACCAACACGCACTAGGCCAGCGTGGTGGACTATATGGCCTAACCACTCTCAATCGATTCTCTCGATTGTAGAGTAGGCCCGTGCCCTGCAGTGGGACGTATATGGGCTGATATAGATATAGATAGATAGAACTTAACTATTTAATTCTTCTGTAAATAAATTACGAAGAACCAAAAATTTATTCCTCTATAAATCTACATATTTTCATCACTCATTAACAAACACACTCAAAAACTTTACATAATTTTCCCTACTAAACTCGCCGGCAGAATTAGAGGAACGCGAGTATAATATAGGGACAAACATCCCATTTATTTATTTACATTATTGTAACATAATCAATCTAACATTAAAAATATAGTTGAAATCCCTTCTATTTCAGTATAAAATAAAAAGAAAACCTAAGATTCAAATATGCATTTTTGTTGGTTAAAAGAAATCCCATATTTACACGAGCTGCGGAAAAAATAAAAGGAACTGCTGCAGAGCTTCTGCAGTCTCTGATGTGTCTCCAAATATGACTTTTTATACTTCCAGCGATGCAATTTATGATTAATCGTTGCAAATTCTGTCCCTCTTTGACAAAGGCATACATTATTTTTTGCACGATCCTGGATGCCAAATCTTTTTAACTTTTCCTTCTTAACGTGATGTCGTGATGTGTGCTCTATTCGATTTAAGTCGGAATATCGTCCTGTTCAATCCGTTTTTTAGATTTTCTTAATTAATAGTTACTCAATTTACTTCAAAATTTCTATCTCCTAGTGCGTACTCGTAATATCCCGCATTTTCTGGCATTAAAACAACATAATCATCTTTAAATGAACCAACAGTTATCGCATGGGACTCTAATACTTTCATGACGTCCCAGTGTGCAGACACAGATCCATTTTTAGTAAGGACCAACTCCGTGGTTGCTCCCAGACATACGCCATTTTTATGACGCCGCTATCCCATTATAGCGGCGTCATAAAAATGCCTGCTATCTCATGAAATGGTATTATTATTGTTAAAAGGAATAAAACGTCGATTTTTTGTAATACCCAACTGTCGTAAGAAATTTGGAGTACGAAAACAAAAAACAATTGTACAAACACACAACCAAATAAGATGTAAGTAATTTTTTTACGTGTTGCTTTATTTCTGACGGCGAGTGTAAAATTTAATTCAAATCCTCAATAATACTCAAAAATATTACACCTCATCGATATCTATAATTGTCCTCTACCCATCACAGCGCCAGCCGTCCCCATTGAAATGTGTAACAAGCGTGTAATTGTCCGTCGAAGCATTCGATCGCCGCAAAATGAGCACTTGCAATTATAATACGGTACTGCTTATGTGTAATCCCGTGATTTACTGTTATCACTTCCTGTCATGGGACATTTGGAAAAATTACTGAAACTGCTCTTTGTTGTTTAGGTGTAATTTGTGACTTAATAGTGTTTTTAAAACTGAAGCGTGAGGTTATTGACCGTTAGTCAGCTGATAGTTTATTATCGCTACATTGCACTATTTAAATAAATAAACATAAAATAATATTTCAAACATAATCGTTGTATTTGAATCTAAAGATGCATTCACCAAAACTACATACATCATTTGCGATCCTTTTGAAACATGTACGCCAATATAGTTCCTTTATGTCAATTGAATCATTATTAGTCTGTATATTGTGTTTAATAATTCTCATCACATCATTACCTTTGATGGTCCATGTTCGTTTGGTTAATTTGATCACTGCAAAATGAGCCACTCCAGCTACAATGGCCCTCTAAAGGCTCTATATGGCGTAATACAATATAATTTACTGTTGTTTATTCCCATTGCAGGGTAGTTTAGACATGTAACGTAGACATGAACTATGTAGAGCAATATTGTGGTGATTTTAACAATGTTTACCTATATTCAATGCTAAGAAAACCTATGTGTGTGCGTTATCGTGCTAAAGGTCCTAAATTATCTAATTAACTGTCAATGCAAGTTACAAAATATTTTTAAATAATCTTGAAATCCTGAAGTATTAAGGTACTTCTGCCATAAATATCCGGTAGGAGTCACCTCGACCTATCCACCACTTTCTTCAAGATTAGAAATCTTAATATGTCAGAAATGTGAAAGTACTCGATTGAATTCGATTTTTATTTTTACTTTGTAGAATGTACAGCATAGCCAAGACGCCAGTGACATTAAAGATAAATAATTGCCCAATCAATCCGCGGACACCCAAATCCATCAGCCAAACGGTCGCAATCAAACCCGTATCGGAACTAATCAATCATCGATTCTTTTCGCGAGTTCGCATTTTATTAAGGCTAATTAAACTGGTTCTTAATGGCTTATTTTATGGTTACCATATAGGTTAGAATGAGGTGTTAAAATATATCAAATATGAACTAACTTCTACCCACAACTTCACTTGCGTGTTAAGATTTTTACTGATATAATTTTTTTATCAACTTTGTCCCTGTGGCAAATAGGAATATTTCTACACTTCAGGCAATATATTTTAACGTTAAAATTTATTTATTTATTATTTTTTATGAGAATTACGAAATAAGTACCTCAGTTGATGGTAAGCGTCACGTCCATAAAAAGTAGCAACACCGCTTAGCTTAATTATTAAGTACTACATGCCACTGCACGGCGCTCGTCACTCCGAAACAATGCGTTAAGTCTCTTAACGCTCAGTAATCACTGGCTACAATGTCCTTCAAACCGGAACAAAACAGTGCTTAAACACTGCTGCTTAGTCGAACAGACAAAGCAATGGTACTCACCCAAACTGCTTCAACTTATGCACTACATAGTTTTATAATTTAGACTATCTCATTCCAAAATTTAAATAATATTTTAGGTTATACGGCCTAACTCCTCTCAATCGTACTCCAAATTGTAGAGGCCCGTGCCTTGCAGTGGTATATGGGTCAATACAGATAAATTTCTAGGTTATGATGTTAGTAGATAAAAGACTTTCTTTGTTTAAGCTTTGACAGAAAATGTTTGTATAAAAATATAATTCCCACTCATGCCAATGTGGGCGCATTGATTGATGGTTCTCTATTGAAATGTGCTTGCGGTGAGCGGTACATTATTTATGCTATAGATAAATATTATTATGAAAAAGCCTGTTTATTTACAACCTCATAATTCAAAGGTTGCGGTCGGACAACGTTTTATAAAGTTGTGAAACGTTAAATGTTGTTATTTTTATTGCTGAGTATATTTGTGTGATAAAAAGGATTTATTAATTCATTGGTTGAATATTTTCACTAACCGACATGCGTTTAAGTTGAGTATCCGGGGATTTTGTTGAATGAAAATTGACAATTTCCATAACATGGTTAGTTGAAAAGCCGACTATCGAAGCCGCTGATTTAATAAAAGCCTGGAGACTTGTGTCATGTAAGAAAGATTTTGTTCGAGCCTGGATTTTGTGAGGTCGAAAAGGCTCCCATAGTTTCTAATGCCCACTTCACAAGACTACCTCGTGTGGGGTTGTGCGCATTTTAAGCCTGGCTTTATTGTAGTATTGTGTCATGGTATTAAAAAGGACTGCCAGGATATTACATCCTTAAATACGTCTACAGTTAAACCTACCGCCACCGTTTTATCGGTATAACACGCACAGTATTTTGAAAACTTCCAACTATCCCAAAATGCTTAAAAATTATTAAAATTGTTAAATAACGATTAAGTATCTGTAATTACTGTGAAACCTTCAAATGACGTTAAATTTTAATGGGTTACTTGACGACAAAAGCTAGGATGAATATTGAATAGGTATAAGGTTTATAATATTGTGAATTATTCGCCACAAACCTGCTTCTAGATGAAAGCATCATTCTAATACAGAACAATTGGTATTTGTAAAGTTCCTAAACTCAACGCAATACAATTCACTAATAGTAACTTACGAGTGAATTCACAAAAGCCTGCAAACATTCCGCATAGGGTTGTCACTTACTTTTCTCTGATTATAATAAATAATTATCTAATTTAATGTTTAAAATGTAAGTATATATTATTTGTGCTCTTTAGTTGATGCATGAGTCCGATTTATATTCACCAATTATACAAGTCGCTTATCACTCAGCAAACACCGATGTTATCAGCATTGCGAGAAACGTACAAGTTATATTGAATAACCGCTGTTTAGCAGTTAGAAAACATATTTCTTTTGGTATTGAAACTAAAATTAGCATCAGCATAAACTAGATCTTTGGATCATAACCTTAATTGTTATGTTATTAGTCCGTGTTTAATGCAGACCAATATTCATTACATAAGCGCTTCGAATATATTATTATAGAACCGTAACAGAGAGTTCGATTGAGGCGTGTTACCACTCAGATATTACAATAATATTTAAGTAATCAAATCAAACATAGCTTTACAAATTCATAAAAATACTCCCGAGAACATCAAATAGATCGATAACCAAAGCCCAAAAATCCAGTAAATAATGAAATATGACTTCAGCATTCCGACAACCCTATAGCGATATAGTTTCGGCGCAGGTGTCCCGGAAGCGTCTTTGAACTAAGTGCGAGCGACGAGCGTCTCTGCTTAACGATATCTGTATAGTATGTGCTGAAGGGAAAATTAGTTCGTATGTGAGGACCTGCAACGCATTGTCTCGAGTTTGTAGTGTAGTGACTAATTTACATTTTCTACGGAATCTGAGGTGCTAATTTGTATTGAACGTATTAAGTATTGGTAGAAAATGGCCTCCTTAAAGATCGAGAAGAGAAAAAGAGTTCAGAAAAAATAGTTAACTTTATGATATTATTTGTTTGAAACATGATGGTAGAAAACATATATTGCGAATGTCTCCCGTTTTGTGTTCAGCCTATTTGATTTTGAAAGTCTGGCATAATTATATTCTCTGGCAGATTGTGTACCTTACAACCAAGATGCCTGGGCATTCTTCTCTACTTTCATATTTTTCCTAGCTGGATTCAGTCTGTCAGCTGAATAGAAACATGCTCTACGTCCATTTAAAACTTCAGTCTCCACAGCATTTATTCAAAAGCTAATAAAAATACAAATGTCACACACATTTGCGAATTATACAAAATTCCGACGTAGAATTCTCAATTCCGCGTCAGCCGTATAAAATGGCGCAACCAGACGCGCGGTTGTCACCACAAGTGTCTGTATTTGCATTGAATTGTGTCTCTGGCCGGAGTGTGGCTGTCTCACAAGTGACGTAACGCAATAACGTCGCCGATGGCCGGAACAAGGAGAGAATGTACGCAAAGCCTTTTTATTGCCGTCCCAGAGCCTTATTGCTTAGCTGTTTAAACTCTTAGCGGCTTGGGCTTGACGTCTTCACTTTATGCAAAGCTGAGTAAGTGAGCTGATAGTTAGGTTTTTGATTTTATGAATGGATATATACTTTGTGTTTTTGTTCTATTGAATATAATTATATTGGTGGTAAATTATTCGCATTAGACCATGTAGCGACTACCAAACATGATGAGAAGCTCGTCATAGTGATCTTCGCAAGGATGAAGGTTTTATGTTACGTCTTCGCGCTAATATATTAAGTAGCAAGAAATATTTTTTCCATTTGAAAATACTTTAATTGGTTTCTAAGCTCGTAACTTCAGGTTCACTGCAATTAAATTGTCGTGACCGTATAAAAATGTAAAACAAAAATATACTATGAATGATTCAGAAAATCTATGTCACTGAACCCACATCCCGCAGTTAAAAGGCAATTTGTCAGTAATTTATAACTCGCACCGCTTCTAACAAACTCGTTAATAGTTTTAGGATGTGACTGGATTTCGTTCAAATTGCGTCTAATAATTATTTATCCATTTTAGTGTTTGCGAATCGGGACACTTATTAAAATTGCTAGCAATTATCCTCGTAGGGCATTTTATAATTCTGTGGCTCTTGTTACAAGTGATACAACTCGAGTTGTACCCTTTTTGAGTTTTTTATATAGAAATGATAAGAAAAAAATTAGCTTTTTTTTGGTCTAACTCACGATTTTCTATCTGCTATAGTTACGGAGATAATTTTGTGCAAAGTGATACAAGTGCTGCTATTTTGGCGAAAATTGCGTGAATATTGATATATTTCGAGTTGTAACTCGTTTTTGTAATCGATTAATACGCAGTTTTTGTGGATACTGGTATAAGTACAATTATAACTATTTTCACATATATTTTTTCAGTGCATTTAACGTGAATATTGATATATCGAGGGTTATATCACTTTGAACCATTTTTTTCCAATATTGACTAGGGTACAACTCGACATGTACCTACCAATTCAAATGTGAATTTTTGATTTTGATGTGCTCAGTGATACATTTCGACATATATCATTCTACAGATTTTTTTATTTTATGTGCAAACGAATACAAATCAAGTTGTATCTAAAACTCAAACAAATTACAAAAATATTTTATATCGAATAAGATGTGCTAAGTGAGACAATTATGCGCGGCAATACATTATTACGAGTATATTGATTTAAATACAACAGACCCAATAATTCAAATGTCCAAATATATAATACTTTTGTACTATAAATATGATTTATTATAATATTATTCCATCATCAGATACAATATCCAAGGTAAATATATGAAAACTAAAATTTTTACGTAGCTGTCAGAAACATTATATTATCATTCTATATTTTATTAAAAAATGGCAGTTGTCAAAACGGTATTGGTATTTATTTATTTATTTATAAATTCTTTATTGAATACTACATACAAAAAAATGTAAAATAAAAATCTTATTTATCAATATTACTGCTACTTTACTCAAATGATCTTTGATTTACATATAGAAAGAAACTCCTTATTCTTTTCCAACTGTTCTGGAATGATTTTTACATGTTTTCTTATTGTAGTATTTGTATAATACTCATCTGTGTTATTTCTTAGTTTAAAAATTATTTGCATCGTTTTCGAATTTTTGAGTATATGACACTATACTATTGAGATTAGAGACCTTTACCATTCATATTGTAAAAGTACGTTATAAGATTTTAATACATACATACATAAACTCGCGCCTTTATCCCCGGAGGGAGAGGCAGAGCCGCCACCAGGACACCCACATTTCGCCTTGTATGTTCGGTCCCACGATGTGATAGGGGGCGAGCCTATCGCCATATTGGGCACAATTTCCTGATTCCTGGCTGATAATGAATAGAAAAATCCAATATCACTTTGCCCGACCCGGGACTCGAACCCGAGACCTCAGCTTTGTAACCGTACCGTAATACAACTATGCCATCGAGGCAGTCTAAGATTTTAATAATTGTGTTAAAACTGTGCCTTAAGAATTTGTAATTTATTTAATTAGTTTTGAAATTATCTAAATTTTATTAAAGTTAATTTATTGTAATTGTGTTTATTTTGTAAGATTTTTTTACATTTTTGTACATTCATATTACATTTTAAAAAATTACTTAAAAAAGTATAAAACAAATAGTTAACCCTTTGGTGGCGAGGCTCAAGTCCCAAGCCACCGGTGCAGTGGTTAGGGATACAAAGTAAGGAACATCCTCACTATGAGTGGTATGTCCAGCAATACTGCCTTTTGGATCCAATTTTGACCCAACGACCAACAACGGCTTTTGGAGATGTTGGTCTCGGCTCTTTAGTATCAGTCCATGTGCAGAAACAACAATCGGGATAATAATAATTGTTGAGTCTACATCCCTAATGTCAGTAACCTCGTGTTCCAAATCTAAATATTTAGACAATTTGTTTTTTTTTTCAGCTTTAAAGAGGTTATCGTCATGCGGTATGGTAACATCAACAAGTATTGCTCGGCGCGTCAATCGATCTATTATCACAACATCAGGCTTATTCGCAGCAATAGTCCTATCTGTGATAACAGACCGATCCCAATACAGCGTTGAATGACCATTTTCAAGAACTGGTTGGGAAACATATTGGTAATATGGCACTTCAAGAGTCACAATAGTCCATATCGAAGAGCGATTTGCTGATGTATGATCTTGGCTTCTGGGTTGTGTCTATGCAAGTACTCGCCGTTAGCAAGATACGAATAACCGGAAGTTACATGTCTCATTGGCTCGCCAGGACGTTGGCATGCCCTACAAATGTCGACCGTACCGTCCTTCAGGATGTATTTTCTATAGTCTTAATAACTTCGTCGACGATTGCAAAAGCAAAACACTCAGTTTCCGCAGAGGTTACCAAAACGTAGACAAGTTACAGATGCAGGCCGGTCCACTTCAGGCCCGTGTAGGGCCCGATAGAACGGACCATGCAGCTCTTTGCTCTTCCATACTTCCTCGCGATCTTAAACGCTCATCACTAAAGGCTTCCGCCAGTTCTCATTCGCCAATGAGAGCTGGGTAAATCCTTTACACACTATAGCTACAACCCTATGCATATCTACGTAGCTGTGATGGAAATACTCCCTTAGATTGCACATCTCACGATTATGCAGATCCTTATCATTAAGAATGCCTCGGCCCTCACATCTCTGCGGGATGCACAACCTCATCACTGACGAACTTGTATGATGCATACGATGTGCATTTGGTAGAGTCCGGACCTTACGATCCAGGGCGTCCAATTTCGTCTGAGTCCATCTGAGTTTGCCAAAAGAGTACATAAGTACAGGCATAACGCAACCATTAAACGCACGAATATTGTTTCCACCTGATAAAAAACAGTTAAGAACTTTTGTCAGGCGGCTAAAGAAAGAGGCATACCCAGATACTTGTAGGTTTCCGTCTGCGAAAGAGATCTGAGTCTTACAGTCTCTGAGACATTTATGTCATCAGAGACTGCAACCTCGCCTCGCTTGACATGGATAACCGCACATTTATCTACACCAAACTCCATATTGATTGAGTTGCTAAATCAAGCAGTTATTTTTGACTAAAGTTGATTTATTATTATTATTTTATTCATTAACAGTTAAGGGATTTTTATACTATCCCGTAATACATGGGAGACCCATCGTACCTTTTATTTATTATTAAAAACATCGCAACAAAGTTGATTATTTAATAATATGAAACTTGTATCTATTTACACATTACATAATATCATTTTAACGAGAGATAACTTGACTTGTATCATTTAACACATATTTTCAATAGACTTGAATATTAGCAAACAGATACTATTCAAGTAATTTATGAAAGTAGGGGGTTGCGGATTAAAAAAACATAATCTTACGGATTATACCTTTATCTTTTGTTTGAGCAACATTATCGTTGGAACTCATACAAATTAGTTATTACATTTTGTAAAGTTTTGTATATCAGTTTACACGAAAGCACTTTAAACACAGTATTTAGGTGCGACGTAATATAATTACACTTATATTATTTATCACAACATTTTTGCACATGTTACTCATAAGTCGAGGTATATCTCACAGGTTTCTCGTGAATTACTTTTTAAACATAATATTTATCAAAAAACCTAAAACGCACAATGAAAGAAAACATTTTTCCCCACAAAATAAGGTATTCAAGTTTAATCTAGCACATTTAGTTTACGACCGAGAATTTTTTAAATCTTGTTTTTGCTCTCCTGTAAAATGATGATTTTCGACTTGTATCACTCATCACAAGAGCCACAGAATTATTAAATAAATAAACACACCTAAACGTCACATAATATTATTATCCCACCGTAAAGTACCAAGGGTTGTGTCGTGGATGTTAGAAACTACTAGAAGCTTTTTAGATGCGGCATCCAGACCTAAAGCAAATAGTGGGCGCAAACCTATTTTGACTTAGTTAAGGTATCGAACCAGCAACCGTACGTTTCACACAGGGCTTTACTCAACTGCCAGCAGCCAAGATTCTTCTATGTTTGCGGATGCTCATGGGTAGTGGTGACCAATTACTATACTCATTTATGTATTAGACAATCTTCTTTGGCATTTCTCGTAGTTTCTGATACCCACGACACAAGACTCGATCTTAGTGTGGGGGCAGGACTGCATATGACTGTTGAGTGTATTTATTTATTTAATAAAATTCAAATTAATATATTTAATTACAATCTATTGGTGTACAAGACGAATTCAAGTCATTGAGGTTGTTTGAAAACGATTTACAAGATAATGATGAAATAACTTGAACTCCATATTAACTTCGCTCACTGTAATATGCCTTAATGTGACCACTTGAAAATAAAACGGATAATCCCTGGGCCATTGTCCTCGTCCTTAAAAAGTAATTTTTAAACTTTTCAAATATACAAGAACAATTATTGAAACAGAATTGTGAATGGAGTCTATTAATAACTTTTTATTTACTTAGGTACACTGATGGGTTCTTAGCAAAGAAACTCTTGGGAGGGTCCCGTTGTTTAGACGGGAACGGAGGAAATTTTGTGGTTAAATATCATTTTTTGACGTTCTTATCTTTTAGTCCGTAAGATAATTATGTAAGCAGATAGAGAGGCGATTAAAATTTGGCATATCGATAAAATAATTCAGTCAAGATTAAATACAGCATAGTATAGTAACTGGGAACAATTACTAAATTATACCTACAGATGATGTATAAACTTACTCTTGTATCTCTGAAGAATAGGGTCACCTGCAATTCGCCGAACTAATTTCTGTCCCAAGGTGGGATAGAGACCGAATCTATCGCCATGCCGGGCACCAATTAGTTGTTAAAAAAAATAAAAAATAAACCTGTTTAGATTAATTAATAAGATAATATTATAAATGTTTAAGACAAATTTTAGCTTTGATTATCAACTTGAAAACTTAATTATAGAACTAATTAATAGTGATGATTTAAAATGAACTCTAAAGTATTAAAATGTATTTTTCTGTATTACTTTATTTAGATTTATCTACTGAACCAAAATTGGACTCGAATTATTATTTGATATATTGAATTATTACTTGATATTGTAAATTTTAATTTTAAACTTCCAAGGGGCACTAAATTAAAATGTCTGAAGACTTTATAGGTCACTGCTTACCTAAGTTTCTCTCTTAGTTTTTGATTTAATAAAATTGTTGGCCATTTATTGGTTCGATAAATTCGGGTTAAGGCGTGATTTCATTAGTGTGATAATGATCAGTTTTGAAAGTATGTGTGTATTGCGAACTAAATAAAAAAACATTAATATTTTCTTCAAGGTCTAATCTTTCCTTTAAAACCGACAACGGGCCAACAATCTCTCTCTCCTTCATTTGCTTGTTCGCCCTCTATGCGATAAAAAATGGGAAAACTATCGATTTAATTAGAGCAGATAAATATTATTTGTACGACTTAAAATATTAATTCAAATATTGAAATTCACACAGTGAAATTCATCTTTATAAATTCTTCCGACCCACAGAAATCTTTATGCCTGTCAGTTTATAAAAAATAATTAATTATATAAACAAAATCTTCGCTTCAAAACTATCTTTTCATTTACATAATACGACCCAACCTTGAACTTTGACTAAAGGTCAACAAAATTCCAACAATATCAGATACATAATTTATAAGTTTAATGTGTAACGTAGGAAGCTGGTATCTCTACACCCACGTTATAATATTACCATTCTTATACGAATGTCCGGCTATTTTCCATAAACTAATAAAAAATGTATTTGCATATTGTGACTTAATAGATTACTACAAAAAGATTTACTGCATAATTTCTGCAGTTTGATTTCTTAAAATGTTTAAAATGTTCATCATTTTCATAAGTGCGATATGAAAATAAAATGCGAAGATCTCCAATTACCAATATTCGTGTTATATTTTGTCTCTTATCAAGCATTTTTACTGCCACGACAAAGTGATCCGACACGACAAAGTATTCATTACCAACCAGGAGTCAGAAATTTGTGCCCGATATGGCGATAGACTCGCCCCTATCACATCGTGGGATGTAAAATACAAGGCGAGTCGTGGGTATCCTGGTTGCACCACTGCCTACCTTTCTGGGCAAAAGGCGTAAGTTTATGTATGTAAATATATACAAAGTGACTAAAATGCGCCTAATGGCGATTGCTGTGCTGCCTCGTCTGTCGATACAATTATGCCAGCCTGGGGTTACACAGGTCGCTATAGGTTTTAATTAGTGTTTATGTGGTCACTATCATATATATAAATATCCTTATACCAGTAAACCTTTTGTTATAAAACTCCAGACAATGTAACTACTAACAAGAGGTACCTACTCGGGTTTCCTCCATTAAAATCAATGTTGATTCAATTGAAAAGTTTATAAAGTATCGAAAGATATCGACGACTGAACCTTTCCGTAATTGTATCCGGAATATTGTGTATAGAGATGGACGGTTTTATATCGATACAAGGAAGGGAAGCAAACTTAATTAAATTTAATTATGCCCTTAGTGTAGCTATTACAAAGAATACTGTTAATAATACTTTATAAATAGGATAGGTATATTAGTAAGGGCAAACTATCTTAAATATTAAAAAGCATTGTCACTGAAGCCGAAAGGGAGAAAATGTTATATGAAATTATGTAGCGTTTTTTCAATAAATAAGCTGTATAATATTATTAATGCACACTTCACACTATTGATGGCTTTTTTAAATACTTATGTAAAATGAGGGAAGCGACTGTCGCTTCCGTGGTGGTAAGCGTTCGCCTGTCCTTAAACAGGAATAACACCACTTGGAACTTATTATTACAAAGAACCGTATGACACTACATTATGCTCGTCACCCTGAGACATTACGTGCTAAGTCTCTTAATGCCGTTTTACTAAATTTTACTGTCGACAATGTCGTTCAAACTGGAACACAATAGTGAGCTTATATTGTTGTTTGGTGGCCAAAAGCGACCAAGCCGCGATACCTACCTAGACGGCCTGCCGTATACAAAGGGCCTAGTCTTAGAGCAGCCAAAATACTTGATTGTTTTTGGAATTGAACAAGGAAAGAAAATTAGATATCAGAAATTATAACCTCAATTATAAAAAAAAACAAAACTTCATATCTCTATGTTAATAAAGTTTATACATGTCATTAATGTAACCGACAGACGCGCCCATTGTTCTGCTATTCCCAGTAACACAGATATAACATTTAAAATTCCATAAATGGAAAAGAAGTTGCGTTATCAGTTCCAGTAAATAAAATATTATGAATATTGTACTAATGAGAACTTAGCTCAGCTGAAAACCATTTTCTTAACCATATTGTTCATAAATAGCATAAGTCACTTTTAAGTAATTATGTTTTTTTTTTAATAAAAGTTTACTATTGTTTCTGGCCAGCACGCGACTCCTATAGGGTCGCCCACTATCATATTTTGGGACGGAACATAGAAGGCGTAACGCGGTGTCCTAGTAGCACCTCTACCTACCTCTTCTAGGAAAAAGGCGTGAGTTTATGTATGTACGAAACTCCTCTACTATCACAAGGTCGATTGACAGGACTAAAGTATATCACGCTGGCTAAACACAAGTTAGATGTTCACAATTTTCCAAGTTAGGAAAAACTCATAACAACCCTTACATAAACAAGATTATCATAAAGTATTAAATACCTCGCCTGCAGCCTTAATTAATGGGCGTAAAATATCCTTAACAATACGAAACGGGTGCTTAAAATATTATATTTTTGTTTTGTACACAAGAACCAAAGGAGCCTATAATTTCACAGTCTATTGTGGGCCTGAAGGGTTGACCACCATTAATTGTGCGTTAGAATTCCATTCTTTGAAAGGGGTTACCACATATGGAACGTTGCTGAACTAGTTTCCCAAGACCGCTAACTTTTATGGGGAATTGTAGTTTAAATGCTTTTGTTTTTTAGAATTTATTAAGTTGTATTAAGTTATAGTTTATATAGTTGTTTAGATTATGTGTTTCTATCTATATCAGCCCATATACGTCCCACTGCAGGGCACGGGCCTACTCTACAATCGAGAGAATCGATTGAGAGTGGTTAGGCCATATAGTCCACCACGCTGGCCTAGTGCGGGTTGGTTTATGTGTTTTAACTCAATCTTTATTGAAATAAAACTATTTTATACGGATTTTATCGCGATTTGGTTTAATTTTTACATTTTTTAACTTCTCTTTATTACTCTAAAGCCCGAATATTCAAACGCCACTTAAGTATTATATTGCATTTAACTAAGTAAGTCTGGCTTAAATGTACTAGTTTAGTGGGAGGTGGGTAGTTAAGTGCAACTTAATATTTAAATGGCGTTTGAGTATTCGGGCGTTACTGACCAAAATGGATGCTTATAAAGCAACAGCAATTAATATTTATATGTCTGTTTTCTTTTACAAGTAACCACTATTGAACTAGTTTATAATACTTTAGGTATAGAACATCTGCAATATCTTTATGTACAGGAAATAAATAACGGTAAAATTTTGCTCAAATGTCCTGTTCTTATTTTAAAGCTGCAAAACACCACGAATATTAGAATTCTTTGCGTAGTTGAACAATATTAGTCATTTATTAAAAACTGACTGAAGCACATCAGTTCAACATTTTCAATTAATCGACAATCGGCTATGCCGATTCCAACCCTACTCACATTTTAAAATTCACCCTCAGGGCGTAACAGTGTCTAACTCAATTCCGACAGAGTTAAAGCTGTGTCCAAAACTTGGCAGCGCAAATGTTTTACCGTATCGTTACTGATTACAATATTAAAATGAAAAAACCGAGACTCGATCCGGTAGAATTTGTTTGGATTTCTTTAAGCCTTACCTTTTTTAAATTTATTTGCAAGTACTCATAATTTACGGTACTTGGATTTGTGTTCGATTGAGTCGGGATAATGTTTTTCTTGCGCGTTTTGTGCTGTCTTCGGTTAAAACAGGACTCGTTTCGCTTTTTATGCATGTTAAAGTTTTACTGATGATTGGTTGTGTATGTTTTTGGAAAAAATACCCAAAACCTAGCTATAACATTATATAATACATAATATAGTAAGCTAAGTCGTGATTCGAGATCAGCCAGTTTGAATCCGGATTCGATATAACTGTGTTGATAGAGAAAGATACTTATCTACAGATAATCCTTATTTTATCCCACGACGGTCGTATTTACCGTCTTGTGCCGTGCAGTCATTTTGTTGCTACATAACCTCATAAGTGTTTTCATTAATCTTTTTTAAAAGATAACGCATTATTATGGTTATGATTCGAAATTGTGTACCATTGGAAACCAATATTTATAAATATTTACTTGTGTGCTAGTTAGGTATTATTGCATCCAGATTTTATTAGATTGGGTATTTATAAATGACAACATCAACGCGAATAATACTCGTATGTGTGTATATTTTCACAGTTCTAGACTGACTAATCGCTGTATTATGAATACAGATTATGCTGATATACCTAACATACATACATAAACTCACGCATTTATCCCCGAAGGGGTAGGCAGAGGCGCCACCAGGACACCTACATTTCGCCTTGTATGTTCCGTCCCACGATGTGATAAGGGGCGAGCCATATCGGGCACAAATTCCTGACTCCGGGCTGATAATGAATAGAAAAATCCAATATCACTTTGCCCGACCCGGGACTTGAACCCGAGACCTCAGCCTAAGACATCCCATATTGGGATACAATAATGATTGTGCGCACGAAACATTTGCATAAGCGGACCAGTTCAGTAAACTCAAACAATAATACCCAAAATCACCAGTTTATTCAAACATAATTTCATTTACAACCATTTATGTAACTAGATAGTACCGAACAAATTCGCAGCGATAAACCCCAATGAAATTCGAAAAAATATCCCGAAATTATCACATAAAAATAGCTCCGGAAAAGCGTAAAAAAATTGTATATATAGATAAAAAAAGAAATTACTAACGACCGAACATCGGGGGTACGTGAGCGGGTTTCGAATCTGCACTGATTGTGGCTGAACCCGCGGGCCAGAATAATGTTTCCCAATTTCCTGTTCCTATTACCACATCAAAATACTATATAACCGTACGGTCTTTATCCTCGGTAATCGGGATTTTATCCGACATGCCGCCGTTGATCGTGGCTCGAATGAGTATGGATGGCGGGCTTTACGAATTACACATATCGTTGTTGTGAAACAAAATGGAGTTTGTATTCATGTTTTCTAGTGTTTACCGGTATGTATGTGGGGTTTTAACACGTTTTGAGTATTGATGGGTCTAAAAAGAAACGAAGTATTAATAGTAGTATTAATAATGTGGGTTAGTTAAGATGTTGAATGAAATATAAAGGTGGATTTACCGCTATAATTATAGTGATCCTAAGAACAAATAATATAAAATGGATAAAATAAATTAAAACAAAAAAATATTCAAGATAAAATAAATTATATCAGCCCCAATTCTATCAAAAGCGAAAGATACAGAAAATCTTAAAAAAAAACTCTGCCTATTCCAAATTAAACTCCGTTTCTAAATTTAAACCAACAAATAACAGCCAATAGAAACGATATTGGCTACAATCCTGCATCTCTATCACACATAACTAAGCTGTTCAGGAGTGAGAGGGACAGGAAATATTAAATTGCGTTAAGTTGAGATAGGTCTTTGTCCGTTTCACCATGATTGAGTGCTACTGGCTTTTCAACTGGCGTCTGACAAAGGTACTATGTCTGCAACCGACGGCGAACTTTGATGCTCCCGGGAGACTCTAACGGATAATTCTGATAAAATTTAGAGCTATCTGAACTCCTTGGCTAGGATTATGTGATCTTATAGATGTGGGAAATTATAGGTTATTGAGTTTAAAGGATATTTTCACGGTTTATAATATTATAAAAACACGCCTGCATCCTCAAAGATGTATGTATACAGAGGTATCAAAAGTAACACACAGAATTTAACGAGCTTTTTTTTTGAGCCTATTACAATTTCAGACATATTTTTCCAATCCTAAAAAACTCATAAAATGAGCTTTGTCAGACAGCAAAACTCATGTTAAATAGAGTGCTGGACCTGGGAATCGAAACTCACATCACAACTAATAGGGTGCACACTGCACACCCTGCCACTGGTTGATGAGCCTGATATAAAATATTCAATTATTTTAAATAAATTCTGTGATCTGTCAACTACAACCGACTCTGCTAAGCAAAAAACTAGACCTCATAAAACTCGGCTAAATATGCTAAAATTCCAGCCTCATTTTCGGCTAAATTTATTGTTAGAAAAAAACTAATTTAGAGTCGTTATAAACTTTAATTATTTATTTCACACCTTGAGTTGATGTCTTTAGAGCAGTTTTTATGTTTTTTTTTTCCTATTTTTCTAAGTTGTTCTCAAGTGTTGTTTGCAAGTTTAAAATATAGCAGTTATAATCATTTGGTGTACATTATTTAAAGGCTATTTCATTGTCATTAGAAATATAACTAAAAAATCTACCGGATTATTGAATTTTGGAATCATTGTTTGATAGGACTACGTATTTGGGCAAAACCAAGTTTGTTCGAGTATATCAAAACGGAGTTAAACCACTCACAACGCAGACAGACATTTTATTAAACTGATACATCAGTAACTACAGTGCAAACGATAGTAACTGCAATTCAAATAAAGTATCCACCGGCCAGAGATAATTATTTCTCACCGGTCAACGCAATTATTCCTGAATTATTTTATAAATAATACACATTTGGAAACCACATACGTTTAAAATTACACCCAAAAAGAATTAAACAGCGTAACATAAAGGAAATAATATCTTATATTATTGTTAAGCTTTCCCGGCTTCCCTGTGCCGGCAAAACAAAACCTGCCAGTTTTAAACGAAATTAAAAATAAAGTGAAGATTTATCGTGGCGTTTTTGTTTTCGCACTGTGTGGAGCGACTCGGGGAATATAATGTAGGTCAACAGAGTGTTTCTACACAAAAATGTTGGCCGCGTTAATGAAATATAATTTAACGCTGTTAAGGAACGGGATTCATTAAAATGTCTTAACTATGAAGAAATACGGGCTAGATTAAATCTGCGTGTGACACGTGAAGTTGGGGACAATTGAGTTCGCTGCATGTGTTAATGTAAACACCTTAGAACTTCTTTGCGAGTTGGATTTATGCGTTTTTAAGTTTATAAGCGAGTGTATTAATTATCTTTAAAGTAGGGGAAAGACAGAAAGGAAAGAACATTATAATTATTATAGTATTGTTAGGTATCCGCCAACCTTAATGCATCAATCTAACGGTCCGATACCAAATACCAAACGAAATGCAACAGAAAAATTATGACTATTAAGTTTTACCAAAAATGGTAATAACACTAATGAAATATTTTTATTTCTTTTAATTTCTTAGTTAAATAAAAAAATATATATAATCAATGTAACAATCCCACATTTCGCATGTTAACTAAGTGCGAGCACCTCATACTATAACAGCCTTATTCATAAACAGTTTTAAAACCTTTTTTAGTTATCAAATGTTTTGTCTTCTAGAGCGCTTGTCCCGTATGTCTGCGCGCGGAAAAGATTGGAACGAATGTTGACGTCATAAAATGTTGCGAACTTAATGGATTTATCCATAAATTTACCATTAAAGACTAATTTTTCAATCTTCTATTCACTGTTGATAAGAAAATAAGTTTGATTTATTGTCATTGTATATTTGATTTATTCCACGTATGCACTAATCTAATGTGAATGAAAAGTTGAAACTGGGTAAATACCTTATATTGCTAACATATTTTATTAATCCTATAAAAATAATATAATTTCAAGCATTAAAATTATATCACAGACTGCTGGCTGTGTGATAAAAGAGTTAGTCCAATTGCTATAGGTACCACAATTCCCATTTTTGTGGAGTTAAATTTCTGAAAGTTTGCAACATTAGAAGCGCCCTCCGTCGCGCGCTCACTTATCTGGCGAGGAGTCTACGCTCAAACTGCATTCAAAGGTAGTTCGGGAGGTACAAAACATTCAATAACTAAAATAGGTTTCAAAACTGTCTATGAATAAGGCCGTAAAACTATAAAGAAACTACGTAAACTCGAACCAAACATTTCGCTGCAAACATATTAAGCAATAAATCTATACTTATAGAAAGAAACAACTCCGTGACCGAGTTCGTTATGTGAAAAATAACAAGGAATTTTGTGTCGTGCGCTCTAGTGTGGATTGTGTTCAGGTGACCACGATATTGTAATTTTAAGGACTTTTTTATTTATATTTTATTAAAGTTCCATTGGTCTAGCGTGAGTATGCATGTTGGACATATATCCACATATACATAAACTCACGTCTTTATCCCAGAAAGAGGAGGTAGAGGCGCCACAAGGACACCTACTTTTCACCTTGTATGTTCTGTTGTCCCATGATGTGATAGGGGGCGAGACTATCGCTATATCGGGCACAAATGCGTGACTCCGGGCTTATAATGAATAGAAAAACCTTATATTACTTTGCCCGACCCGGGATTTGAACCCGAGCCCTCAGCTTTGTAGTCGTACCGTAGTACAACTACGCCACCGAGGCGGACGGAAGAACTTATTAAGGTTGCAAGAAATCGTTGGAAGCAAGCAGCTGCTTCCAACAGTTCCATGTGAAGATCCTTGGGGGCCTATGTTCAGCAGTGGACTTCCTGTGGCCTCAGAGATAGAGGGAGGAAGTGTCAGTATTGTGAATTCTACAGTCTTGGGATCGATTTCTATTTCAAATAAACTACTTTGTGTGACTTTTTCGGTTTGCAAAATGTCATATGAGTTGCCACCGGCTGGAATTTATGACATTTAAACAAGTCCACCCTCTGTCGATTATTGGAAAGGAAGCATAACGAACTGTGGGTGCATTAATGGCAACACTCGTTACAAAATTGAAGCTGTAGTCGTTAACTTATTTTTAAGATTAATTAGGATTATTGGTATTTGCACAATTAATGGGTTTTATAAAATATCCATAATTCAATCTTTGTATTGACAGGAAACTTTCTATTTGTATTCGGTTCGGTACTAATAACCGATTAGCTGAACTGCAATGGGATTGTTATTGCATTCGCAATGTGCTTTATAATATTAAGCTGCCTATAAATCTCTCAGCACGGATTAATGATAGCTACTGCGCAGCAACAATCAATAGGGCAATAGTCCTAATTTATAATGATGTTAAAAATATATTGTTATCCATAGAGATATAGTACTGCTTAGGAGAAATAATAGACTATAATATATCAGACAAAACACGCTACACTGCTGGACACAAAGATGTTCTAAAATGAATATTAGAGAACTGTCTCATTGTTCTTCAGAAATGTTATAAATTGAGAAAACTCAATAAAAATGTTTTACGAGTGCAGCACCAATCTATTACAAAATATCCTAAACGAAAATTATTCACGGATTAATATACTTAATAGAAATTACTCCATATAATTATTATATGCTGAAAGGGAGCCAGCTGCAAATCAGTGCTATTGTAAAACAGCGTATACGGAGCTGGTATCCTTTCTACGCGCATATTACGGCAAATATTATTAGACCTTTTCTTTGTCTTATAATATTATGTTATTTAGTTGTTTTGCCTGTATGGAAGAAATAAATGGTTTAAATGATTTTAATAAATATTGAATATAATTACTTTTTTATTTCTTTGTCTCACATTTACACAAATCTCGGCAACACTACATAAGACCTTTATCACGCCAGCAATTTGTATTCGAATACTACAAGTTTACAGGCAATGTGGAACTTTGATAATTATAACTTTACGCAATTCTGTGCTTTATTCTGTCCACTTTAGGTGTCGTAATAGCGTGGCATAGGCAATGAGCTCCATACAAATTTTTGATGAGATGGCCGGGCCGTGTGTTTAGGATGTAATTACTAGATTCTATCAACAGTTTTATGTCAATAAAAACCCTTGTAAAGAAGTAAGCTTTGTGGTTTGTTCCTTACGAAATTGGACTGTGATTAAACTATAGTATTTTAATGGCTATTTCCTTGTTTAAATACTATTAAAGGTCATTGCCATTGAAAATATTATTTTGTATACAAACAATACTTTTGATATTTTTTATTGTTTCACTATTATTTGCATGAGTTTTTGTCGTTGATTTAGAAATATCCTGTTGAAATTTATTCAAAATAATATAGTAAGTTTTTATAAATAATATCACATTTAAATCTCGTAGAGATAGACAGTCATTCGATTTTCACTTTTCTAGATACAGGTACACCGCTTTCACCTAAATTTACTCAAATTTGTCAAATCATAATATTTTCGGCCACTCGTAACTAGATATACGCAGGCTGCACTCAAAACATCACACACCACTTGTGTAGGTCTCTGTTATTGATTTCCATCATCGTATACTTGATTACTTTTCTATTCTATAATATTAATAATTTGCTTTGTCCCCAGTTCCATCGTCGGACGTGCAAGGCGTGCTGGGCAAGAAAGCCTCGTTGCCGTGCGATATCCAGCCGCTCCACTCTGATGACGACGTCGTCATGGTGCTGTGGTTCAAGGAGTCTGATGGTGACCAGCCTCTTTACAGGTAACTTGTCTTTTTATCTCTCTCTATCTGTTCTGCTACAGAGAGTTTACTGCTTTATAAACCATCCTTTAGGTTTTCCATAGCAACGTTGTGGAAGGCACATTCTGCGCTTTCTTGCAACGTTCTATTTTTCTCTTCAACCACAGAAATCCCACTTCTGAATAAAATCCTCCAAGGATTTATACACCAATCTGTAAGGTACCGCATGCATATTTCGATTTCCTGTAACATTCGTTTCTCTCTTCAGTCACGGAAAGTCTATTTCTAAACATAGTTCTCTACCTAGGGTAACCATAGTGACCTAAAACGATCATCAGCTAGCAATTACCTTTAGCTAGCTCTGATTTTAAATTTCATTTTAATTATTTTTTAATCAGATTAATTAAATACTATGTTAATTAAAAACGTTTCTTCGAACTCATTATTATTTGGGATTTCGACTAGTTTTATTAAACTAAAATTTTCGCTACAGAAATAAGTTAATTAGGCATTGAAAGGTTGTCTGAAGGAGATTGTTTTTTGTACCGATTTTTATCTACAGATTTTTTGTCTCCTATTTACTTTTTTTATTCTGGCCCGGTAGAGAGAAGTACCTGAGAAGTAACCTGATGAAATATCCAGTGGTGATAAGACTATTATTTTGCTAACCGATACAATTTTACCGGCCTAACGATTCCTTTTCATACATACATACATAAACTGACGCCTTTTAAGGGGTAGGCAGAGGTGCTACCAGGACACCCACATTTCGCCTTGTATGTTCCGTCCCATGATGTGATAGGGGACAAGCTTATCATCATATCGGGCACAAATTCCTGAGTCCGGGATGATAATAAATAGAAAAAACCAATATCACTTTGCCCGACCCGGGATTCAAACCCGAGACCTCAGCTTTGTGGTCGTACCGTAGTACAACTACGCCACCGAGTCAGTCACGATTCCTTTCCGCGCTTAAAATAAGCATTTACTAGCAAAACTCGCCTATTCCTTTCATAACCGTCTCTAATATTTTTTTTCACCACCAGTTATGACATCAGAGGGCGGTCAGTGAACCAGCCGAAGCTGTGGTCTTCTCCTACTGTGTTTGGGAACCGCGCGTTCTTTCGAGGCAGCGCCACGCCAGCAGTCCTCATGGTGGACAACGTGATAGCCTCAGACGCTGGCGTCTACAGGTGTAGGGTGGACTTCAAGAACTCGCCTACAAGGAACCTTAAAGTTAATTTTACTGTTATAAGTAAGTTGAAAGATATTTTATGCATAGTTACTAAAATTACTATACTTGAAAGTTGACAGAAATACATGAGGTTGTCGGTTCGATCCCCGCTCTATTTTTCCTTTTCCCAGAAATTTTGTTTTAATCGAGATGTTGTTAGATCAAAATTTACTATTGGATGTATTTATTAATATGTATAAATACAAGTACACAAGGAAAAGCTTAATACTACGAAATTTAAAAACTTAGATAAACATTGCAATAAAACTAACTTTTACGGATTTTATCTTGGATTTTATTTTTTTACATTTTTAACTTCTCGATGTTTCAATTACTTTACAATTTTTAAGTAGCTGCTGTTCAGCTGTAAAGTAATTGAAACTTCGGGAAGTTACAAAATTGCCTAAGGCCACTCACACTATTGTGATGACTAGTCAAAAAAATCGACTGCCTTTGTTTCGCATTATTCATGTCAATGCAAATTCTAATATCCGACGTTTTTCCCAGTACCACCGAACCGACCAACAATATTCGATGTCAAAAGAAGAGACAGGACCAAATTGGTGGAACCCTACAACGAAGGATCAAACGTTTTGCTGATCTGTGAAGTTGAGGGAGGTAAGAACTTATATTTTACGTTTGATATTGCTTTCATATTCGATACTTATTTCGATTAAACTCATTGATATAATGGTAGAATAGATACATCGGCATTAAACATATCAACCTTAGGTTCCATATTCGGCTGGCGCATTAATATAATTTGTTATTATTATGTATTTAAATCTTTGCAGAAAAACATATTTCATATAAAGATTAGGATAGGATTTCATCAAATCAAATCGTTTATTAATAAGTAACTTGATTGCGTCACAACATTATACGTCATCACGTATCGGTCACGTCACCATAAATATTTAATTTATGGTGACGTGAAAAATATTTAACAAATCAAGTTACTTATTAATGAATGATAAAAGTAAAAAAGTATTGTGAATGTATTTCTTCACCTAAAAGAGTGTTTTATCGATCATGACTAAAGTTAAATATTTATGGTGACGTGACCGATACGTTATGACGTATAATGTTGTGACGCCATCAAGTTACTTATTAACAAACGTCATCCAAGTAAAACCTGTTTATAGACACAATATTATTTGTAAGGACGTCATAAATCTCAAGTATCAATACGTCATATCTTAATACTATCAGTCCTTTGTTGTATTGGTCATTGTCCTTTTTGGCCGTTAGGGTAATATTCTATCTATTCTTGAGTTTTGCTAATCATCAATGTTTTCGGCAACGCATCCTCAGGGCACGCTAATATTTTGACTTATAGGCGTCGTTTTGACTTATAGGTAATATTGGTGAATACGGAACTTCTTTCTCTTCGACATGATATTGTGAGACATTTTATATACATAGCTACGTTATATTCTGCATTAATGATACCCGCGACACAAGACTCGATCTTAGTGTGGGGTTAGAACTATGTATGTGACTGTTGGGTGTATTTATTTATTTATTATACATAAACTCACGCCTTTTTCCCAGAAGGCGTAGGCAGAGGTGCTACCAGGACACCCACGTCTTGCGTTTTGTGTGTTCTATATTCTGCATATTTCTGGGCAATTAGACTTACAGGTCGTACACGATCTTTAGTCGCCGAAAGCGCTAATACATCGCGAAATAGATTTTCTCTCTTCACATTTTAATATATTAGACGTGTTAACACTATTGGTTTACGAGTTTAAAAGCTTGTTGTTGATATAATTAAAATATATCTCAAACAATCCGTTAATATATTATGTAGGTATATATTTTTAATTTTATTTGTCTTTCCAAATTTTGCCACACAATAATAGACTTTTGATGATATATTATCAGAACAATACATTGAATTATTTTACATCAATCTTCGTCAAAGTTGTTTGTGGGGTTGACGTCATCACATTCGAAAGTATTTAAAAAGTAACCAAAATCTATACAATTCAAATTACCAATGTATTGATCATGCATCTCTTAATTAAAGGATGCGTATAAAACACTTGTTTTAGAGAAGATTTCTTCCGTGTTTGGCGTGAGATTGGTATCTGACACGCCGGCTATTACAAGCAAGTTATTATCATCATTCATCAGCGCCCACGCGGCTTATTTACGACTTTCATTGTTTCTAGTGTAGGGTCTTCTTCTTCATCAACCTCTTACATTGTGAGGATCTCTGCAGTTTATTTCTAGGTGTATTACTTAACAATTAATTACGGGCTTTTATCAGTCTTTGGGGTGTCGTCAACTTAACCATTTGATACCCATTAACAGACAAAATTAATAAGCGATCCCAATGCCTATCTATGGATCGATCCCGAAAATAGACCAATCAGAACACATCAAATGTGAGCGCGTCGACAATACCTTGAGCTCATTGGTCTATTTTCGCGATCGATCTTTAGATAGACATGAAGATCGTTTATTAATCTCGGACATAAAACAAAACGTCAAAATTACGACTCAAATGATTATTCTTAAAATGATCCCTCAATTAAAGGATGGGTTTAAATGAAGATTTCTTCCATGTTTGGCGTGAGATTGGTATCAGATACGGGCGGCTGTTACAAGCATGTTATTATCATCAGTCCACCCGTCATTAGCGCCCACACGGCTCGTTTGTTTATTTACGACTTTCATTGTTTGTGTCTTGTCTGGGGTGGTGTAGGGTGGCTATACATCTTTAATTTTTATGGAATTATCTTGTGACAAGGTTTAAGAAGTAGGATAATTTCTCAGCCAAGAATATTAATTATCATATTATTTGATGAATCGTTGTTGTTCTAATGTTTTGACATTTTGAATATTATTGATTAATGGATTCTCTGGTGATAATAAATTTGTAGGGTTATATCCATAATCACACAATGCTTAAATGTATCAGTCTAACGAAGTGTTTGCTAGGTGCAAAGAAATTAATATTAATTGTTTTTATCAAATATATTTTTTCATTATAAAAGCGTTTCCCGTTACTATGCTATTTTATAGAATAAATTTATTATACACTCAAAAATTACGCACCGTTAATAAAAAAATAAAATATCCTAATATATTTTTAAAACGCGCAGTCACTACAAAATAGAGTCTTTTGTATAGGCCGAAGTTTGACACTTCAAGGCATCTTAATTATTATGCTCTGATCATTATCAAAGGGTCTTGATAGCCATCAATTATAAAGTTGTTTTATTGTCCGTTTAGTTTTGTTCTCACGATACTCACGATATTATCTTTATTTTAAACGTATCGCTTCACGCTTTTATGTTGAAGGGTTGATTTACTATCAATTTTGAATAGGGTAAACACGTGTTTTCTGAATGTTATATAATTCAATAATGGGTTAGTTTTAACTTTATGTGGCTAATGGTTTCTTAGATTTACGCAAATGTTACACATTGAAATAAAACTATTTTATACGGATTTTATCGCGATTTGGTTTAATTTTTACATTTTTCGGTCAGTCCGCCCCGTGACCACGAAAGCTGTAAAGTAATCGAAACGTCGGGAAGTTAAAAAATGTAAAAATTTAACCAAATCGCGATAAAATCCGTATAAAATAGTTTTATTTCAATCTTTATGTGGCTTTTTTCAATTAATGTCATGAGTATCAACATTTTCGAGACTCGTTTACTTTTTTTTAATTTTATCTTGGTACGCCGTAGAACTCCGACGCTTTCAGTTTATAGCTTATCCTCTGAGATAACCTACGTGACGTAACCTAATTACGATGCTGAGGTATTTTTCTAATTTTACAGTAGAGTAACGCCTGAGTCTCTCTAAATCGTAAAGGATTAAGACGTATTTTATTATGGCCTTAAAAGTAACAAAGTAGCACATAATGAGAAAGGCTTATACCCAGCAGTAGGACCTTACAGACTTTGAATAATGATGATGGTCAAATCAATCGCAAAATTCTTGTTCATCTAAAGAATTGCCAGGAAGAAATCGGTTCATGTGATGATATAGACGCTCATTGTACCATATTGATGCTATATTTACTTAATAAATAAAATAAATAATGATAAAATTGAATATTCAACTTGACAGTCTCCGTGGTGCAATTGGTTGGAACTGTGAAACGTGAGGCCGCAGGTTCGATCCCCGCACTGAGACAAATATTTGTGTGAACCACAGGTATTTGTTACAGGTCTGGGTGTGTGTGAGAGTGAAAAGTCTCGTAGTACCTGATACCCACGACACAATACTCGATCGTAGTGAGGGGTCAGAACTGTATATTTTTATGTGACTGTTGAGTGTATTACTTTATTACTTTTCCCAGGGAGACCAAGACCCCGTGTAAACTGGTTCTTGGAGAACACAGTGATCGACGACTCGTACGACCAGCGAGCCGATGGCATCACCGTGAACACCCTCACGTTCCCCAACGTGGGTAGACAGCACCTCAACTCCAGGCTCATCTGTCAGGCGTCTAACACCAACTTGGCACCGCCCGAGACCAAAGTCTTGATCCTTGATATCAATTGTAAGTAGTTTTACTATGGATTCCTATTTTCGATAATTTTATGTTGTATAGTTTGTGCAATATTAAACAGAGACAGACGATTATATATCTTGTTGAAGATAGCACTTATGCCTGTGACATTAATTGTTACCTTTTAACGTAATAATGAGTTCTAGATAAATACACTTTCGCTGGACTGTGTAAGTTTTAAGTAATTTTAACAATATATTGTAAATCCAATTCCTAAAATATTAACATTTTTAAAAGGAGACAATGCACAAGCATCGAATTTTGTTTAACATTCCAGAAAGATTCTAGCTTACAAACCGCAGAAAAACTTAAGAAGCAATAGAAATTAAAATAAATCTAAATAAGTGCACTAAGCAGGCGATGTACTAACAGCGCCCGGGGCTCTGCTAGATCGTGCGATCTTGAATACCCTGCCATTTTAATAACTATTGGAAATTACAACATTGAAACAGTATAAGAGGCTATTTCTAGTCTTGACTTGAATGCAATTGAGCAATAACATCTTATTAGTTTATTAATATGTAGAGATCCTTTGTCCTTGATGCGTCATAATAAGTGAAAAACGATTATTTGAAAAAAGCTATGTTTATAAATTAAGGTGTTTGATTAAGCGGTGGTGTATTCATCAAAACGCATAACGCTCCAGTTTGTAATATTATGCGATGTTGGACACAGCTTTGTGTGAAGAATGTCAAGAATTGTCTTTCTTTCATCGCAGTTTGCGTCAACGGTGAAAGGAAATGACGCTGCATTGTGGATTCCGATCACAAGACCAAAGCTTCCGATTGAAGAACGCCGAATTTAGTGTTTAGTTTTTCAAAGAAAATCATGCAGAAAATAAAATAAAATGAAAGCGATTATAATTCTGAATTAACATTTGTTTTTATTTTGGCTTTTTGAACAAATAAGCACTGAATCATAGAATTAAAGGTTTTAAATCTAAACATTGTTTATTCAGACATTAAAGTCAACGAAAACAACAAAATTATTTTCAATCCTATATAAAAGCATTTTCTCCAACAGTGAAGCCGATAACGGTGAACATATTAACCAAGGAGAAGCAAGTGTCGGCTGATAAGAGGTACGAGATTGAGTGCAAGACGACAGGCTCCCGACCGGAGGCGTATGTCACTTGGTGGAAGAACAATAGACAGTTGAAGCGGATGGCAAAAAACGTGAGCGCGCTCTTTGTTATCGGGTCTGGTTTTGCTGGGGAGCGTGGCGGGTGAACGGTATTTAATTAGGTTTTGTAAATGATTCAGATTAGGTTTTGATGGGTTTGATTGATAGAGGTTTAGAGGCTATGAGCAAAAAATGGTATGGTTAATGTGAAAGAAATGTGTAACAATATTTTTGTGACATAAGTCAGAGCTATACTAGACAATTAGCAAATAGGTCTCACAATGTTTTTCTAATTGTTCTAATTATGTGCAACTAAAGTAATTGCTTCAAAATCATAACTATTTTGAATGTTCCATATTCTAAATGATACTCACGGTACTTTCGGTTCACCTTTTTTTCTCCACATAACATACAAACAGACTATTAAACCTAAAAAGTTAGTAAACACAAGAGTAATAGTAGCCAGTGGTATTTATATCTGCACCTAATACATCGTTCGTATGTCCACATTAAATGCCAGTCTGTGTTCAGAACGAGCGTCGTTAGCAGTTCAGGCAACGAAATGTGTTGCGAAACGGCTTGTTTGGACCTAACTGTGTTTAGACACTAATTATGTAAGCTGTATTAGAACGTTGTTTTACTTTTGTTTTAGAATTTAATGGGGGAGTAGTTATGGTAATTTATTTTACTTTGTATGTAGTTGTAGAAACATTAAATAGTAAAGAGTTGTTACCTTAATTGCCTACAATTATAGCACTATACTTAATGATACGACGTGTTTCAATGGTATACTGGCTTGGTAGTATTTTAAGAATGGGTGGAATTTGTATGATAGGACTAGGAAAGGAAATATAGGATTTACCTAGGAAGGTAAATTCGTTGAATTACTTAATATACGGCCTACGTTGCAGTAACTATTAACATCTAGAGATTTGTAAACATAAAGTCCTCTATTCGATTATAATTCTCACTAGTACAATTGTACCGAAGTAGACTAACCATAAACGTAACACTTGACCTAAAATCTCTCTCGTCTGCTATAATAATTTTGCTACTCTAGATACAGAATAAAAACGATAACCTACTTATTCCCTGTTCATAATAAATAAAACACAATCAAACCTTTTGTCCCAGTCATCATTATCGAAAGCTATTCTTTGCATTTACACAATCAAGAAATTTATCCGGCACCGTCTCGCCCGCTTGCCTCATTACCGTATCACCGGGTTTACTATTTTCACAGACTTTTGTCCCATTCACGTTCGTTCCCATTGTGTTTTAATTAATAGATTCTTTTCTGTTCCTTTTTTTGCATTCTCCCAACCATCCAGTGTAATGAGTGTTTTTTTTACGATAGCCGTGTCCATTACAGACTCGGTTGGATTCTTTTTATCGTACTGATTTGACGTTATTAATTTGTTTTTTGGTTCAAAAAGTAGTGGTAATATCTCACATATTTTTTTTTGTATATGTTTTTTGATTGTGTCGGAGATTTTAACTTTAAGAGACACTCAGACTTGGGTCTTACTGAATTCTAACTTTAGTTCCTCCGGAAAATATGGTTATTTTCTGGGCCAATTATTTTATTTTTATCCTCGGGTAGATTTCATCATAGTTATTAAATTTGGCACCTACCACAATATATTTTATTTCCTCCTTCATACATTCCTTTATTAAATACATCTTTTCGTTAACAGTTCTCGGAGAACAACGAAACCTTAAGCGTACTAAGCCTAGTACCAAGTGTAGAAGATGACGGAAAATTCCTGACTTGCCGAGCAGAGAACAAACACATCCCGGACTCGGCGATAGAAGACAAATGGAAACTGAACGTGCATTGTAAGTTTTCATACAATTGTAAAAAGGCTTAATTAATCCTGATGGCAATTGCAGTCAAGAACCATCCGAGAATTCGACTAACTAGCGAATATAACAATTACAGACACTGAATAAGGTCACTAGGTTAATATTATTAGCATACATACATACATACATAAACTCACGCCTTTTATCCCCGAAGGGGTAGGCAGAGGCGCCACCAGGACACCCACATTTCGCCTTGTATGTTTCGTCCCATGATGTGATAGGGGGCGAGCCTATCGCCATATCGGGCACAAATTCCTGACTCCGGGCTGATAATGAATAGAAAAATCCAATATCACTTTGCCCGACCCGGGACTCGAACCCGAGACCTCAGCTTTGTAACCGTACCGTAATACAACTACGCCACCGAGGCAGTCATTATTAGCATATACTATATAACATAGGAAAAACCTATACTTTCAGCAAACCAGTGAGCACTCATAAAGAATAGGTAGATTTCTACTATAATACTTCTAATATAGAAGATACATATCTATTTAGAATGTCGAAATATAAATACACATGTTAGTATGTATGCACTTCTCGAATGTACATGTGAATTATTTCTGTCATCAAACAAATTTCACCAAATTGGAAATTGGAAAAGCTGAATAGAATTAAATTAAGTATTTACCGCTTCAATTGTCGTGTTTTTAGCAAATCGTAAACTGTCTATTCATAACACAATTTAGTGGATCTGAAATATAATTGTGTATTATTCAATTCATTTAATTCATTCATCGCTGTCCGAGTCTCATTACGTTAAAGCGATGGTTCGTTGAATTCCGATATTGTGGTAACGTAATATTATGTGTATAATAATATTTGTGTTTATTAGTATTATAATATTACGCACGGCTTTTATCTTTGTTCTCTACGTAATGTACTTTTAGTTTTGTCTAGATTATTAAGCCGTCGCTGCGGATAACAATAATACCAGGACACAAAAACCCTAAATTGAAAATAAGTTACTTTTTTTTGCCTACAAAATATATATTTTTCTCAGATGTCCCCATAGTGGACCTAAAGATGGGTTCGAACCTAAACCCAGACGAGATCAAGGAGGGTGACGACGTGTACTTCGAGTGCACGGTGAAGGCTAATCCGAAGACGCATCGCTTGGTCTGGTTTCACGACGTGAGTACTAGATATTTCACGCCAGTTCGGGGATTTCGGGCTTGCGGTAATGTTGGAGTGACGTTTGTTAATGTTGGGTAAGCGCGGGCTTAGTGGCATATAAGAATATAAGCATATTGGGAGTAAAGTTTTGAACTAGTCTTTAAAGAATAGTAATTAAATCGTAGGTGAATATTGTAAATCCATTTCATGTCTACTAGATAATATGTATGTAAATAATAATTAGATTGAATGGCTATAAGGGTGTTTTTTATTGTCTCATAAAACATCTGTTATCTCGTAATATTAAATAATAATTTAAGTATTAATTTTAAATACTTTTATATTGGTCTAGCCTAGACAAGAGACGTACATGTATGTTGTGATTTAAGAACTTTCAAAATGACGCTCATAGACAATATCCATCCATCAGCCAAAGGACGTCCACTGCTGAACATAGCCTTGCATTGCCTCTCCCAATGATTTCCACAGTGACCTGTTGGAGGCAGCCTGCATCCAGCGACGTCCCGCCACCTTTACCAGGTCGTCTGACCATCTTGTGGGTGGACGTCCTACGCTGCGCTTTCCGCTACGTGGCCTCCATTCGAGAACTTTTTGGCCCCATCGGCCATCAGTTCTCCGCGCTATTTGCCCCGCCCATTGCCACTTCAACTTACTAATCCGCTGGGCTATGTCGGTTACTTTAGTTCTCCTACGGATCTCCTCATTTCTGATTCGATCTCGTAGGGAAACCCCGAGCATAGCCCTCTCCATAGCTCGTTGAGTGACTTTGAGCCGCCTAATAAGGCCCATAGTGAGAGGCCACGTCTCGGTGCCGTATGTCATCACTGGCAACACACAACTATCGAAGACTTTCGATTTGAGGCACTGAGGTATTTTGGACAAGAAGACGTCGCGTAGTTTCCCGAACGCTGCCCAGCCGAGTTGGATTCGACGATTGACCTCTCTCTCATAGACAATATTCCCGGAATCAATTTACCAATCTAGAAATCGTATGATTAGCAAGTGTGTATACTGTGTATGCAAATTTATTCACGTTGTAACAACCTCAACTCCCTCTACCCAGAACTCCGAGATATACCACAACGAAGCAGCCGGAGTCATCCTGAGCGCGCAGAGCCTGGTGCTGCAGAGCGTGACTAGGGCTGCTGCAGGTGACTACACGTGCATGGCGGCCAACAGCGAGGGCAAGGGCACTAGCAACCCTGTCACCTTGCTGGTGCGATGTGAGTATTTTAGGGTTAAAACTAGATAGCAGCGGGAGTCATACTAGATAGCAACAGGAGTCATATAAGGCACACAGAGCCTGGAGCTGCGAAGTCTCACCAGGGTTGCCGCAGGGGACTACACCTGCATGACGTTCAACAGCGAGAGTAAGGGCGCTAGTCACTTTTCTGGTTCGGTGTTAGTCTCTTGGAGTATATTCTATAGCTTCGATATACTAAATAACACGAAATCAAGTAGCAGAATCTTAAAATCAAAATCAATCCTCAAACTACTGTGCTATACATTTAACTAACACTCAAGAAAAACTCACAGTTTCGAGGTATAGTTGATAGGGGTCAGAAAAAAATATTATTCAAAACTTACATTACTTCCATAGACCAAATAAACTTAAATCGCTTTAAGTAGCAGACATTCTTACCACCATTCAAATAATCGTACGTGATAACAAGTATTTATACAAACAATATTCAACATAAACTCGTATATTACTCATGTAGTAGCGGATCCATGAGACACGACATACGTGCTCAACTGTGTTAGTAGTGAATTTACCGGCATTTAGCGAGTGGGTGCGGCGTCCACCGGGATCAGGGGGATCGTCGCCGCATTACTCTACCGGCCTTGCGCCGTCTTACGGTTTACGTAGAGGACTAAGTGTATGTGTTGTCGATGGAAATAGGTGTTTTGGCATGTCTTTGCTTACAGCAAAGAGATTTTTAGAAGCTTTTGGATTTGAGTACACTTGGCAAAGTATAAGATAGGTGAAGTTGTATGTAATGCATTTCTTATAACATCTTTTTTTGTTTATCAATATATTTATGATCATAGATTAATAAATGGGTGGGAGTATAAGAAACGTCTATAGTCTTCCGTCTACACAATTAATCTAATTTTGTCCACTATTTAAACTCCTGTGATAGAAAAAGCCTTGACGTTGGTCTCTAAAAGATAACGTCTAGTAGACTTCCTAAAGAAAAACCCTTAATCCAGTAGAAAAAGGTCTTATTAAGGAAAACTTTCCATTCAAATCACTATCTAGTTAATCGCACCGGGGCTGATAAAAGCTCTCAAAATTCCCAACCAATCCAGCTAAAGATCCATTACTATAATAATCTTAACAGACATTCATTAAAAAGTTCCGATAAAAGCTCGCGTAATTTGCAGCGGAGCTTCGGCTGAGCTTAAATTTTACCAAACAATATTTCATAAACTCGCCGGAGCTTTGTCTCGGAAGCGAGGCTGCAAATCCCAGTAGCCGCAATTTCACCTGAAAAGCTGACGGTTTTACCTGAAAAAGTAATTAACGGAAACTAGAATTTTGTCTTGGGTAGGTTTATCCGAAAAAGTCTAGGCAGAGACGGATTGTCATTGGTAGTGTTTTTTATGGAAGTGATTTTCTGCTGTTTTTTTTCTGAGGAATTGGTTGTTGAAATCACATATGAAAATAAGCTATATCGTACTAATATTTAATACGACGTGTTCAATAGGTAAATAGAACAAGAACCGTCACCAACACCACACAATTTTCTATACATATTTTTTATTGCATAGGTTCAGCAAACGAGCTAACAGGTCACCTGATGGTAAGTCGCCAAATGCCGCCCATGAACATCCAAAACGCTTGGATCATGGATGTGTTACCAGCCTATCAAATCGGGAGGGGAGCGGGAAGGAAAAAGGATGGCAAAGGTGGTATTGAACATCCGGCAATCTCAATCACCGAACCAAACATGACAGCGACTCTGTCGCAACTCCTCGATTTCCTGTGGCAATGGTTAGTACCATTAATAAACGGGGTGGTCCGCCGACGAGCCTGCCTATACATACTGAGTTATGACTGACAACAGCGTGGCCCTACCAATTCCAATAAATGTAGACATGAGTCTCTTTTCATATATGCCCCTCAATTTAATCCACGAAATATTAACTTAATTTTAGTTAATAGATTATTCCGACTTAAAGATTAGTAGTAAAATTAAAAAATAGTAGAAATGTTATTTCTAAAATTACGTAATTTTAAAATTACATCTAAGTCCATCAGTAAATTAACTTGCACTGTTCCTGAACGAACATTTAAAGTGATAGGTAATTAAATCACCCCAAATCAAACCACTCCACACCAAATGAAGACGTCATTGTCACCGCAGATGTCAGTGTCAGCACTAAACTTCCCTCATTACAGACAAGTTTGATCTTCCATCTCATTAAAAGAGTTAAGTGTTTTCCTAACTTCCCATAGTTTAAATACGAGCAGCCATTGTTAGGGGTTGAAGGCGCTTCACACCCCCACCCTGTTATTGTTAACGATTATTTCCTGTCTGATATTCTTAAGTTTTAATTGGAGATATTGGGAGTTGCACGCCTGTCATTTGATGTTTGATTTTGTTGCTTATGAGTTCCGGGTGCCGATGTGATAGATTTTGATGGAAGAAAACTGATAGCAATATTGGTTTTAAATACTAGTTTTAAATTATTTTTATTGAATCAAATATAATATTTTTGAGTAGACAAACTTGACATTGAATGTGCGCAGAGCTAATGATAGATTGAACAAACATGTTCTGATGTATTGAAAATAAGCCAGCAAGCTAAGCATTTTTACATCTACCCTAAAGGTGCGATCATTAATAAAAACAGCATTAACAAATTTTATCCTTTCAGACGCTCCTGTATGCGCTGAACGAAGAGACGGTGAACTCTTCGGAGCTCTGAAACATGAAACGGTTTCATTGCACTGCTCAGTTGATGCCAACCCAGCCCTGGTCTCGTTCCATTGGACCTTCAACAACTCTGGAGAACAAACGGAGATTCCTCCAAGGTACTTTATACATTCTATAATAATATTACTGGCCTGGACCTGGCTGTTTGGATGATCGCCGCAAAATGATTTAAATGCATGTTTTTCTTTATCGAAAAAATGATATAACCTACGGATTCATAGATAAATTTACAAAAACAATAGTATGTCATTTGTTTTTATGAACTATTGAATTCCTGTCCTTTGGGATGGAATCAGTTCGACTACAAACTACTTACTTTTAATGATGTGTTGCAAATATTTAATGTAGTTGAAACCAGTTCAAAATATTTATTGCCTTAAACCAAAGTTACTTACTTCACCTTAACACTTGAAGAAAAAGAAGGTAGTTCTCAATTTCACCTATTTTATGACTTAAACTAAAACTTCCGTGCGCGGGAAAGTGCCGTAACAAAAGAAACTTACTAGTGGCGAAGGCTCCTTAGAAGCCAGTTCCTACCGGCTTCCCTTTTGTAATTTATCATTACACTATAAACAAGCAAATTATTCAAACTTATTTATTTAATATCAAAACTCAATTATTATTTTTTACATTCAACGACATCTGTCGGCCAGATACGTAAACATTACTAGGAAGCGGCACAGTAAGCCCTTTTTATTGCGACGCGGTGCGACCTCTGGCGAATTCCTGTAAAATTGTTCGGCTTATTCAATAACACTAGCGCGGCCCGTGCGCCGCCGCCCGCCGCCGCCCCGCCGCCACCGCGCCGCCGCCGCGCCGCCCGTTACGCATTGTATAGTATGCAACAAACCACGCAAAATTGTACCTTAAATTGATAATGATTTAAGGTTCAATTTACGCTAAAAAAGCAAGAGGCAAGCCGCAGCTTCTCCGGCATTTCGTGTGTTTAGTTATAGATATTACTTATTACAATAGCGAAATGCGGAGTTTAATGTATTTATAAGTGTTGTATTTACATTTTTACAATATATTCATGGTTCATGCAATTAGTTTTAAATGTTTTTAATTACAAAATGTGTAATATTAATATTATGGTTTTAATGGAAATTACTAATCGTTAGGAGCTTACTAATATGTTTAGGTTGTCGATTTTACAAATAAAGTTAGTGTTTAGATTTTAGGACGTGCTCGATCCTCGCCTGAGGAATACATTGTCTTACTAATGTTACAACTGATAAATGCGGGGCTATCGTACTTGTTAACATATTGAGTCTAGGTTTTTATTTCTTTTATATTAATCTTACATTCACGTGCAGTTTAGAAATATACTTTTTTATTTTTCTCATTATGTAAGCATGGTTTACTTTTTATTTCATGGACATTGTAAATATTGTATAAGTACATAGGTAACGAAAATATTAAAATTTAATTGACGGCCGCAATAGGCAGATGCCACAATATCACTTACCAAATGAAACCCATTATTTTAGTTTGGTGAGTAAGATTCTCGAAGCAATAATTTGCTGGTGGGAGGATATTCGCAAAGGTCCGAATATAAGGACACACGTGCATAAGTGTGTTGCGTTTTGCGTTCATTCTGTGAAACATCACACAGTAAATTTTTAATCTCTATTCGGACTGCACTACGCTTACTATCAGTCGCATTCACAGATTACTTAGTACTAGTCGCATTGTAGTCATTTCGTAATCCCTTAGCCCTTCTAATATTATAAATGTGAATGTTAGTTTGTTTGTTACGCTTGCACGCAAAAACTACTCAACCGATCATCATAAAACTTTGTACACATATTCTTGGAGGTATTAGAAGTAACATAGACTACTTTTTATTCCGAAAAAAATAGTGTTCCCGTGGGATGAAGAAGGAATTCCGATATATTTGCTACTTTTTCATACTCAAAAAGATGGGATGGGACTGGATTACATTTCATTAGTGAGAATGAGACGGGGCGGGCGGGATATAACGGGATGGGACGGGACGGGATGGGAGATTTCAAATAAAATTAACCGCGCAGACGAAGTTTGCGGGCAGAAGCTAGTAACAGGATAAAGAAAATAAACATATTTTGTGTTTTGAGCTTCGGCTTCCCTTTTAAAAAATGTCACCCTTCGCCACTGAAACTTACTATATTAAGAATGTTACCTGGACAAAGTTTCTTCGACTGAAACTAAGAGTTGCCTTGCTGTGCAGTTTGTTTTACTTTGCTATTTTTTTTATACATCCATTCTCAGTATTACTAATAAGAGTCGTCTATATCTTTTGAAGTTCAAAGGTATTTGCAAATTCACCGTACTCATTTTATTGCGTTGACATAACTTAGAACTTGTTAGCATTTTCTACAATGAGTTACACGAATTGGCATATTTATATTTATTTATATGTATTCAATAAAACAAGTCCTTAAAACATATGAAAAGTATTTTTGATATAATATTTTCTTTTAGCCTTTTACGTGATTTTTTTAACCCTTTACGTAGGAATTTGTACCTACAAAAGAAATACGCTTTTATATAGCGATGACATTTTACTGTATAATAGCTGGATGTGTTGCCGGCCTTATTGGGAGAGTAGTGGGAAGGTAAAAGGATGGCAAGAGGAAAGGGTTATTGGGCATCTAGAATTGCCACTCACTGAACGAAACGCGACAGCGAAGCTGTTGCTTTATATCGATTTCCTGTGAAACAGTGGTATCGCCCCGGACAAACCTGCATTCATGACTAACAACAGCGTGACCGTACCACATCCATGATTATAATGAATTAGCCACAAAAATCTCTAAATATTGCCAAATCGAAATCATGTCACACCAACGCACATACAAATGTATATTACCTCAACCAAGTAAACCACCCGTCACTTCAAGTCCTTGTTCTAAACTACTTCATCATCATCATCATCAGCCTGTTGCAGTCCCCTGCTAGACATAGGCCTCTCCCAAGGAACGCCACAGAGCCCGGTCTGCTGCTTTACGCATTCAGTCGCTGCCGGCCCTCTTTTGCAAGTCGTCCTGCCATAAAATTACTTACTATTACTATCTCAACTCTTCGCGAATACAATCATTAACCACTTCATTTATTTACGCAGATTATACACCAGTCACGGACATACTTCAACGCTGAACTACACTCCGACGACGGATATGGAGTATGGAACTTTAGCATGCTTTGGAGAAAACGCAGTTGGGCAGCAGAAGGTGCCATGTTTGTTCCAACTTGTTGCAGCTGGTGAGTAAATCAATGGTTCAAGTTGTTTATGATCTTCCTTAGATATAAGTAGTGGCTGTCTAACAACGGTCTGTATTAAAAACCGCCACAATTACATAATGGAAACGTGAATGGCAATTACAAGGCCTACATCCATTTTGGTTTCGTATGAAATCAAGAACTTACAAGTTATGTTATCATTTTTATATAATAAGGTTTCAGTAATCAGGTGAAATCTACTTTTGTATATCTGGATATGTCCTTATGATTGAATAAAACATCATAGTAATTTTAGACTACCAATACAACTAGAAAACGAGAGAGTTATAAAGTAAAAATTATTGACGATATAAATTATGCAGTATTTAGTTAAGTTTCTACATAGCGATTAAAATATAGAAAGCGAAAGAAGGTTTCATTTATAAGCCCAATCATATATAACATCGAATAGACATTTTATATACAGTAAAAGCAAACGGATACTAGACCCAGAAATTCACGGCAAATTACCATCGTAAATATGTAATGGCTCCTCAAATGGCTTTATATCTACAGGATTAGTGCAATTTGCGACAGTCGCACAAATTGGTTTAGATATTTCAAATGCTTGCAATTTTCTCTTTGAGTGTGGTTAACGGAAGGTAAAGAATTACGTGTAGGACTTTCACATTACTCAAGCTGTATAAAATAATATACAGGGAAACTATTTTATTGTGTAACAGATAAAGCAACGTGAGGTACCAAAATCTAAAATATAGAAAACGCATTTACGATCGTTGTAGGCGGTGATTATTATTAATAGATTTTAACTCGATTCCCCGTTGTCAGTTTTCAGCAATGACTTTTTCTGGGCTCTTTTTTGACCCTCTTAATTGCAGAAATTACAAAGACCAAAAACGAATTCTCATTGAGCAGGAATAAATACCAAATAGAAAAAGACAAAAAAAAAATTACATGTACATACGTAATCTCACGCCTTTTTCCCAAGAGCGGTAGGCATAGGTTACCAGGATACCCACATTTCGCCTTGTTTTTTCCGTCCTACGATGTGATAGAGGGCGAGCCTATCACCACATCGGCCACAAGAATAAAAAAATCCAATATCATCTTGCCCGATCCGAGATTCGAACCCGACACCTCAGCTTCGTCATTGTACACCTGCGCCAATTACTGCAAAAATTGTGATCACCAAGAACTATACTCGTAGTTTCTGATACCCACGACACAAGACTCGATCTTAGTGTGGGGTCAGGACTATGTATGTGACTGTTGGGTGTATTTATTTATTTATTTTATTTATTTTATAATACAATATCCTATCCCCAGGCCGTCCCTTCCACCTCCAGAACTGCACCGTAGCCAACCAGAGCATCGATTCCTTATACGTGGAATGCGTGGAAAACTTCGATGGTGGTCTGCCGCAGACTTTCTTAATGGAACTGCTCGAACTGCCTTCACTGACGGTAAGTTCGTACTTAGAGCTAAGTGCCACTTTTCACCTTGTTTGCGATCATAGTTCGCAACTTTAACTAGAAATTCATATAATTTAAAAAGTTTCCAGCATTTTCTCTTCATAAAGTGCAAATATAAAGGACATTAGTTTTCTGAACGATCGCGCGCGGTGTGTCAGTTTTTATACTTATGTTTTATAATCCGCGGGCGACAAATTCGCTGGAATTACTTTAACAAAAAGTCAGTTGTTTAGCTAATATCATTATTTATGGTAATTGCTTAATTCTCTGAAAAATAAATTACAACTAAGGTTGCGGTTGAAGTTTTGTTGAAATATAGGTCGTTGGTCTTTTTGTGCCTCGGTGGCGTCATTTAGTTATTTAAAAGAAGAATTTTAATATTTCATTTTACACTTAGAATTTTCATCAGACATGTACGTGACATGTATGAAGAGAGTGAAATAATTATTTCTTTGCTGACTTGACTATATTATTTTCAATATCATTCAAAATATTTGTATCTAATATGTGAATTATTCAAAAACGTCTTTTTTCATAAGTAAGCTACAGTCTAAATGTTTCTCTCCATACAGGTCCGATACAACGTCTCCACAAACAGAACACCTCCTTACTTCGAAGTTAAAGGGCTTCCACCAGGCGTCAGCTACAGGATTGACCTTTATGCTGTCAACGCCAAAGGCAGAAGTGACGTGTCTACCATCGAAACTGTTACTTTGAGAGGACAAGCTAAGTTCACTGGTGAGTACCTTCACTACCTTCAAATTACATTTAGCTATTGGACAGTGGGAGCGCAAAAATTATTAACCTAATGCAATATCATATTAATTATCCTTCTGCTAGATCTTATAAGCATCTTCAATATAATTGAGAAGATTTAGAACATTATCATTTTTAAATTATTTGTTATTAAATCAAGAACCCCATACAAGAAGACTTGTGTCATCTGGCTATCAAATCCACCAACCCAAATTTCCTAACCTACGAATAACCAAACCACTGAAACGCCTACTAAAATAATATCCAAGTGCACACTCAAAAAAACACAAAGGTATATAAAAGGTAATAAAATAAAATATAACATCTGAGCCGCTCCACTCAAATTTCCGCTCGTACAGTTTTACAACTTAGTGATCCCTGTAACATTTTTACTATCAAGCAATTTTGACGTAAATACGTGGTGAGCATTGCAATAAAAACGATATGACCTGATTGCCCCCACTTTTCAGTATTTCATCGCGGCCCTTGTTCAAAGCGCGGATCGGGTAACTCGAAATTTCGCCTATTAAGCGAGCTCAATCACGCGATACTATCGACTCCACAATATTTAGAATGACTTTATTTAACACGTTGCCGGCAGCTTGGAATTAATGTCTGAAATTATTTTGGTGATTTAGATTTCTTAAATGCTGCCTTTGATTTTACATTTCGCGCTTGAATTAATTTCAGTGTAAAATTGTATTAAAAATATTTTAGACTATATTACTTCAAAGCTATTTCATCAATAACCACACTACAATTTTGTAATGAAAATCGAATAACACCTTACATTAGTTGGTACTCAAAAATCTGTTCCGTGTGACTATTCGAAGTATCTTAAACGTACTACGCAAGTGTCTGAGAAGCTGCTAACTTTGATATGAATTAATTAAGACTAATTCATAATGTGGATCAACCAAATTAAACTGTTCTCCAACTCAAATTTAAAGTCACTTAACTAACGATTGTTACAGTCTATTCGATTAAGATATATTCAGGAAGCACTTATATCTAGTCTAATTTCGCAGTTCTAAATCGATCTGAGCAAATGACATCGCTAGTTGTGTTCACGACTCACATTGACAAGTTGGCCATATTGCGCTTCCGAATCTGGATGTCCTCGACTATTCTAGGATAGTCTGGATCTAAATTCAGACTGCGTATGAAATTGAAGATGTAGGTTTCATTAATTAGTAAATATAATTTTGACCCTGGGATATCCCTGGCAGATTCTGACTCACTTTCCAAAGCCGTTTCCTTTTTAAGAATGGTTAATTAATACCTCAATTAAACCTTCTGATTTAGGCCCGTCAGGGATATTACGAATCACAATATTGTTATTCTAAGTAGAATATGCATAATGTGTACATAGTACATACGCTTACGCGTGTATCCTGACAGGTAGATACAGGTTTAATTAGTGGCACGCCTAATTCAACGAGTTTATTCTCTTTTTTTAATTTCAATGAACGGCGAGACAAGCGTGCCATTCGCCTGATGGTAAGCGATACGACCGCCCATGAACAGTAGAAAACCAAACAACACCATGAATTACAAAGCATTGCTTGGCATTCCACAAAAAATCTCATATTGTAAATTAGAATATATCCTAACATTATCTCGAAAAATATCACTTTCACCAGTCTGACGAGTCCCAGCTAATATATCAAATACTCATAGATGCTGCAACAGGCCAAAATGATAAAGCCGGGAGACATTCACAAGTCACTACGAAAACGACTCCCAAAATAAACAAAACCCAACAAAATCTGTGTTATGAAATATTTCAAAAGGCGTATTCAGCTGTACCTCCACGTTGCTCCATAAAATTGTGAAGAAATGCACGTTAATTTTGATCGCGTGTTATTTTTAACCGTGCCGAGTAATTCATTCGTATAGTAGGCTAGTTTGTTGGGGAAAAGCGAATTTTATTATGTAATAAAGCATTATATTTCCTTTAATGCCGGCGCGGTGGATAATGTTACTTATTTGGATCAAATTGGATCTAACTAAGGTATAACATTTTTCCATGCTAGTGATTTGGATTTTGACGGGTTATGATATTTTCTATACACATGTCCCGTTTGATGTTTGTGAAATGGAAGATCTTAGAAATATGAGCTCTCGATTTCAGAGGTGAGAGAGCGAAAAAATAAAAATAGGGTAACAGGAAAAATATGTAGTATTTTTTATTCCAGTAACCAATTGATCATATATTTATTGATTGATATTACAATCCTACAATTTAATTTGGCGTTATGGTTTCCAAATTAATTTAACGAAACGGATATATAAACCATAACAGCCTCCTTTTTGACAGCCTTCGTGGCGCAGTTGGTTAGACGCCGGCTGTGAAACGAGAGAGCGTGCGTTCGATCCCTGCACCGAAACAAATGTTTGTGTGATGCACAGGTATTTGTTTTAGGTCAGGTGTTTGTGAGACCGAAAAGTCTCTCGTAGTTTCTGATACCCACGACACAAGACTCGATCTTAGTGTGGGGTCAGGACTATGTATGTGACTGTTGGGTGTATTTATTTATTTATTTATAACACCTACCTTTACATGTACAAACTCTATGTATTTTGCTAAGGAACAACTAATCCCCCATTTAAAACAGAATAGTGTACAGTATATTTTACTTTAGCATGCTCTTTTGCATTCTTACAAAGCGAGTTCATGTTTGTGAATTTAGAATTTTTAAACATCCTTCCTACCAGCGTTTTATGACATGCAAACAGCTTGAGCTATTTTTACGCTGGTTGCCGTTGTGGATAGCACTTTCCTCTTAATATTTAGTTCAAAGTTAAGTGATGCATTCTCTGTGATGTAAATTATTTTGTTTTTTACATAAACACCTTCAACATAATTAGTACCATACCTACAATTTCTGAATCCCTAATAATACGTTTATTTAAACAACAAACAAATGATTCTTGGATAAATTAATAGTTTTCTCAATTTATTCAAAATTGTGATTTGTGATATCAATTAACATGATTTATAAAATAATATGTCTCATGTTGCATATGTTTAGTTAAGCGCGACAATCATTGCAATTAACTTCCACAACGTTAAACAGTGCCATCTAGCGGAAAGAGGCCGAACCATATGCATGTGTTAAACTTACTCAACCATGGCCTATAATTTAGACAAATTACTACATACATAAGTGGTGCTGTGATAAACTTCATGGTTAGTTAAAAAATTACTCTGTGCAGCGATTGTGTTTAAATATTCACACATTTAAATAAGAGTGCGGCGATATGCTAATGCTACACGAGAAACTTCCAGCCGATAAATGACTGTACTTGCTTCGCTTTGTGAATTAATTTGCTACTAATTCTTCGGTTAAGAGGTCTTTGAAATATTAAAGTCAATACATTTGAAGTTTTCATCATGTTTCTTTTTTTTATTATTTTACTGTATAAGAATTTACACATAAATAAACAATAAAATATCACTTAAACCTATAGTGGTTTGTATGTGATGCATTAATCACATCTCAGACAAAATAAAATGTAATACATTATCAAGCAAGGATTTTTTTTTACATTAAAAATATAAAATAGCTAAAAATTATAACTATTTAAATTACAATTATACTACTTGTATCTATCTTATATGATTTACCTTTATAGGTATGTATGAATTTAATTTTACACTTGTTAAAAGCTGTTCAAGTAAAATTGTTTCAATTTGTCTTTTAAGTTATTTGCGACATTTAAATTATATGAAAACTATCGCACGCTGTTAGATCCTCGTTATGAACTAAGATTTCACCTCTCCTAATCGTAAAAGGCACCCCTAGACACGGAAACATGAAAGTTCAATTACTTAGGTTTTTTTGTCATGTTCAGCAGTGGACTTCCTGTCGCTGAAGAGAGAGAAAAAGAGAGAAATTGTTTTTACGACGTTTTAAACATCTAAACCTATATCTTCCAAGAGGTTTGCAGAGTTATCCCTAGTCCGACGCACTGTGTTCCGACCTCATTGACACTTTCTGTGACTTACTTTATGCTGGGTACAAATTTCTACCCGGGGCAAATATTGCCAATTGTTTAAACTTTTAAAGCACAAGTTATAATTCCCCAAATTATTAAGAGTATAAGACAACCCCTCTCTTCACAGGTGAAAGCAACACCCTGGGCATGTCTCCAGTACTAGCCTCGATAGCAGCGATGTCAGCGCTCCTAGCGGCGGCAGCGTGCGGCGTGCTGGCTGTGCTGTACAAACGACACGCAAACAGACACCGACACCTGCCCGCCAAGCACGCGCCGCTCAGGTGGGGTTATATAACGTACAAGCTTAATAGCTTCATATTTATGAATTTTTAACGAAAATCTATTAATATTTAGAAGGAGGTAAATGTGGTCTAAAGGCCCATGGAGACATGTCTAGTAAATAGCTCACACGATGAAAAGTTATGAATATTAAAAGATTTAAATAGGTTCGATTAACTGCTTTGAGAATGTTAGGTGGAGAATGGAATTCATGTGAGAGTGAAAGGAAAGTGATATTTGGTCTCAAGCAATTCCCTTAATTAAATATATGCGACGGTAAAGTCACTTTACTCCACATAGTTTCTCGTCATGGTATTATTAATATCCTCACGTGAGCTCATTGGTTATTTGACTATTTTATATAATCTTACAAATATTTTTTCTATCCAAACAGTGAATCAATGTACGTGGAGCGTGCGCCAAGCTGCCCCACTCCAGTGAAGCAGGAGTCGGAGTCCCGGACGAGCAGCGCCGAGCCTCGGGACCGACCTGACGGGCGGGGCGCGAGGGGGGCGCTGCTGCACACTTCAGATCCCAGGGAGGCTGATGACGCAGACCCGGATATTATACCTTGTTTGTACGGTAAGGGCTAATTATACAATTTGAATCGTAATTATTTGTTTTGGATCTGATTGTGTAGTTTTTGATACCCACAACAAAATTTTGGGATGTGAAGTTTACGTGTATTTATTTATGGTATGCCATTTTACTTTAGTATAAAAAATTATATATGGTTTTATATATGAAATAATTTTAAAAGGCTAACGCAGAATAATGCCAAAGATGCAATATTATGTGTAACCACTGTTATAAAAAACTTAATTATGCACATATTTGCAAAATTAACTAAATGAAACTAATTTCATTATTAAATCTCAGACATACCAAATTTTAAATATATAATTCCGATTTGCAACCCCATCCATGCATCTACATACATACAAATATTCACACAGAGAGGAGGCCCGTATCGAACGGATACATGAGCCTCCAAAGACCTCCGTCCACGAGCAAGATAATGAAGCTGAGCGGTGACGACGTCCGCTCCGAGCCCGACGGCGGGGCCTACTACACCGACTATAGGAAGAAAGATTATAAAATACCTCTAACTAGTGTAAGTTTTTATGCGTATTTTTAGCGGACCTTTTAGTCCTTTTGGTTATTTGGAAAGTTTTCCGGCCGTTTATAAAATGGGTAATTTTATACATTTTCATGTGCTTGTTCGGAATTTCACCTTTGACACCTTGTATCTTTACCACTCGCGCCGACATAATGAAAATATAGCGCCGTATAAATTTTTTATACAAAATTAAACAAAGGAAATTTTCCTTTAATAAACGCAAGAAATAACATTTGTTCTTATAATACGACGTAGTTGTGGCTTATAAGCCCATTAAGGTGTTTGATAAATATACAAATAAAAACAGATTGTTGAATATATCTGTCCATGTTGAAAGAAACGTAGCATGAAAAAAGTAATTTTTATGATTACTGTCATCAATCAAACAATTCTGCCTTTTAGTTCCACGAAAGAAATGAATTAACATAATCTACTGAAATAACAACTGTTTTTCCTTTGCTTACCACGCCAATACCCGTTCGTACGAAACGGTTTCCTATATCTCACATAACTTTGTATAAAAAAATGAAATTCGAAATTGTTAAATTTTCTTAACCTAATTAAAGATAATTAAATAATATGAATAATTTTGGACTGGCATTTAATAACATAAACTTCGATCATAATCACTGAGTGAAACTATAGTCAAAAATTTTCCTCGGCTTTAGACTTTATCCGTAATCGGTACCTACCGTGAATCGGAAAAAAGCTACCACTTGTAAGATATACTTTTTTTCTGTTACAGTCGTACCATAGTTTAGGACGAGTGAACAAGGGCGTGAACGCGTGCAGCCCGAGCTCTACCACCGGTGTGACGTCATCGCTGACCGCCCACCGTCTCCGACCCGAGGTGGTCACCACCTCGCATCGAGTACAAGAGAGCTGTATATAAACCCTCCGATGTAAATACTTCTTAACTTAACCGTCGTGGGGGGAGTTCCTCTTGGTTTTTATTTTAGCTCTACCATTTATATACAAAACAATAATTTCATATGGATTATAACCAATTGAAAATTCTGTTTTAATTAATTAATTTCACAAATAGATTTATTTAGTTCTACATTAATTAATGCTCTATGCCATGCGTCTCTACTATTTTTTAAAATGTAAATTATAATTTTACTTTAAGAATATTCTTCCTTTGTAGTTTTCTAATGATTTCTCTAGTTCTGTTCCTCTCTATCGCAGTTCCTCTTAAAAACTTATTTTAAGCAATATCTTACCATTTCAATTTTCTTAGAACTGATAATATTATCTGAAGCACATAACGAATGCATTTCTCAATCACAAAAGTTTTGGAATAGATGATTAAAATTATATTTGATATTTGGTATGCCTCCTTGGCGCAGTTGGTTAGACACCGCCTGTGAAACGAGAGGCCGCGTGTTCGATCGCCGCACCGAGACAAATGTTTGTGAGAACCACAAGTATTTGTTTCGGGCCTGGGTGTTTGTGAGACCGAAATGTCTCTCGTAGTTCCTGATACCCACGACACAAGACTCGATCTTAGTGTCGGGTCAGGACTATGTATGTGACTGTTGGGTGTATTTATTTATTTATATTATTCTCCATATCTCTTGACATTTTCTTCCTTCAAAGTTGACAATAATTAAAATCTTTCTTCTCCACCTTTCGCAAACTTTTATAAGAGATGATCAAACGATTTCCACCATCAGTTCAACTTGAGTACCTCCCACCACGATTTATTTGTAATGACTGTGTTCCTTTGTAATCCTAAAGATTTAAGTCTACGTCTGTGTGAAATATTGTAAGTATGTGATATAAGCATTCGCAATCAAGATATTTATATGAGAGTAGAGATTAAGTATAAATTCAAATCTAAATTAATTTTAATTTTAAATTGTTTAATTTTATATATAATTTAAAATGTTCTTAATTGGAAGGATGGACAGAGGTAAAAAATAAATAGGATTTCATTTCAGAAATTGTCATTGAATTTTAAGAGTATTTTTTTTATTGCTATCAAAATAACCTAGGTACCTATCAACCTCTATTTGATTTCAATTAAGGTATACTTGTAGGCTTTATTAGTTTCCATGCAATCAATTACTGAATATAAGCCCACGTCTACATCATGTAGATAAGGGCTTAGGCTTCAGTCTGCAATTATGTAAAATCTGCCTAGGCTGATATTAATTTTCGAATTTCATAACAATCTATCACTCGATCTATTTGTATCGGCCTATAACTATTAATATTATGCTCAAAATCATTTCTCCCTTAATTAAATTTGAAGTACAATTTAGATGAAAACATGCATGTGTATAATAATATAAATATTGACAGCGTAGCCTTTAAATTGTTTACAAGGTTTTATGTTATTTGCCTGGGTTAAAATAACACACAAAAGTAGTTAAACACCAAATAAGTACCGACAAATTATTTCAGCTTAAAAACGACGTAAAACTAAAATTCCATCCAAACATTGCGCTATGACAAACTGTAACACTTTAATGTGAAGTCATAAAAATGGGTTTTTGTAAGTGCAGGAACAAAGAGCAGTTGGAACAAACGTTTGTCCAAACACTGGCGTCAATTTATACTGAGAATCTGGAATGACAGTCGCCGGGTGGACTCGTCGATCGATCTGTAACAAGTGTTCGTGCCGGGCCATACAACTGGCTACTGTATTTCTAATGTTTTCTTGATTAGTGAGGTAATTGAATAAATTATTATTTCTATTGTATTGCGTAATTTTTCTTTTTATATGGGTTACATCAAAGTGATTATAGTGTATTGACAGCCTCCGTGGCGCAGCTGGTTAGACGCCGCCTGTGAAACGAGAGGCCGCGGGTTCGATCCCCGCACCGAAAGAGATATTTGTGTGATCCACAGGTATTTGTTTCGGGTATGGGTGTTTGTGAGACCGAAATGTCTCTCGTAGTTTCTGATACCCACGGCACAAGACTCGATCTTGGGTGGGTGTATTTATTTATTGGTTAGTACGTGTGGTACCAATAATGTATCTGCCGGCAACTTGAATGGTACTTGAGTAGGTAACTATTACGGATATTGCGCCTTTGCGAATGGTGGTAGGTATTGTGACGGATACGTATCCTATTGCTCTCTTAACATTTTTTTGTACAAACAGCCGCTTAAATTAGTTAAATAAATAATACCAGTGTAATTAGGCGCTGATTAAAATAGGCCACAATTTAATGTAACTAAAAAGGACCGCGTGACAATAATGGTTTGATTGAACCAATAAAATCTAATTATAATTTTACGACTAACATGAATTTTACACAATTGTGTTTTACTCATTGAAAACTGTAATTCGTATGCGAGTAATTAAATTACTTTGAATAAGCAAACAGAAATGGTTGATAAAAGCCTTTTAAATCATTTAATAAAATGGCTCGATTATGATTGTGAAGTATACAGGGTATATCAAGACTGCGACCGAAAACGAAGCCAAGTGGTAGTATTAGTGACTTCAGACACAATGCAAGTAAAAATTTCGCAAAAAAAATCAACAACTTTTTTTTTTTAATTTTTTACTTATCGTCGTATTTGGGTGATATTTATACAAAGTTTTCCTAAAATAATGATTCAGACCTCTTTATTTTTCAACACATAATGGTATGTAAGGGTTTAAATTATTATTTTCGCAAAAACTAGGTCTTTTCCACCCAAACAAGATGATTTTTAAAAAATTCTAAAAAAATATCTGTCGCTGTTTTGGTTAAATTTTTATTTGCATCGTGTCTGTAACCACTAAAACTACCACCTGGCTTCGTTTTCGGTCGCGGTCTTGAGATACCCTGTATAATAAAAATATTTTGCTAAAGATTATATTATTATCTTTTTTATATCTCATCTTTCCTCTCTTTTGTATATTTTTGTTATGACTTTATCTTGGAGATTAATAAAAACGATTTCTGGACCAATTTAACTTATTATAATATGTAATGTAATCCTGACTACCAAAAATTATAATCAGATCAATTTAAATAAAAGCCATTACCGCTACAGTATATAGCCAGTTTTCTGTCACAAATCGCTGATTGTGTGGCTCGTTCCGCCCTCGCGGCCCCACGCGAAGTGCCGTTAAAGCGAATGACAACATTTATCCACACTTAACGCGCCGATAGTTCTTTTACAACGAGAAATCATTTTGAATTACTCACAAATTTGTGTGAGGCCAGCACACTTGTGCTACGCCACGCTGAGATGCATGAATTGGGACTTGTGGTATCAAAATTTTTAGAATCTGTGGGGTTATTAAGTTGAGAATTTAAAATATATATTTGGTTAGTAAATAGTTCATATTTGGTTGGTAAATAATTCAAATATTCCAAAGAATACTTTATATGTTAAAAATAAACGTTTTTTATATAAACATTTATATCTAAAAAACAATGACTTAGGTTAAAGAAATGATCCAAAAATAATATTAAAATTGTGGCAATAATGCCGATATTTGCATTTGATTATTGATATTGAGTATTAATAATGTTTACCGTTATTAATAAACGTTACGTCTCAAATAAATTTTACTCAACAATATTTCCAAACTCGAGTAACCGTTTTACTTTCAAATCTGTAACATTACCCTCGTGTGGCGTCCCGTGGGCCGTCGCCAATGTAACCAAAACTTTAACTTATGATCTTAAAATATTGTTTGACGTTTAAACTCGAGATTTAATGGGCCATCGGTACATTTTATTATTGACACACGATATTGTTATTGGTGTGTTACCATTAAAAAGCCTCCTCGGTGTTTGGACTCGTTTTAAAATGTATGGGCTTAGTATTTTGTTTATGAGTTTCTTAGGCAATTAAATTTAATTTGACGACACGGTCTTACATTTTGTGGAGGAGGAGATTATCATACTATGTGGGTGATTGAAGATAATTTAGATTTTAGGTGACATATTTTGTCACCGTATCCAATTCATGTAATTACGTCATAGATAACAAGGAACATTTTTACTCTTGTTTGTCTTCAAGTAGTAAATAGACAAATGCTTTGGAATGAACATTATTGTTTTGTTTTTACAATGCCTGAAATGTCCTCGCACGAGATCGTTTATGAATACCTCTCTTTTGCTCTGTATTTAAATATCTCGGATGCATTTTTATAAGTACCCTTGGGACATTTTGAACGGAATCATCCATACTTTCATTACAACAAAACCACTGGAGGTTTTATATCTCTATTTCCTCCCCCATCGATCAATTAAAGTTTGCATTCGTAGGTATCAGCATAAATATATATACGATTACGGGCTATTGTTCTCACATCACCGACACGAATATTTGTGGATTAATATGTACTTATGTGTGTGTACTACATACAAGGCGAAATGTGGATGTCCTGGTGGCGCCTCTGCCTACCCCTTCTGGGATAATGGCGTGATTTTATGTATGTATATGTACTTATGTATCTCGTATGGACGAGTGCACATTTATAAGTAAATAAGGGCTTTAATGACAAATTCAGCCCATGTCAACGGTTCTAGACGATAAAATTTCACAACACTACTTCCAGCACCAACGAATCGTGTAATCGAATTTACACGTTTTCTGTTTAAAATTGGCCGCATTAATTGCCTCAGAGCTAAATGGCAACATTTCGTTAAACATAAGCGGATACCCCAAATTAGTTATTTCGTTAATTTCTTTCACGTCGGTCTGTTTAATGTCATTTTGTTTACGACTGCACTATATAGCTTGGGTTGTGAAATCGTTTTTTATTTAAGTGTAGTGAATTTTTTGATACGTTTAAGTTTTGAGTAGTGGTTTTAATGGTTATGGCAAATGTAATTTTATGTTATCCAACTGTAATAATATTTACTGTCGAAGCATTGTTACTAGTTAATTTAATAGCTTAAAGTGTCGGTTCGTATTAACGCAAACTGATGTATCATTATGATGTACCTATCTTAAAGTTAACATAACAAAAATAATAAATGTAAAACCTCTGTCCATCCCAAGTGACTGTACGTACAACGTTATCACAATGAATAAAGTAATTTAATGAGAAAATCTTCAAGTTATTTTCTGAATAGAAACCGCTCGGGAACTGAATGTGACTAATGTGTTTAGTATTTAAATAACTTAAAGACTATTAAACATAGTCGAAAATTTATGTAACTCAATGGAATAAAGTGATGTGAAATGAGAGGTTATAAAATCAGTCCCACTGAGAAAGTTTTTGGGTGATCATGTAAACCTATTTGAATCTGTGTATTTCGAGAAGTCATTGGTATTTTTTTCTGATATCAAGAAAAATAAGATACAAATGTTTCTGTTGTACTTTGATAGGCTAAAGACAGCAATAATGGATTTTAAATAATGAGATCTAAAATTACATACTGAAGTCCAAAAACATACATCTAAAAATAAGTTAACAGCCCCAATATCTGGAATACACCAGATAAAACATTCCAAACGTTTAAATTTGTATTCAGTGGCCCGAGGAAATCTGTCGTAAAATAAAATCCGTGACGTCAACGTTAGACTTATATGATTTCTATATTACTCCATTGGGACGTGAAGAGAAATCTTAATTTCATTCGCATTACAAAATATTTATTTATTTATGTATTTATTGGGTCCATCAAGAGCGCCATATATCATACAGTATTAAAATTACAGTAACAATGTTTAAGTCCGATATGTGCGCCAATCACAAAAATGAAACAATTATGATACGAAATCGATGAGACTTGTTTGTCTTAGTTGGCCAAGTATTTATATTCAGTTAAAAATATTATGTGTTAATGTGTGTGTGCCAGAAAGATCTTAAAAGATCAAAGCTGTTCTTGAGTGCTGTATTCAACATATTATCCCTGTCACTGCCAGATATGTTCTTCCTTAAATAACTGTCAACCACCCAGGTCTTAAAAACCTGACATTCATATGCCACCTTCGTATCGTCAGAGTATCTTGAAGCAAAACGTCATACTGTACTTTAGTCTATGTGTTAATCCATGGTATCAGCTACCTTCTTATCAAATTCTATGAAAATTGGTCCAGCCGTTTGAGCGTAAAGAAGTAACAAAAACTTAAACTTTCGCCTTTATGATATTAGTGGAATTACATTCTTTCCACTTTGCACGACTGCCTAAAGGCATTCACCCGTCTTTTTATCACAAGGAACCAAGCGAATGAGCCCACAAGCGAAATATTTGTACGTATTTTGTACCCTTTCTATTGATTACCGAAGCGTAAATGTAGATATCCGCTATTACCAAAATAGCTTGTTTAATAAAATAATTCTTAATTCTACGTAAGTAATAAAGTGGGAAATTACTGGTTTTAGTAGCATAACAAACTCGACATGTTGATTTGATTCACGCTGACCTTGAAAGACTGTTCATCAAAGGCCAAGGACGCGCTTAATGCTAACACGATGTTAGGTCAAGTTCAAAATTTAAAGCTAAACACATACTTATCAATACCATCCCGTTTGTAATTATGTAAATTGTAAATAAATCTAATTTTTTCTATAAGATGAAAATAAAATCTAGTCTAAATTTAGTTCTAAAGGTGCTAAGTACTGTACATTATTAACGATTTATAGGTATGTCAATTGTGTACGAGCCCATACTAAGTATGGGAAACATTGTTAATATTGTTTCTTGTAAATGTTTCCAAAATACAATGTCGAGCATTTATCAAACTTGTTGTTTTATTTATTCTCTTTACTGAAATGACAATTTCCCTCGTGTATGTTTTTTAAAAACTTTTTTATGTTTGGAAAGTAAACCTCCATCCGCCTTACATTACCTCACATCCACTAGCCTACCCAGTTACCGAATAAGGAGTTTTAAAACTTTCGTCTCGTAAAATGTATCATTAGCTCCTATGGACACCTATAACATTGAAACGAACTATTTGCGTTTCTATTCTTAAAATGTAGGAGAACAAAACAAAGGAGTTGGAAATCGTTGAGTTACCACAAAGCCTTATTAGCGTAGATGTATCATACATTTGTCTGTTATTTGATTACCAACTTCAATTCTCTGGAAATATAGTAACTGTCCTTACGAATGGAAGATTTTTAAACAAAATGATGGCAGCAACTTCCTTCAAACTTACTTATCATTTTGACATGTTGAAATGTGTATCCAAAACATAATCGCCAATTACGAACCCGCGTTAAGATATGCAAAATCAAATCCATTACCAACTTTTCATTAAAGCAATCAAAATTAATTGGAGTTAAACGAGCGATGTAAGCTTACGTCGATCATGTTTTCAACAAGGCGCTATTGTGAAGGTAAACAAAGGAAGAAGTGTATTTCGTCTGAAAGTATCTATATTCGGTTTATGAGTTCCGGGTACACGGTTAACGGCGGGGGAGGCGGTTACCGTAAACGAGAGGGTGTACTAGGCATTCTCAAGGGATACTCGATGTTACTTCCATTTATTAGACCAAGTTCATGATGATCTCAAAAGTAGCAGGGACCTAAATAACGATATCTAGTCATAGGACGACTGGGTCCACAGCCTTCTGGTTCTTCTCGCTTACTATTTTATTTGAATATCCATTATAAGCTATAGTTATATGTGTTCAGGATAGAAACCAGACTACCGTAGTTTTACCGTATCTTTCACACCCGCCCACTATAATGCACATAATGCACAGTGACGTCACTAATTTTGTTTTGCATCCCTTTTCTATTACCCCCACTACAAGATTTAAAACGTTTCTAACTTGTTTAATTCTGAATGGATTTACAAAATTCTTTGTTTGCTAGATTTTGGATATGCATACTTTTTGATTAATACAATAAAAACAATGAATGTATTTACCCTATTAGCCCTTTAAGACACCTCTTCCAACAGGCAGGGGATGCCATGGAAGTTTTATGCACCACAGGAAAAAAAACCCATACCTACGCATGCGAATCTCATTCGACTTCACTTCGAGTACATTCGAGAAAACACAGTACCGTACCAATAAAGATCCCTTGTGATAAATTAACATTTTGATCACCCACTCGCCGGTTACAGGCTCATTTGTGTAAGCACACGCCGGCGAGCGATCAATTTCATGCAAGATTTACTGACTCCATCATAATTAGCCCTTCCCAATCCGCTCGCCTTACAAAATTAGAAAATATATTTATGGGTCGCTAGATTTCATTCCTTAATTTGCTTTGACGGATTCGGTTCAAAGAGTATTGTGCTATGTTTGAAAATAGCAAAATTTGGTACGTATCGGGTATTATTCGTGTAGTGTTGGTACGTGTTTCCTTTTGTATCAATAACATGGATTTTATACGGAGTTTAATAACAGATGGAACTAACATATCATGGATTACTTATGCATTCCTTTAAATCCGTTGTACATAATAAACATCATCATTTTCATACACAGGATGTCGACATCTACCGACTTCCAGAAAATACGAAACAAAACATCAAATCACCAGATGCTAACTGTATTTTTCTGCTTATAAACACCTAAAATGCTTGATGATTCTCGATATAAATAAAGAAAACCATTCTGTGTGTTTAACGGTGAAGGAAAACATCGTGAGGAAACCTGCATACCGTAGCGGTTTTCAAGAATTTCTACGGTATGTAAGTCCGCCAACCCGCACTAGGCCAGCGTGGTGGACTATATGGCCTAACCACTCTCAATCGAGTCTCTCGGTTGTAGAGTAGGCCCGTGCCCAGCAGTGGGACGTATATGGGCTGATATAGATATAGATTCTGTGAAACCGTGAAATAGTTATACAATACCTATCACAAATCCAAAAATATAAGGTAAATATTGCAAAGAATCATAAATCAAAGGTAGTAGTTATTAAAGTCTGTAACCCTAGACTAGAGCTACAGCCATTCTGTGGAAGCTTGTCGCCAAAGTCGACGTAGTAAATTGGTGTGTTCCGGCCGAGCCAGTTACAGTATTTTACAAAGGTGACAACACGCTCGGAAAGGAGCTATCCTCACCTGCACTTATATACTTATATGGAAGGCAAATGGCTGAATCTGACTTTATTTTACCGAGGCTTTGAATATCTTATGAGGTCTTACAGATGTGGGATATAAGAATTCTGAACTTATGTAAACGCATGAAGAGATATATGATGGAGAGATAGGGCTTTGTTTTAGAGATTTGTACTTTACATCATTGTCCATAGTAAGTGTGTTGTCGGCCTTTCGGAAAGAAAAGATAAGTAAAAAGGATGGGAGGAAGAATAGGCTAATTAGTACTACGGCGAACTCACTTAACCAAATACAATAACAAAACCGTTCGTTTATCAGTATACATCGATTTGTTTGCAGCCGACCTATATCTAGTGTAGGCTACGGCGACTAAAGTGTGTTTCTACTGCTTTACAAATTTTACATCAATCTTGCGTCTGAATATGTACCGTAGTGGCCCTAATCCATCCCCAGCTAAATCATTCTTCTCTGTATTACTGACTTAATTGTATGAGATTCTAAGAAACCTAACACAAAGTGTGTGCCCCCTCACAACAACCTAAACGAGCCATTAGAGTTCATCCTCTACAAACAACGCGCGTCACTCACGCATTATTAAAGTAATTACCTTATTTTCATAATAAACACGTGTTTATAATAAAAATATTGAATAAACACCGTAAATCACGTTCCTCTACACAAACGGGAGGTAATGTAAACTCGACTTAGTAAACGATTTTCAACTTTACAACATTAAGATACGGTGTAAATTAGCTCATCCTTTCACCGGTCAACGGGAAGCCAAATATTTACAGTGTAGTCATATTAAAGTGTGTATAAACATAACAATGTATGTTATACAAAGGAATATTTTTTAATCTGTTGAAAAATACTTGAAGAATGGACAACCATTTGAAGCACTTTTCTTATTATGCTAATTTACTGTGTACACGATTTGGCGCCTTCGATTGCTCTTTTTAACTGTTCAAACATTTTCGTTGCTGCTATCAGGAGATAATTTTACTTTTAACTTATATTTTTACTCATGAACCTGTGATTTGAACAAAACGATATGTTTAACATCCCGTTTTATTTTGAAGTGACTATGTTTTGGTTGATACTGCTTTGCTTTTAGTGTATACATTAACCTATTTTCATTTCATTGTTGTAATTTAGACTTTCTGCAATACTTTTCAGGTAGATGACTATTCTTCAAACAAGATTTAAATTACAAATGTTCGCAAATACATTTTTCATTCTAAAACTGATGTGGATTGTGGTCTTCAAAAAACAAAAAACACGCACATGTCTCTTTGAATTTTCTTGGTATGGAAATATCTATAACGTATTTAAATTAAAAACTATTATAGTTTCATTACATTTTTGTTACTTTCACACATTAAGCTTAAAATACAACGCTTACTCGAGAGTTAAAAAATAGGGTAAGCCACACAAACAAACTTGCGCGCAACAGCTACTTATCAATCGATCCTATGTAACAGACGTAAACATTGTTACAAAAGCCATCTATTGTCCGTTCATGGAGAAGTTTAATTAAGATGGTGTCAGCGCATCGCCATGGGATTCGAGTACCGGATTGCCCGGCTCCCAGCCTCAACGTAACGCTCATTGTCTTGCAATCAAGTTGTGCTCAGTTATTGCCGTGTTTGGTTTCTTGTTTGCAACAGGTCAGAAAACCGAAGTTGTATCGAATTTAATAATGGCTGCACGGATTTTTGAAATTACTGTGTAAAGGCCGTGTTATGAGTATTTTTGAAATGATTCTTTAATGTCTTGTGAGAAGTACCTTCTACTGATGAGAAAGCATTACGAGATTGATGAGAGTGTATGAAACGAATCATCATCAATCAATCACTGAACACTAAATGTCCAAATGACATGTCACTTTTCCTTCATTTTTTTGTGAAATACTATTACCAACGTAACCAAGTCGCTTATATTATAACCAAAGCTGTTTATAATATGGATCGAACATTAATAAAACATCAAAATGACAATTCAAGCTTATTTCCATTCAACAAAAGATCAAAGATGTACGTTTTGAGAGCAAAACGTAATCTCTTAAGACGCTTGCTGATCCGCTAAAGAGCCGTCAATAGGCGGATAGAACTGTGCCACATTATTCCTTTGTTTTAATTGTCGTTTAATTTACATGGCTATTCTAATCGCTGTCATGTTGGGAGTGACGGGTTTGGATCCATGTTAAAAGCAACAGCGATTTAATTTTTTTAAATTTAATTTAATATTTATTTAAGTTGATCCGATTATTTAATTAAAATAAATCTGGCCAGTGGAGAATCATGTATTAAAAATAAATATAAATCTATTTACATAACTCTAAAGAAAAGAGCAACTTAAAACGCAAAACAATACCAACATTCTTGGAAATAAAAATGTTTTATTATATACCATAGAATACCGCAAAAATCGTAAATGCAAGTGGTTCATATTGGAAATTGCACTTACCCAGCTCTGCAACTCTGACATGACCAGCTCAAACCTATAAAGAAAAAAACATTTTAAGTTTGTAACATAACTATGAGGACATTGTGATAATTGAAATCTGAGACATCGATCTATGAAAATAACAGTAGGTATAGCTTTGGTGACATTATTTTTGTTGTATTTCCAGTTTTTTTAAACCTTATAAGAACCTGAAAATTTATATTATTTATTCGATAACTTTTGGGCGCATCACCATTAGTTCTGAGTTCAAAAAAAATAACTAGAAAAAAAATTATAGAGCCACACTATACGAAGGATTTGTGGTCGTGTCTCCTTTTTTTCCGACCTTTTCCTCTCATTTGTTGAGAAGTCGCCAAAGTACTTACGACCTAAGTGCCGGAGGTGTTCATGAGTAAGACAGAAAGGCTGTCTTTTGTCATTCATACTTTTAAGTATACTCTTTTTATTTTAGTGGAGTAGGTACTATAAAAAATAAAATCGCCCTCTCCCTTCGCAAAAACCACACGCCATAGAATTAAATACACTTCAAACATGGCGACGTGCGGCGCGACACGTGTCCTTGTTTGCATTTATTTACACCAGGCTTTATTACTCAACGCTATAACAAAACGGAATTATTAACTACTCCATAGTGAAATGTCGTTCGTGTTTTCAATTCTGGGTCACTGTTTTTATGAAAGGTGTGGGTGGATTGCAAATACTGGATCTAAGTTAGAAGCTTAAATGAACGACCCGACCTTTAGGTCTCACAATACGAATTATATTTATATTATAGAAGCAACTGACAACGTTTTCAAACTTTCATGACACAGTGAATAAGTGATACAAAGCTTGTAAGCATTGCAATCAAAATAGAGTATCACCTGGCAAGAGTAGATTATTTTTCACTGACATATTCATGCTGGCCTAACTGAAATCGAATACATTGAACCTGGAACTCGACACACGAGTATGGCATTATGATGGATTTTCCACCATTGTATTTCATTGACAGTATTCTAGGATATTCGAATATAATAACTACTTATTTACACGTAGCTATGCAATACGCGTCAAAGGCAATGCAGGTTCCCAGTTCACTTTTGACTTGAAATCGCGGATTTTCTGTGTAACTACATTTAAGCCAACGGATTTATATCTAAACTAGCTAGACCAACGTTCTGCTAGTTTTAATAATAATTACTGTAATCGTAGATTAGTAAATCAGATAGAAGTCCTTTATATTCCATTAGTAATATAATGAAACTAAAGCAAAAATTCATAGAAAATATTAGAATAATTTTACGACGTAAGGTGAATAAGTAAAAACGAATACTATAATATATTTATCAACTTTCTATATTCTAGGGAATTTAAACTAAAAGAAAAATAAATTATACATATTTATATTTACTTGAAAATAATATTTTTTTTGTGTACTGTGAATAGGATTTTAAAGTTTAATGTTGAGCATTTTTTTTTGGATCAAATATATGAATTTCTTTGATAAAGTTATTATAAATATTTAAAGAAAAATACTGAAATATGGAGTTAAAATATTTAAGGAAACATATCTCTCTAACGGTCTTCTAGCGTTGTAACGCTAGAAGACCGTTAGGTTTCACAATGTCATTACATTGAGAATGTGAAACCTATGGGTACGAATACCAAGTGAGGAAATCTGCTACAAAACGTATAATTCGAATTCATTATTCTCAAATAGAAGCTCGTGTCAGGTTGATTAAAAAAATACTCAATTCTTAGTAAATGAACAACGCACTAAGCCAGCGTGGTGGACTATATGGCCTAACCACTCTCAATCGATTCTCTCGATTGTAGAGTAGGCCCGTGCCCTGCAGTGGGACGTATATGGGCTGATATAGATAGATAGATAGAGAACAACGAAAGAAATAAAGAAAAAAAAATATCCAGGGCCGCTAAATACAATGAATTTCAAAACCTTAAACAATTATATCTTTAACAATCTACTAGTACAAGTTATTAATTTTATTTAACAAGAAAAATGAAAATTGTACTTTTATCATTGTGCAAAAAAAACCTATCAATTACTCATTGAAATAAAACTACTTTATACGGATTTTATCGCGATTTGGTTTAATTTTTACATTTTTAACTTCCCGACTTTTTAAATCGCGATAAAATCCGTATAAAATAGTTTTATTTCAATGTGTAACATTCGCGTAAATCTAAGAAACCACTATCAATTACTGTAAAAATTACTCCAGTTAAACCGAACATACAAATACAACAGTAATAAAATTCCGAAAAAAATATCCCTCACCCACATCCGATAAAAAAAACATCCAATAAGTGCTTAAAAGACTAAAAAAAATAACAAAATCATTTCATCTCGAATATCTTTCGCGGATTTATAAAACGTGGATTTTGCCGGTCTTTAATTCACGTGATATCGAGTGATCACCGCTTTTGATAATGTTTTAAAAGCTCCTCGAAGCCCCTATCTACGAGGGCTCTTGTCGAATGCTGTGCTTTTGCTTGACGCCGAGGCTTTTGTGCTTAAGCGGAGACTGGTAATTGGGAAAATGAGTTATTTAATTTGTGAGATGGATATTAAAGATTTGAACAGCAGTGTAAATGCACTGTTGTGTTCCAAGTTGAAGGACATTGAAGCCAGAGTAACGACTGGACATAATGAGACTTAACATCTTGTGCCTCAGGATTTGGAACACAGTGGATTGCTAAGCATCGTTTTATAATAATTCATGGTGTTGTTTGGTTTTGCTGCTGCCCATGAGCGGTCGTATCGTTTACCATTAGCAAATGGCATGCTTATCTCGCCATTCATCGCAATCAAAAAACTCTAATAACAGTAGCCTTACTGTTTGCTTTGTCTTCTTCTTCAGCCATAAGAAGTCCTCTGCTAAACGTAGGCCTACCCCAAGAATTTCCAACACAAGGATTCCCCACAGCCTCCATCCAGCGATTTCTTAAAACCTTTACTAGGTAATTATGGTTGTAGTTTGTTTAAAATTTAGCATTTTCCTAGGAAATTATCGAGGTAAAGCAGACCGAAGCCGGCTGTGAATCGAGACGTGAGTTTGATTCTTGAATCGAAAAATTAATAATAATTGTTCGTCCATGTTCTAATAAAGGTTGAGAATTATAAAACCGAAACCTTGTTCATAGTATCAGATATCTGCAATACAAGAACATGACTCTGAGTATGAGGGCCGAAATAAATGTTAATAAAATAATCTCTACAGCTTCCGCTACCGCCTATCCCTACACCTTCTCCATAATCCAAGGCCTGAGAGCTAACCAGCTGACTACACATAAGCGTTCACGAGATATTTTGACTCACAATTTAAACCAACATGCACCATTTAGCCTGTGCTTTGCTGTTTTGTCTAATATATTGTAATTAGTTCCAACTATAATACTAGAATTCTTTAATTATGCTTATTTTCCATAGATATGTATGTTTCACTAAGAAATTTCATATTCTATTCGTGAGACGGAATATACAAGGCAAAACATGGTTGTCCTGATAGCTCCTCTGTCTACCCTATCCTATGTATAATCTATGTTTCATCATCGATAAAATCAGATAGCTCTGAACTGTGTCTGTGTGCTGTGAAGGCCCCCATATTCCATATTTGCGCCTAGACAAATGTTTGTGTAGTCGATGCAACTGAACTATTGAGAATGATATTTCTCTCTCAGCTATGGCTCAGGCCTTGGTGAAAACTGAAAGAGGCTAGAATACCGTCTCCTCATTTTACGAGGAGGTTATAAGCGCCATTTCAATCAGTTTAATCCCCGGAGGCAAAATATTACCATCAAAAACCTCCCTTTAAAAAAGTACTACGTCCGTTATACATTTTTTTTAAACGCAAACAAAGATATAAGCGACATTCTGAGAGAAGCAAGCGGAGAAGGGTTGAGAAGCGAGCGTCTATTAAACCTTCGTATGTAACTTTTCACAAAACACGCGGCGCAATCAAGTTACTTTTTAGATGCAGTTTTCAGGCAACTCATAAAAACTGAAAACACTCATAGTTCAAACTGAAACAATTGTAATTAGTGAGCTTTCAGCTATAGGGTTGACACGGTGGGTAATTTTAATTGGATTTACATTATTTTATTTGTAATTTATGCTTACAGTTAGTACTCAAGCCGTCCCCTGACAGAAGAAGATTCACCGTCTTCAAGACGTCTTCGTTGTTCATTTCGTCTTTCGTTCTAACGTCTTTGATGACTTGATTCCTTCCACTGATGTACGAGTATTCGAGCCTCAAAGAACGGTTTTTAATCTTAGGGGAAGATGATTCAGCTTATCATCACCGATTCACCCTCTGGATTGTTATAGATACGACGAAAAACATCCATAAAGAAGTGCATAAAAAGGTGGTAAGTTTACCATCATTAGCAATCTCAAGTCTTGTTGATTTATGATCTGGTCATCTATAAAAAAACGTATATTCCCACCTTAAAGGCCAGTAACGGCCTATAGTGTTACAGATGTTAATGGGCAGTGATCGCGATCACTTACCATCAGATGAACACTGAACCACACGCTCGTTGCCCACTATAACATAAAAAAAATACTCGCCAATTTCACCTAAGTTGCTTGCTGATGTTTTAGCTACTGTAAAAATAGTCAAATAAAAAATAAAGGTTCTGAATATACACCGCCAACCCTAAGCCGGGCGAGCTGATTGCGAAACTTTGTCGGAAATGTATCGAGTAGACCTTTTTCAACTATCATTTCATATCCCTTTTAACATTGAAACTTGACAATACCAGTATTTTTGATTGTTCGCAAACATGTAGCGGAATATCAACATATTGTTAAGTGGGATTGTTTGTATGTCAAACAGTTTTTATGTACAACAGTGATTTTTATTTTTATCCTGTTATTGTTGATGTTATTTTTATATGGCTGTGATTTTAGCTTGTAATATTGGGCACGTTACAAATAATATCGATGTATGGAACTGTTTCACTGAGAGACATTTAAGGGCAATAACTTAGTTCCTATGAGGTTTGTGTTTAGCGGTAGACTACCAGCAGCTGAAGAGTAAGAGAGAGAATGAAAGTGAGAAATAGAAATAGTTCGCTAGTACAGATGTTCATCATATAAAGTATATTAAGAAATAATGTAATTGTCATTAAATGTCTCTAACTGCAACAGTAAGTAAACCAGCTGTCTTTCTGCCAAAAGTTGTGGTTAACATTATCATAATAACACATTGACACCTTAAAATAGACATTTCTCAAAAACAACACGCTATTGTGTGTGATCCCATAAAAATCCCATAAATTAGGTCATCAGAATTCCCGTGAGAATCTCCCTGAGACATCTTAATATGCTCCACAGATACAAACTGACCATCAATAAAACGATAAGAGTCATTTTATTAGACGCGTCGATCACCACGCGTATATCACCACGCGTATATAAATTAAATAATTTTATAAACAAAACAAATTATAAAATATGGCAACACTACAATAAATAACAAAAAACGCCCACGCGCTCACATAATTTCCGGGTTTTGGATTTACGAGGTACTGGTCACAGTGTCAGCGATGCTACGTGTGGTAAGAATGGAATGTTTGGTATTCTATATCCAGTTGATATGGCACTTGTGTATCATATTTGGTCGCAGTTAATTATAGTTCACTTTTGCACATTGAGAGGAGATCTGTGTTTTTAAAAGATTCTTTATAAAAGATACTTGTGAAATTTACCCATTTACATTATTCCATCGCTTTTAAATATCGTAACTTGTGGGAGATAGTTTATGTAATAAGCTGTAATTTATTTTTATTGAATACGACAATTGCATCGTAGATGCGTATTCCTCTAAAATTCGAGGAAAAGTTAAAGATAAAGAAACGGTGGAACTAGGTATTGGGCCTTCGGCGATTTCACCAAAATTACATCACAACAATACCGTCGCTTCATAGCTTTAAAAAAAATATTAATTAATAAATAAAAACTCGAACAAACACCCAGACCCGAAACAAATATCTGTGGTTCACACAAACATTTGTCTCATTGCGGGGATCGAACCCGAGCCTCTCGTTTCACAGCCGGCGTCTAACCAACTGCGCCACGGAGGCTGTCAAATATATTAATAAAGTATATAGTTTTCTATACGACTGCAATACACGTTATCCGTTTCTCATGATACCAAGCGCCATAAACAAGGGAATGCATCGTCCGCCACCATAACACGGTATTGACGCGCGTCCATCACACATTACTGAATAGTGAATACCAGCCGTAAATGTAAATACGGAGTTACTGATAATCTCGTCTTATTGCTTGCGTAAATCAGACGGTGATTTTATATAGATTTTTTTTTATTTACTGTGTTTAATTTTCAATAGAATTTTGATACAAGTCTTTTTCAAATCATTGTTTCTAATGTTCTCTTCGCCTTTGTTGAAAAATATCTGCCACCTTTAAATGTTCATCTGTAATGTTTAAATGTAAATAAGCATGTATGTAACAATGGTTGGTTTAAACTTAAAAAAAAATAATTGTCGCGATATTATCAGTTTTTTCGGTATTTCGGATAAGCAGTTTTGCTTGATATCATAAGTCTTGCTGTGTGGAGTTTAATTACAAAAAACTGATTAACACTAATTTCTTCCACATTTGACGCTACATCGGTACTTCTTGACTCTTATTCCGTTTGGGTAAGGACCCAAACGGAGCAGCACGACATATTTCATTTATGAATACAGTAACATATATCACCGACTGCTTGCATAACGTAAACAAATACAACAGACTTATGACATATACTTATGAAAAAAAATCCTTCAAACTTTCCATCAATATAAAAGGAATAATATCTTAGCTAGCAACACTATGAGCAAACAGCGAAGTTTTCCATCGAGTAGTGTCAGTTCATGCAGGTGTTTGCGCAGCATTAGTCGCGACTGATACTTATAGTTTCAATTGTTCATGTGCACTGTCACTATTGAGATGGTTATGTATGTATGTATGTTTCAGCCCATATACGTCCCACTGCTGGGCACGGGCCTACTCTTCAATCGAGAGAATCGATTGAGAGTGGTAAGGCCATATAGTCCACCACGCTGGCCAAGTGCGGGTTGGCGGACTTACATACCGTAGAAATTCTTTAAAATCGCTACGGTATGCAGGTTTCCTCACGATGATTTCCTTCACCGTTAAAGTGCGTGGTGATTGACTATCAATACACACATAACTTCGAGATGGTTATATTGCAACTATTTCATAATATGCAGGATATCATTCGATAAATAAATAAATACACCCAACAGCCACATACATAGTCCTAACCCCACACAAAATCTTGTTTCGTGGACATCGGACACTACAAAAGACTTTTCAGTCTCACAAACGCCCAGACCTGTGGACCTGTGGGGATCGAACCCGCGGCCTCTTGTTTCACAGCCGGCGCCAGCAGCGCCACGGAGGCTGTCATTATACTTTTTAGTAATGATAGAATGCTGAAGTTCTATAGTAATAAGTCTGCTTGCCTGAAGTAGTACCACTCTCTCAGAAAACCGATGTAGAGCAATTTTTTTGTTGCCGGATACGCAACAATCTATTCCTCATCCTGTCCTCGTTTCTTCTTTTTACTGGTTTGAACCCGCAGATACGCATCTACGATCCAAACATTGTAGATGTTTATAAGATGTAATAATTTATGTACAGGGCACTCGGAAGTCGTATGCACTAGTGTTACCTCTATCTACCACCCTAGTTATACAGCGTGTTCTTTCGCAGATATAATTTTTACGAATTTTATAGGGTTGGCTTAATTGTTACACTTTACAGCTTTCGTGGTCACGAGACGGACTTATGCAAATATGTCATTAGTCTTAACTTTTAAAAAAGTACAACACTTATATTCAATCTTTCGTGTTAAAATCATGTAATATCACAGATTCAATCAAGCCGGCCGCGGCGCCGTGATCAAACTTTCTCGTTGCTTGTTGGTCCAAATCTGCCGAACTTTGCCCGCTCGGTACATTATTAATAAGGACTTATATTACAGTTGGCCTTTATTAAGAGGGTTAATGGTTAATGCATTTTCTTTTAAGTAAACATTAGCCTGGCGCTTCCACTTTGTTTTGATAAATTAGGAACAACTTTTTTACATCAAAGGTGCTGATAATCTCCTGGGCATTCTTTTTAATATTATAATAGTAGCCTGATTTTATCCTGCTTGCAAGTTGTGACGCTAGTCTTTGATATGTAAGGTTTATATTTTCTGCCAAGCAGATGAGTATAAGTCCTTTCATGTTCCGGGTTGAAGGACATTGGGGCCAATAATTACACAGGGTAAGAGACTAAACACCTAATGTCTCGGAATAATGTGAGCAGCACAGTGCCATGCAGTGTTTCATTTCTATAAACTTTTAGTAGTATTTGGTCCTGTTTACGGTCATGTGTGACGTTTAAACATCAAGCCGGTGACTGCCTGTCTCATCATTCTAACAAAAAAGATAGACCAAAGGTTTTTGTTTTTATGTTGATGCAAGTATAATATCAAATTTTTCAACCAACGAAAATTATGTTTTGTTGCCTCGAAACATAGCCGTTCCACGTCATGAATTCAAACCCACATCAGCTGTAACAGCAGATATACTTGTTTCTTTCTAGTTATTATTTATTCATTCGCTCACACAATTCCATGTATCGTTTTGATGGGACACGACTCTGAATGTCTAATGTACGGTTTGGCATTATAATAAATGCAACTTCATTTGTTACGATAATTGCTTCACTATTCAATGGTAATTCAGGGATAATTTGATGCATACCATTCAATTAAAGGAGGTACTTTTTATATTATACTATAATATTATGTTCAACATATTGCAAACTAATTTAATCATAAAGAGTTAAAGTGAAAACAGATAAGCTTTTTTGAATCTCAGATTTCCGTTTAAGCTATTCGGCAACAGTTTTAAATTGCGTTTCATCTAACCTCTTAGGCGTCTTCTACTGCAGTTACCTTTTATTGTATATAGGGTAATATTCAAACTAAAACCATAACCACACATTTCTCACAAAACCAAAATATAACACGGAGAAATTTCAAAACCAGTAGTGAGCTCTCATAAAATCGACCACAATACCCTATTGACCTGTCAAAGTTTACTTCAAAATTTATACGTGACATAAAATTGTCGATGTATCGGGCCGTGGGTGCCACAATCGTAGAAAAACGCAAGGTTACACTACGGTTGTTGTCATAACAATGTCACTCGCTTATGAATATTTATGGTGTAAGCTGTGGTGTATGAACACCATGTTTTAATTTTTGTAATACGGGATTAGTTTTGTTTTTAATATTGTATTGATTTTTATGTATAAATATTGGCATACTATCCAGTTGTTAAATAAATTACCGATTTGTTCATTTATTTATAAGACGTTATCTTTTAATGAATGGTGCTTCTTTTTTAATATTCTCACGAGTAATTATATTGTTTATGTTAAATATTTTAAGGTTTTTGGGCACTGGTTGATTATCCTAAATATCATGTATCTTATTTAGATGAAATTCTTATTAACATAGTTGCAGAGTACAAGGATTAAGGTATTCAGTATACTTTTTATGAAATCCTGTCGATTGCAAAGACTATTCAACACCGAACCTTATAATTTCCAATATAGAACGCCTTATAGACCAAGCTATTTCATTTCCCTTGTCCGCAATACTTCTAAATTCATGGTTCACCTACTCCCCCAAAACAGTGGGTGTGCGACGTCTTGCGATTATAACATTGGGCAATAGGGACGATAGCTTTCACGCGGAGTGCGGGCGTAATGAGCTTAATCCAGCGCCGACAACCTGATTACAGAACGACCTCAATAAACTGTCTGGAAACAATAAAATATTGGTGTTGCGGCGCCTGTGTATGAGATTAACGTGTTTATTTTGCTTCATAACCAAATTACATCTATCAGCTATCTAAAATATGGTAAGTTAAGGGAATTTAAAAGTACTGCTACAACCCATATACGTCCCACTGCAGGGCAAGGGCCTTCTTTGCAATCGAAAGTACGATTGAGAATTTTGACTTAGAACTGATTTTATATTTTTGCTGGAGAATTATTCTATGTAAGTACTCCTAAAAGTAAAAAAGCCGTCTCCTTGAAGACGAGTTTTTCGTGGAATTTTGCATGTAAAGCAAATCATCTTACATTTCACTTCAAATCAATCGATGAAAAAAAAAGCATCTAAATAGCGCTGTGTTGTCATTCACCTTTGGCACTTTTGCTAAATAATGTATATGTTACCGGAAATGTATGAAGTCTAGGAATTGTATACATTTCCTAGGAAATGTATACAATTCCTAGACTTCATAGGAAATGTATACATTTCCTAGGATATGTATGGAATTACATAGATTTCCTAGGAATTGTATACAATGACGGATTACATACATTTCCGTTAACATATAATATACCTATAATATATTTAATACGTCTTGTTCATTTATTTTCTGTTACTTTTTCCTATTTTTGTTTTTTTTTAATTCTCTTTTTGGTGCTTGTGTTGTATGTGTTGTTATTGTGTCAATAAAAATATATTCTTTCTTTTTATATATTATTTAAAACTTAGTCCGTTGTATGATTACATCAAATTATTGTTTATGTTGCTGTCTATGGCGCAGTGAAGTGACTATTATGCACATAATGACAGAATGTTTCTTGCTGGCCGACATAATTATTCCGACCTACTACCATGTCATATTATGTACGATGATCCTACCTTGAAACCGAAAAGAACCTGGCTTCCAAGTTTCCTTCACAAATATCATATCCGTTTTATGAAAATCTGTCAAAAGAGCCAGTAATCTAAAACATATCAAAAGGAATTCTTTTGAGCTAAGTAACGTTGTTTGAACTACAAGGATACTAGAATTATTTCCAGGAAATATACACAAAAGCGTTGCAAGATGTGGGGTCAAGATGTGTAGGATTTAGTTTTAAAGGCAAAGAGAACTGTCCTTGGGTTTGTGTCTTTGTCTCTGTTGGGCAACAAGATTGAGAGATCGAGATTCGAGATTTATCTCCCGCCGGTCGATATAATTATGCCCGCCTGACTAACACCTGACCTAAGGCTAAAACCGAAAGGCGACATACTGGTGTAGGCTACTATAATAAATTTTCCACCGCCTAACAGTGTTCAATACCTGGGCGGATGTGATTATTCTGCTAACACAAAGTAGTAAAGAAGTCAATACTTTATAATTGAATAAATGCATTTCCTTAATCACAATACAATACAACGCTTGCCAATAAAAGCCCTTCAATCAATATAAAGCTAATCCTGATGGTATTGGAACAAATCGTCGCTCCGTTTAACAAATTACCCACAAAATCTATTTGTTTTATGGAAATTGGGTGAAAGTGGTGATCAATTATGGTTGAATTAACATGAGGGTAATGTGTGTTTGCTAACGATCGAACGGTACTGCCACTCGTGAGTTTGATTTCCATTTGCCGTGTGTTCAAATTTGATTGGTTATATTAATTTAGGTTTGGTTTCTATTTCAGTTAATGTCAGTGGTGCAAATCTCCATTCTGAGGTTTTAATAAAATGCATTAAGTATACACTGTTTCTGTTGTTTTTAAAGAAATAACTATAGTGATGAATTTAGTTATATTTTGTTGAGTGATTTGTCACGTCAAATATTTTTGCCCTTGGAAGCTCTTTGATGCTTGAAAAAATGGAATATGTATATTTCATTGTCATCACATAAGTTTTGGGAATTTCGGAAAATCATTCTATTAACTTTGATTGTATATTTCTCTTTTTACTACAAATAAAAATGAACTTGTTTGCTTTTCTGGCCCAAATAATACAGCAATGGAACGAGATATTTTTTGCATAAAAATCATTGGAAGGCTGGAGTGGTTGTTTTTTGGCAATAAACACGACTCTCATGTTTGTACATCAAACAGTAACCGCCAATTACGAAATGAATATGAACTAAATAAAACACCATTTATCATTTTCTACTATTACTCAATCCACTCTTACACCACCCACAAAACAATAAAAACTTCTTCAAATCTCAACACCACCCAGATTATCACTTCCGAAGATTTACTGCTCTAAAAACAAAACTAAAATCCAGGCTAGGTTGCAATGTATTCCGTAGTTCTAAATTCACAGAACAAACCACCGGTTCTATTGGAGTTAGCAGTCGCCATGCAGCTGAAAGTTTAAGACCTGTTCGAGACTTAAGGCCAGGTTGTACACAAGCGTGTTTGTTCTGCATTAATGTATGAGTGACCAGGCCGACATTTTTAAGCAGCTTTAAACTTTCAATAGGAACTGGTTTGCACAAAATTTAGTTTTACGGAGCTACTGATCTAGGGAAGTTAGTGGTCTAGAGCTGTTTTGGAGTGACAATCATGAGGGTCTAATTCCTAGACGTGATAAATCAATTTCCGAGTTTTGTATTTTATAAAGTATGTATGCCTTACCCTAAGCTAAAAATATATGCGTGGTATAAAGACAGACTCGCAACTTTATATTATTTCTTCGACGGAAAACTGTTAAAGGCTCTGGTGGCACCTCTGCCTACCCGTTGCGGGTTAGAGACATGGCTTATGTATGTACGTGTCAGTACTGCATAAAGGACTGCAATGCAGAGAATACTTTGATTTTTTTTTATTGTATAGTCCTGCGAACGAGCAGACACGTCACCTGATGGAAAGTAATCACTGCCACCCATGAACATCCACAACGCTGGATCATGAATGTGTCGCCGGCCTAACAACTTGGGAGGAGAGTGGAAAGGAAGAATGGTGGGAAGAGGAAAGTGGTATTGGGCATCCGGCAATCTCACGCATTGAACGTATCGCGACAGCGAAGCTTTGCGTAAATTGTCTGTGAGACAGTGGTATCGCCTCGGACGAACCTGCCCATTCATGCTGAGTCATGACTGACAAAAGTGTGGCACTTCGACTTATGATACTTTGTCGCAATAATCTATTTTATGTTCAAAATGTATGTTTTAAATAAATAATCTAATTTATATAAATAAATAAGTTTGACCGGGATACTATTTGTCAATTTTGGACAGTATTAAATAAAAAACATTGTAAATTCGGCGCCAAATTCAAACAAAAACCAAGCAATTGTTTGTTTTAATGCGAAACGCAAATTCGGTAAAACCATGGCTTTATTTCCTCCCAGGAGTACCGTAAGTCATAAAGGCAGACGTTTATTTATCAATTTATCCACGTCAAGACATTCTGTGACAAACAAACAGACTTATTGACAATGCCCTTCGATGATTGATTACGCCAGAAAACTTCGCAATCGCGGATCATGCAAAATTACAATTTACTTAATACCATTCCGTAATGTCTGTTGGCACATCAAAACCTACTTTGAAATTGCTTTTATTTTTTATGTATGATGTTAAGAATTTGGAACTATGCAATTAAGGAGTCTTTGTTTATAAAAGAGAAGTCAAATATTTTAGTTTAAAATTTTTAGATGGTAGGGTATTATTAAGAATTTGGGGATTAATATGACGGTGGGGGTGTGCAGAGTTTCCGAATCAAAATAAGAACAGTAAACACATCATTTCTGAAGTTATGGGTGATGTATCCATAAATGTTAAACTTGTGGTTACAATTTAGGATTCAAGTCAATATGCGAGAGTTAATAATATGGAACCGACAAATTAGATTTGAAACAACCATGAACGGAACTTTATATTCACGAACGTCATTACAAAACACTAAAGTATTTAATTGTAGTAGATAATTGGCTCATTCACTTGTTCAAATAGCCTTCAATCAAATAGTGTCTACCCGGAAAATTAACTTCTTAATTACCAAAGCTTAGGGATATGTTCCAAAATATACTATAACACTAGTTAACGATAGAAGGAAAAGTTTATAATTCCAATTCAACAAACACAAATCTTATCACACAAAACAATAAGTTTTTCAATGACATCAATCCGCACACCGATTCCAATCCCCGCCGACCAATTCCGTAAAAATACTGGCGAGTCAGAAACGCTACAAAATCCAGGGCAACGCGCGTTTTTTCGGAAATTAAATCCCACATGCCTTTGTATCCAGATGGAAGATTACAAAACTTCGCGCCACAAAGGGATGTATTTATTAACATGGAGCTAGACATGACGAGGGTGCGGAACGCACCATAATTGAATGCCATTATTAAAATTCAGATATAATTTCGCTGACAATAAGAACTGGTTTTGGGTTGCTTTACTGATTCTTTTCATTCTTTAGAGTTGATTTGTAAACATAATTTGCAATACAATTACTTACATTCTGAAGCTCAGAACATAGGATGCTGCAGATGTTTGATTAAAGCTACTTTTAGTTGAGTAAACAAAAGGTATTTTGAATAGATCCACGATCGAATCAAATCGTACCATAGAAAATTTTACTCACTTAGCATTAAGATTACAAGTGTCGTTAGTGTACTCGTATTTACAAACATAAATTCTACATGTGAAATCACTACAATCCCTTGTGTATATCTGGTTTCGAGCAACCCAACTATTATATCGATTAGCGAGAGATAACCATCTTTCGCCAATGAATACTGCACTTCCATCAAGTACTTTATAGTTACTTTGTTGCGCCAGCTTAAAACCTAGTCTCGGACAAATTTCTATACGGCAGATTTATTAAATCTTGCTACAATTCAATATTCGAAAATAAATAAATAAATTATCTATCTGCTCATGTTCACTAAAATGTTCAAGGTTGAACTAAAAACTGATTTATAGATTTCATTGTAGTATTTGTTTTCATTTTCACTTCCTACCTATTTATACATTTTGATACTACCTTGGTGGATAAATGACATAAACTCCGCCCCATTATCAGGATGTGTCTTAAATATACAGTAAAAATTGTTTTATTTCTGACATATGACAGCCTCCATGGCGCAGTTGGTTAGACACCGGCTGTGAAACGAGAGGGCGCGGGTTCGTTCCCCGCACTAAGAGAAATGTTTCAGCAGCCCACAAATATTTCTTTCGGGTCTGGGTATTTGTGAGACCGAAAAGTCTCTCGTAGTTCTGATACCAGCAACACAAGACTTAATTGATCTCAATGTGGGGTCAGGACTATGTATGTGACAGTTGGTTGTATTTATTTTGGGTGTATTTTATTTCAGAAGCTAGTAGCTACTGTAAAATCAGTTTTTCTTCTGAATTTTACTGCAAATTGTTCGATTGAGGTGTTATTTAACGTGTCGCTTTGCATGTACGTTGCGTCTGTGATCCTCTTAGACATTCACTTAGCTTTGAGGAGACAGTTCCCGGGATGCTTTATGCTGTAAGTAGCTCGCGTCATTGTCAAAGGTCGTTTCTATTAAAACTATGTGTTCTACACTTGCTAGTTTTCTTTATTGAAGATTGTACGGCGTGCTCTGGTAGTAGGCAATTTTTTTATTTTACTGAAGTCGTTTGAACATTACAGTTTGCATAAATTAAGCGGCTTAAAGTAACCTAAAGCTTTTATTATAAAGGCGTAGTACGCATTTGGTTTAGATACTAGCTATGAAACAAGAGGCCGCAGGTTTGATCCCCGAACCGAATTGTTCGTGTAACTTATGAATATTTGTTTCGAATCTGAGTGTGGTGAACCCGAAATAATCATAATAATTTTTGTTACTATTGTACTACAGATCTAGGATAAGTTTCGTAACAGTATTTTTCATAGGTTCAGCAAATGGTCAAACAGGTTAGATAGTTTTGATAAATAAACTGGCATCGTAGGGTTTATCTGGCTTTTCAGAATAAGACGGATGGATTTAATCGTTTAATTTATTGGAACTCCAACTATACTAAGACTGTAAAAACGTCGCTTTACGTCGGATTTTTGTTAGTTAAGTTTATTCATTGCTCTACTATCAATAAAAGCATTTTTCTAGGAAATCAACCCGGAATCTTCTTCCCATTTCGACTACGCCCTAACGAATATAAATTTCATATCAGTATAATTGTAATCCTGAGTTAATGAGACCGCATTAATGAGTTCGGGCGAGCCAAAATTACGAGGGAGGTGTTTTAAAATACCAATGAATATATTATCTGCAAATAATTTAAAGGAGGTCACTCTGTGGGAGAATACGTTGGAGCAGGTAGAAAATAAGGTACGAAAAGAACGAAATCTAAATAAGAGAAAGAATTTGAAAACGACTTATTCATTTCCTAGAAGCTTTTAACTACCAAATGGTTTAATTTACAATCATATAAACTCTGAGATATAATTGTATTCAGCAGGTGTAAGTAACAATATCTTATAAACGCTCCATCATGGTCTAATTGTAACAACGTTTTTAGTACGAAATCATGAAAAAATTATCAAAAAATCCCATCCGGAATTTTCCACCACGCTCCGCTCCCCACCATATCCACACCAGGTACTATCACGCACAGAGGTAATTTGAGCACATTTTCGGTGCGTGCCGAACAAGTAATAGTATGAATTCAGTACTATGTTACTGAGGCACACGCCATCGCTCTAATGTTACAGCCACTTAAACACAAGACATCGGTTCCTGAGTATTTTATTGTCGTTACTCGCAGTCATTTATTTCAAGCCTGCCACGCCGCAAACTGTTGTGGTCATGGAAGTAATTATGAGCTTTATGTTTTGACGACCGATTTATTAAGTAAGGAATTGTTTTTCCAAGTCGGATTATAAATTCCATACCTGCATGGATTGTTGACCTAGACCTACTCGTAGGGATACCCAAACAGGGTATCTATGATTTGTGGGAAGTAAAGATAAAAAACATTTGAATGAATGGATGTTTTTTAAGCACTAAAGTGGGAAACAAAACAAGGTCACTTGATGCAATAAGATTACTCCAGTTCACGAATGACAACTAAACTAAGCAATAACAAATGATTTACGAATAATTTAGGAATCAAGGATGCAGGGATCGAGAAAGAAAGAATAGCTTTTTTGTAGAAGTTATAAGACAGAAAAACCGTTACGCGACGAATGTATCCTGCATGACAGTGATACTTACTGTAGATTTGTCAAGCGCAGTTGTAATTAGTTGCAGCTCGATATAATTAAATTTTAACAAAATTCTTCATTCTAGTCCACTATTTCTTAACCAACTCTTATAAATCCTATCATAGAAATAGTCTTGAGTTTATCTTATAATCATTTATTTATTTTCACTCAAACCAGGCTTAGCCTGTATTTTGGGTGACAGTGTTTCTCCACAACGTTCTTTAAATATTAGTTATTAATGACATATTTTGGGATATTAAAATATGTGTTAGTAACTCTATTTGTGAGTTATTTATCTACGATAATTATTTATTTACGTTAATTCCACTGTGCTATCGTTTTGGGGGCTATTCACCTATGAGTCGCCAGCTGTATTCGGATATATTTGCAGCATATCGACTGCATAAGCTAGATATTCGATCCCTGGGTTTCGAGTAACAAAAGCTTGTTACAACAAATGACTTGCTCCAGATCCTTGTAACATGTAAAATAATTTAGAAGATGACCAATCGCCAACCACATTTTATATTTGAACCGTTGATTTCTTAAATAGACGAAAGTTTAAAAAAGAACACACATACATAAAATCACATCTTTATCCCAGTAGGGGTAAGCAGAGGTGCAACCAGAACACCCACGTTACGCCTTACGTGTCGTCCCATGATTTGATAGGGAGCGCGACTATCGCCATATCGGGAACAAAATAATGTAAAATAAAAAGGAGATAAAGAAGATATAGCGATTTTTAAAAAAAAATCCTAGGTATGTAAGTCCGCCAACCCGCAATAGGCCAGCGTGGTGGACTATATGGCCTAACCACTCTCAATCGATTCTCTCGATTGAAGAGTAGGCCCGTGCCCTGCAGTGGGACGTATATGGGCTGATATAGAATAGATATAGAAAGAAGATATTATATATGTATGTATGTATGTCTATTTATTATGTATTTATTTTATTTGTTATGTAAGTATGTAATGTCTGTGTATTTATATTTATATGCTTATTTAGTTTTATTTGTCTTCCATTCTTTATTTATTTAATTTCTTTTTTTTTTACACTGCCGTCTCTTTCTCCTTCTCTTAAATCCATCCCATGGTTGTCTGTAAGACATTGCTTTATGCGATAAAACCGCCATTTGTACTTTTTTTTTTCTTCTGTTTCTGTATGTTAATTAACTGTGTACAATAAAGATTTAAATAAATAAATAAATAATAAAGAAGAGGAAGATAGTTGGTATCGCTGATGGAGTTTCTAGGAGGAGCCATTTATCTTTTACAGCTATACCATGTTCCGAAACAATGGTTGTTATAGTTGATGATTCAATAGATCTTGTAAAGTGATATTTAAATAAGGAATATTAGCTTTTTACATACATACATACGACCTGGTAAAGGTCGCGGGACGTCGCTGGATGCAGGCTGCCTCCAACAGGTCACTGTGGAAATAATTGGGAGAGGCCTATGTTCAGCAGTGGACGTCCTTTGGCTGATGTATGGATGGATGGACATACATACATACATACATAAACTCACGCCTTTATCCCAGAAGGGGTAGGCAGAGGCGCCACCAGGACACCCACATTTGGCCTTGTATGTTCCGTCCCATGATGTGATAGAGGGCGATCCTATCGCCATATCGGGCACAAATTCCTGACTCCGGGCTAATAATGAATAGAAAAACCCAATATCACTTTGCCCGACCCGGGATTCAAACCCGAGACTTCAGCTTTGTAGTCGTACCGTCGTACAACTACGCCACCGTGGCACTCATTAGCTTTTTAATACCAACAATACATCCAAAAACAGTCATCATTACACAAATATTCATAAACATACCCTTACGTTCCAGTAACAAACGTCTAATCTAGGCGAGCCTATTACGGCTTAGCTTGAGACGTAGCAATTTATCAAACGTGGCGTGCGTGGCCTGACTAATGAAATGAGAGTTTATTTACAGTCACCGGCCTTTATCGGACGTGTGTTAAATAACGTATAATGAAATATGGCTCTTTAGACTTTCCTGTTTGATACGGGGCTGCCGGAATGATTGGAGTATTTTTCAGCTGATGGTAAATACATCGTCGTTTTAAACTCATAATAATTGCTTCATCTTTGTGAATTTGTTTGTCTACCTCTACGCCAATCTTATGAATGAAGATTACTTGATGTTGTCCAGTTATTCTACGAGCGGTTCACTCACAACTGGTACTTAAGAGTCAATCATCTATATCATTTAAATTCGCCCAATATCTAGGAATTCATAAGTGCCGTGTATATCAGATTTATTTACCATATGTATTGTATCGTGGTGACCGACATAATATGTAGCTTAATAGGTTGAAGTGTCAATGGGCTGGCCACATAATATGTCGCAGAACAGATAACCGCTGGAGTAATACATAAAGCATAGAGCAGCAGACCGGGCTCCATGGCATACTTTAGGAGAGGCCTATGTCAAGCAGTGGACTGTAACGGGCTGATGATGATGATGTATTTCGTACGAAATTTATAATAAACATGATAATATGGATATTGATATGTAGTGCGTGGTGGCCTGTTGGTAACGGACCAGACGCGGCCGCCTACATGTTCACGGTGGTCGCGGGTTCAAATCCCAGGGCGCACCTCAGACTTTTTGGAGTTATGTGTGTATTGATAGTCAATCACCACGCACTTTAACGGTGAAGGAAAACATCGTGAGGAAACCTGCATACCGTAGCGATTTTAAAGAATTTCTACGGTATGTAAGTCCGCCAACCCGCACTAGGCCAGCGTGGTGGACTATATGGCCTAACCACTCTCAATCGATTCTCTCGATTGTAGAGTAGGCCCGTGCCCTGCAGTGGGACGTATACGGGCTGATATAGATAGATAGAATATGGATATGCTTTATAAATACATCTTACATCATGGGTTCTATTTTGCTATATCTTGTCAAATATTGCTAGACTGCTGCAAGAAAACATATCCATTACTCGACATATGTAGCTACCTTCAACTCCACATTAATTCACACACCAAGTGCCACAACCTGGCATCATTTGCTCTCTTCAATACACATCCAATAGTTTCGTGCTCGCAAGTAGGTACTTCATTTGCATATTACGAATACCCAGTAACATACCACTTAATCTGAACAGCATTAACAACAATTATGGCGGCACAAAGCGCTAAGGTGTCTTGAACGCGTAAAAATTGCTTCGCGTGTACGCTCAGTGGAATTGAATTAAAATCAGCAATTACGAGCGGCACGGCACGCGTGCGCTGATTAAACGCTTTTAAGCGACCGCAGCGGCACCTACCCTTAGTAGAGTGCATGATCTTGGAATACTATAGATGAGTTGAAAGAAATAATAATGCATTTTGATAGATATCTAAGGAGGTGGGTCAGAGATGTGATTTGATTTGGAATACGTAAATTTTCCTTAGAACTTGTACCAGAAAGACGTTAAATATAACCTTTTAAATCTAATTGCTGTAATTTTACGCGATAGAAGTGTATTTTGGTTGTAAAGATGTACCTTAACCGTTAAAACGTATGCCATTAGTGATTAGATGGACATCAAATGTTTCATTCTGCTGCTATCAACTGCGTCAACTGTCTACCAAATACTAAACCAGCACGTTTTTTTTTATATCCTAATGACAATTAATTGAAGCCAGGTGCTAATTTAGAAGCCATGGGTTCAATTCATATACCAGAACAAATGTTTGTATGAATGATTAATCTTTATGAGTGATATGAGAAGGAAATGTCCCCTTTATATTTCTGATGGTCATCAGACGATACGTATTATTCGTGTTACTGTTAATTGTATTTTTGAACGCTCGTCAACCAGGAATTAAACCAACATCATTCAAACAAAACTCAATTACCAACTTGCTCGTTTAAATATTCCCAAATTACCATGACACTCAATTTTTCATTCGATTTCTTCCAAAAGGGAATTACACGGTCCACTCAATATCCTACGGTTCCAAATGTGGGTGATTATCGAAATTCGCAATAAATAATGACGAAAACGCAATTTACAAACCTATTGTAGCTTCCATTTTCTGATTCAGATTTTATGAAATTGTTCCGTTTTTAGTTGATAATTGACTCTGTAAATTCATTGACTCTGTGCTACATGAAAGTTAATTTGTAGAGATAATTGTGGTTAGACTGTATTTGGAAATTGTTAGTGACATTTCACAGTACTGTGATTTTCATAGAGAAATCTGACCAGTGCCACGAATCATGAAACGCAATGAAAGATTCGCCGTATCAATTATAATTCGAACACACAGCCCTATATACACAGCTCCCCAATGTCATCGAACTGATTACGCCAGAAATTGTAACTATACATAATGTGGAGTAGATTTATATCAATACGAATTTCTATTTAGGGCATTAATTAATCGTAAATTGAGGGATCTATTAAGTGTACGTTGATCCAGTGCGTAGGGCGCTAATTGAAATTTTGACGCGAATCAAATTACGCGTCAGATTTTGAGGGGAGCGTCACGCCAATTATAATTGACGCGTCTTCCGCAATGTGACAAGTTGTAATTTTAATTTAGCCATCGGGGTTCAGAATATTTTGTATGATAATACAAAAGGTCGTATATTATGATGCAACCTATAAAAATGGAGTTCAAATACATTTCATAGACATCCTCAACAGTCATAACAACCAAGTTTAACTCACAACACACTTACTATTATGAACCAATTTCGTTGAGAAGTACCAAACGAAAATTGCTTTCATTCCCTTCGCAGTTGCAACTCGTTGACATGAAATCACGTCAGAATTTTCTTTACGACAGCCTACACTGAAGGGCGTTATAATTCAACCCTCTGAAAATGAGACGGCGGTACCGATGGAAGCCCATTAGGGCTCGCGTGACCCACCACTCCACTGTCGAACACGATTTGTGTAGCCGAAACAACCACGATTTACAGCTTTTATTAGTTTACTAGCGTAGCTGCTTTTTACGTGATTTCGTATAATTCACAATATTTTGGCAAAAAAATGCTTACTCAGAAAACCAGTATAACTTGCAAAAGAAATGAAAAAGTACACAGCGGATATCTAATGCATTGATTTCCGTATTGAGACAAATGTTTACTTTAAAGAAAGTAATTGCACTAGATATTATAGGGTCAAAATATTCATTAAAGTTTCTAAATCTAATGGCAACAATATAAATAATAACAGTTAAATACGAATAAGGGTCACCTGATAATAAATGTTATTAAACATTAACATCAGATGTTAATAAATCAAAGTATAAAAATAATGACGTCATAGTGACACATCCAGTTTTATAATGACCCAACCACTTTCTCAAACAAACAACAGACTACAAGTCCGCTAGATGCCACTGTTTAACAATAATCTATAGAGTCTGGCACAATATTGCATCGGGTCTTTGTAGCCGGACTGGCGCTTCCGCCCGGCGGACGCCCCACCGGAAGTTTACTCAAAGGAGGTACGAGCCACGGCTAAAATATCGATATTGTGCGATATCATGGTGTTCGAGATTGAAACGATATGAATATGTTGTGGAAAAATAAAATTTGAGTTACTACATCGTATATTGATTAAAGTCCCAAGTTGATACTTCTCGTTGATTTCTGAGAGTCGACTTTACTGTTCGATCGAGCTCATGGACGAAATTGGCAAGTTTGGCTGTGACATGGAAATGTCAATACATTCTTTATTACATTATTACAAGTAGTATCTTTCATAACAATTTTCTTTCCACAATGTACCAGAAGACCTCTGCTGGTCGACTCATTACACTTGATTTTAATAATAATAATAATAAATACACCCAACAGTCACACACATAGTCCTGACCCCACACTAAGATCGAGTCTTGTGTCGCAGGTATCAGAACTACGAGAGACTTTTCGGTCTCACATTTTCTTTAGTCCCATTGAATCCCGTCGCTATTAAATAAATTAAAGTAAAATCATGCGAAACTGTACCGTTCAAATGTAAAAAGTGACAGGGTTTTAGCCTTGATCTCAAAATTTCAAACAATTCGAATGTCATAACTAAGCTTGCTGATGTCATAACAAGCTCAAATCCTTTAACAAATAAAAAATAAAAATGTGTTTATGTTTAATAAAACAAATACTATTGACAAATATTACGAGTATAATATTATAGGTACAAATAGTTTGGATACCACAATAAGAAACTAAGGCTTGTGTCGCATATACTCGTAAACTACGAAGCTTTTGATCTCGCAACATATTTGTTTCGGTGCGGATAGAAAATGAACGGCCTCTTGTGCCAAAGTCTTGCTAAATCTGCTACGAAGCTTATCGATAAACTTCAGATGGGTGATATCGTTACAATATCCCTCCTTAGAATAACAACTAATACGGTAAGAGGTTGTAGGAGCACGCTACCGACGTCAGCCCATTCTGTGCAGCGTGACACCAGAGTCCCGTCACAAGCTGTCACGCGAACCAAGCACTACTTACCCACCGGAATACCGCACTACTAGTCTTCAACTTAGTGTTGTGTGAACAGGATTAACTAGTCAAGTAATTGATTGAATTACTTCTCGATGATTTTAATTTTGAGATGGTCCATTGGTAACAAATCATAGAATTATTTAAGAAATTCTTATAGAATAAAATGCACTATAAACCGATGGTGGGGTATTACGCTGTTAAACTGCCTACATGAATAACTTGCGATTGACTTGAAGCGAAGCTTTTTATATCGTCTAAACGTTAGAGTAACAAAGTATGTATATAATCAATATTCCATGACAGTGTTCGATAAAATAAATTGTAATTAGAAGCAACAATAAATAAATAAATAAACACACCTAACAGTCACATACATAGTCCTGACCCCACACTAAGATCGAGTCTTGTGTCGTGGGTATCAGGAAATACGAGAGACTTTTCGGTCTCACAAACACTTAGACCCGAAACAAATACTTGTGGTTCTCACAAACATTTGTCTCGGTGCAGGGATCGAACCCGCGGCCTCTCGATTCACAGGCGGCGTCTAACCAAATGCGCCACGGAGGCTGTCCAAAAAAAAAAAAACAATAAATAGGTACTAACAATATACGGCACTGTAACAGAGTCTTAACAATGTGTTTTGCATCATCATAACATAATCTAAAATCAATAAAACCTCAAACCAACCCAAATAGCACAGACGACCTAAATCACGAATCCCCTAGATATAAACAAAAGTGATTCGCAGAAATAATAAAACCTGTCGTAACCTAGTCTCCTAGAATTGATTACCAAAAGTTGGACAACTAAACCCGCATGACTATAAAACAAAATTTCTAAGAAATAGCCACTGCATATAATAATGATTTTATTATACAGCCAATCTTACTGTATTAAGTCGTAAAGCTGACTCGTTTACGCGTGGAAATAACAGGCGGAATGGCGGGCTAAAAGCTAACGACTGTAGTTAACAAGGAGTGGAATATAAACTAAGAAAAAAATCACAACTAGAACGTAATAGGACTAGTATGGAGGCATTCCGGTTGGCGAAGATAATGAAAAAAGTTAGTCAAATGATCGCCCGACTTCCGGCCGAACGGGGGCGCGCGAGTGCAAAATACGGTTTGCGATGTACGTCAAGACGTTAGTTGATTAATGACTTATAATAAAAGTTGTAAAGAAACATAACATAGAGGACAAATTTTCTAAAAGCATTATATTATGTACAGATAAGATAACATTTATTTGTTTCTCGACTATAATTTTCCTTCTGAATTCTACATTGAATAATATTAAAATACTTGTGATTTCATAGCCACTTCCTTGACCTAAAATGTTCCAGAATATCATCCTATAACGAGGAGATACTTTTCTATGAATAGAGTATCAGGTGGGAAGACGTACCTGTCACTTTTAGATCTGTATGCCGTACAAAGCCCCAAATATACACGGCCTTAGGGTAAATTTATGTTATTTTATGTGAATGAGTATAAAAAAAGAAAAATATACAAAATCATAAATTCTTGCTTTTGAAAACCTGATAATATAAAAACAATGTAAGAATTACGACAAAAAAAAATTACGCGTTTCCACAAGACTTAAACAAATAAAACCAGAACGCACTTTGTAAATCCGCAGCACAACTCCTCGGCTCCCGATTCCTTACAACTTCAGGGAGATAATTACTTCCTAGATGTAAAAACGGGCGTCTTTTATACTTGAGACATGAAAAAATCTTCCTAACTGCTCTAATAAACTGTGAACATAGCATCGTTAGTCCATCTTTACTGATGACGCTAGCTAGGGTTTTGTCTACAGATAATTTAAACATATATCTATCTATCTATCTATCTATCTATCTATTAGCCATAGAAAGTCAACTGTTGCACATAAAATTGACCTATGCATATGTTATTCGGTAGACAGCGGTGTTATCTATGTTACTTATAGTTCGCAAATTTTTCTGCATCAGGACCACAATTCGAGTCTCAGTTAAATGAAATCATATTTGTGAAACCGATAAACGCATACAAAGTGGATTGCTCAATCCCTCGATCAAATTTCTAAATTGAATCCAAGACCTCACGGATTACAACCTACATATAAACGCCATCATTAACCCAACGATGCGACTATTAAGCCTACAAAAAATAATAAACCATCATTTCTATTCTTCCGATGATTAGCTAACGACACAAGACATGTCTTTTCCGTAGTTTTATTATTAATTCAATTTAAAAGCACACTCTCATGTTGTACTGCTACATTTTCAAAATTTATTTAACTTATCGTACAAATACTGATATACACAACACCAACAGTGTGCATAACATTAAATCAAAATATACCTCTTGCCTTCTTTAATAGGTCCCGTACCAAGCAGAATAACTGAATACTTTTTATGCTGTTTGATAAAATATTCTTTCACGCCGAGTCGCGAGGGCTAGTTTATAACGAAAATAATTAAAAGCATAAACCTGCTCCGACGGCAGAGATATAAAAGACCGAGAAAATTGAAAATTCAAAATTGACTCTTGCAATTTCTGATAGTCGTGCAAATTTATGAATTGACATTGTTCCCAATTACGATGCAAAACGATGAGCTAAATTTCAAAACTAAAAGCCAATTAATATTTTAGTAATACAGACAAGAAATTCATTTTTATTTATATTTTAGTGCAGCGGGTTATAAGTAATTGCAATTGTCATGATCAGCTACAGCAATTCCAATGCTAAACATAGGACAGTAAATATTATTTTTTGGAATGACCTGTTAGAAGCCACTTGCGTCCAACGACCTCATACCTTCATAAACATCTTATTTAAATTCAAAATTTCAATAAAGGGTAACACGGCGAAAATAAAATATGTAGTCGGCTACCAACCGTGCGTGGCCGGGCGGGTCTAACCGACCAAATCGTGTGGAAACCGAGCGACAGTTATTGGACGCGAGATCAGCGCTCGAATTAGACTCGATAGCGCTCGGCTGAAAGAACAGGGTTTCATGGGTCAGTTGTACCGCCGCTTTGCAAACATAACATTTATCCATACTCTCGAGTGAATTTTACGAGAGGTTACGGGTTACGTTCAGTTTTGTGTGGTAATTATTTTCTTAAGGATTCATGTGATGGATCTTTTAGAGTAGAAATTTAGTGAATATTTTTTTAACTAATGAGAATTAATGTTTTTATGAACCGTTACTGCTATAGCTTATAATTTTTTTTCTATTACGTACTGTCAATATTTTGGATCCCATAATGAAAGTTTTGATATCGGCCTTGTTTTACGTCTGTTTTTATTATTGAATTAAAACTTAGAAAGAAAATATAGAAATACATATTTATTAGTCATTTTATATTAAAATATACAGTTAAATAAAATTAGAAAATTTAGTTTTCTGTGCCTACTTATAGTTCGACGTGGTAGAGCCATTTTGTTGTCAGTCATGACTCAGCGTGAATGGGCAGGCTCGACTAATACCTGTTCCTCTTTCCATCATTTTTCCTTCCCATACTCCTCCCAATTTCATATGTCGGCAACATATCCGTGATCCAGCGTTGTAGATGTTCATGAGCGACATTTATGTCTTACCACCAGGTTGTCTGTTTGCTCGTTTGCCAGACCTATGCAATAAAAATATAGCATTATCAAACATATTGTGGTTAACTGCGCCCTTAGTTTAATAAAACTCCGAATACACATATGCATGCTTCATCTCTGATCGTAAATGTAATACAGCCATTCTGGTATAACATTAACCTTCGGCCCAAAGTCCGTTATTAAGATGAAAGCATAAAAAAAATCTTTACAAAATACATTTCAAATTCGACCCTCAAAACCTAATCCTACACAAATAAGATGAAAGAAAGCGGAATCATGGAATACAGGGCATAATTGCGGATGTGCTACCGTTAACGGCGAATGGGTGAATCTCATCCGGCGGATGCAACCTCCAACGGAAGTTTACTTAACCTCGGCGAAACCGACACCGGCCCGCCTCCGGTCTAAGAAGCCCTGCTTTCGCTTTTTTGGACGCCATCCAAGAAATAATATCGCGTATTTGAGGGTTATTAAAATCTGAAAGAGTATGTGTTTATTCTCGAGCGGTTGGAAGGTTTTTTGCGGGTTTTCAGGCGAGCCGCTAGCTTTTCTGTCTACGACAACATTAAATGTAACTATATATATGTGACTTTTGGGTGTATTTATTTGTAAATAAAGCAAAGACCAAATTTAAAATATCATCATTGTCCTTGCGCATACGTAAGTAAAAGCAGATAGTTACTTTTTTGCGAGTTACAATTTTGGAGAATTTAGCAGCTGACCAGTTTGGAAAATAGTTTGTACATTTGTCACGTTTAACTTCATTAAAGTCTAATACAACGAATCTTATTACCAAAGTAAATTGCTATAATTAGACAAGAGGAACACATAATTACTCCCATAACCTAACACAAGCAGAAACTTCTCTATTGGGGACCACACAATCAACCCGCACATCACAAATTACAAAAACAAAAAAGGAAATCCCCGGTCCTTCCGACCACCACTCGCGTGCCAGCCCCGGTTAACGCTAAGTGAAACACACAAAAGAAACGATAACGCACGGCATTAGGGCATCTCTCAGATAATGTAAAGATATTAACAACTCAGGGCGGTCAGACGGAGCGGAGTAATGTGCGCCGTGAACGATCACCAAACATTATTCTTAAGTATTTGCACGATGTGGGTCTTTTTGGCCCAGTGTTGAAATATTGCTGGATTGGACGTCTGATATGGAAAGACCTTTCTGGGGGTAGTCAGGTTACATAAGACTGTTAAGAAGAATATGTAAGGAGGAGCTAACGATAATACTTTAAGCCCTGATTATCACAACTCATGAAAACTTACAAATCTTGGAAATCGTAGTTAGGGGTTGATGGAGGTCGAAAAATACTTAGGAGTGGTTGCTGGCGGTTATTGTGTCAACTATTTGAAATTACTGAATACATAATAATATGACACTAGACGCAATTATTACAAAACAAGCCATTTTTCGATCGACCATGGAATAAAGTGACCATGAAAAGGAGTGAGGTTTTGTAGTCCGAATAAATAAATGGCTATCTTTTGAAATAACAATACTAAAAATAGAATAAAGAAAACTCCATGTATATTAATACAAGAAAACGGCTGTCGCTTTTAAAACAAGAAAAAAAAGTGGAATATATATTGGAGTGAGAAATTAAGGAGCACACCCGTGGAAGCGAACCATTTGTCCGTCTGTCTGGTTCCCTTAACCGTGGAACCTCATTCCCTTAACGCTCACCTGGGGAACTATATTACGGAATACACAGGAACTTAACGTAGGCGTCGACGCTGCGTTTTTTTGATAGGGTGTTAATAAGAATGGTCCTTCTGATAGTTAATATAATTTAGTTGCCCGTGAACACCTATAAAATCTGAGGTATCTGTAGTTGTGGTACTTATCGTCGGTAAGTACATTGTCGGCTTTTTTTAATATTATTTTTACTAAAATATATTTATATTATTAATTTATTAACTTTAAAAATAGTAGAAAGCAAAAGTAGTTAGTTGTATTCTTTCGGCACTTATAGATGTGTTAATTTAGCAATACTGCAGTTTTAAGTCCTTCAACAAAGCTAAAATCTATTAAACATTATGAATATTTTATTAAGGAATTGAAATGATATAAATTTATTTTATCACATTTTATTTACAGAATATAAAATAATCGAAAATGCCAATAACAAGAATCCAGGCCACACTTATATCTCCGGTTTCGATAAAATAAACTTTCAATTATCCTCTTAAATGAAATGAATAAATACCACCAGGAAACCGCTTGCTCGATTTTCGGACCAATACCATTTTTACGCATCCGAACATATTACAATAATTGTAAAAATATCCGAATGTTGTTGATTTCACTGAAAAAACAAATAAAATAATAAAAAGTTACGATATATGAATATGATCTATATAGGTAAATACTTGTTATTATTCTGCCAGCCTCCAGGGTGCAGTTGTTAGACGGCGGCTGTGAAACAAGAGGCCGCGGGTTCGATCCCCGCACAAACTTTTATGTAACCCATAAATATATTGTTTCAGATTTAGGTATTTGTGAGATAAAAAGTCTCTCGTAGTTTCCACCCAAGGCACTTGATCTGATCTTAGTGAGGGATCAGGACTATATTGTATTTGACTGTTATATTATAAACAGTCTAAGTAAACGCAACTGTCTCGTTTGTAAAACACTCCCGTATGTTTCCACGCTAATACTAGCCCTTCTCCGGGCCTCTTAGTTCAGATGAGATTAGATTAAACGTTCTACCCTTAACAATACACCAGGGACTACATTTTCTGTGTTTTAAACGTATTTTTACGAATCGCAAAGAAATATATACGTTCTGTTTGACAGTGGAGTTTTTTATTTCCGAACTTTTTTCACGGTTGTTATTGTTCCTTTATTCCTCGTTCGAAATACACTACAATATTAAATGGTATAAAACGGTTGAAATTATTGTCATTTGTTTTATCTGGCATTATCCTAGTATTATATTTTAAACGACCAGGTAAAGTTTCTGGGAAGTTGCAGCAAAATATTCTTGAATTCTCCTAATCAATAACCTAATTCAACGCTCTCAGATATAAGATCAATGACTTTCATAAATCGTCTCCGTTGATAGTGTTAAATCGGCGCTTTTAAGGTAATTCTCGAGGCTAAGGTCATGCTAGATTTACGCTAAATTAAAAATGTATTCCCAACGTATTCGGTATTTCTGTAGTTTTATTAAGACAAGTAAAGTATCCAAAGCAAGGATGCTGGGTCTTACCGGGCTTATCGTGGACACCAATCACTTTTGTTAAAATGTAATGGTATTATACAGGGTCACTGTCATTAGTGCATTTAAATTTTAACAGGAGCTTCAAATTCATGAATATCCTCATTTGTATCTTCACAAAACAAAATACTCAGACAATACGCACAACCATAATAGCCGCTTCATAGACTACACCCACGCGCGCTCGTCTATAAAAATCGCCGGCTACCGTGCTTGTAGTAGATATTAAGTATAATTTGAACATTAATTAGAATATTTTGAATTGGAAATAAATGACTTATTTTGCACTATGGGTTAACTCAGAAAATAATCACTCTTACAAGTTCAATAAAAAAATGTGCAATGTTAAGTGCATTATAACAATAACTATCATAATAACTATCGTTAGCCAAAAATATTTCACCGTCGTGGAACAACGTCTACTGACTTTCTGCGATTTTTATAAGATAGTCTATCTTCCTTGTTAGTGGATAACCGACTTTGAGCTAAATAAAAAGCTGTTTTTAAATTGTGTTAGCATTTGAGTTAAATAGAAAATTTTAATTAACAGCAGAAGCCTTTCTTCCGTGTTTATTTTTAAAGCTAAAACTAAATGCTCTCGCTACGCTGAAAATACATACAGCTCTGCCACAGGACTTAGTTTCTTATTATACCTCCGCTACCGGGTTAATATACCGCTGTTTCTAGAAGAAATGTATTTAAAAGAATTAAATACGTGCCGTGTAATGAGGTTTTTATAGGATTCGTAAACATAGCTAAAATTCACACGCATAGTCATGATACAACTGTAAGATTCAAGTCTTGTATAGTGAAGTCAGAAACTACGAGAGACATTTCGGTCTCACAAACGCTTAGACCCGAAACAATATGTGTGGATCACACAAATATTTGTCTCGATGTGGGAATCGAACCCGCAGCCTTTCGTTTCACAAACGGGTCGCAACTGCGGCACGGACGCTGTCGGTATGTATGTTTATTGCTTCGAACACGGAGAGGAAATATTCAATTATTTATAATTTACTGGAATTTTGCTTCAAACGGAGTTGTCATAGAATGTCATTGCAATTGATTGATGATAATGTAATTTTACAACTGGCACAGCCTAAAATAATAACATATTTTCAATATAATAAACTTTTCTTTGGCTTCATTAAGCAGCTCTGGCTCACTTGAGCTCAGCTATCTAGATATTAGAGGACTTTCACGACAACTAGATACATCCAAATACTAGACCAAATTTATTGAACCCATTTATTTATAAACTATAACATATTTATACATTACACGTTCATAAAAACTCCGAAGACCAAGAAAACTCCACAAATTTTATCGCAAGCGCACTCAAAACAAAAGGCAATTTAATCCCCAATAATAGGAGAATGAAAAGCAAATAAATATTTACCGAAATGTGCCACAAGCAAGACTGCAATATACAAAACGGAAAAGAATAGCTGGAGCGTTCGTACACAAAACACAAAGGCTATAAATCCTCTATATCATCGTCCGTGTAACATAAAAATTCATTGGTTTCCTTCGATTTATCCGAGAGAAGTTTTCCTCTCATTGTGCGAGTGTTATTTTATGCAGCGCTTGGATCGCAACGCTTTTTTCAACAAGCTCTCTGTACGAGCTCGCAGAAACACTTTATTGGGTACACGATACGCGATGGATGGAAGATGCTCGTATTCCGTTCCTCGTTTGTCACGTTTTTGATTGTATTTTCTTTTCGCTTTATTAAGTGATTGTATCTTGCTTTTTCGAATCTGAATTTGGAGTCATGCATACGTTTTGGCTACGGTATGAATCGGTATTGTGTGGCATTATTACATTAAACTATTAAGCTTGAAATAGGAAAATGAGAAGTGTATTTTGGTGAAGCCCATTATATCAATGTAGAGTTAACGAAACAATTTCCTATTAATATCTGGAAGATGATTCTTATTAAGATTTATATGCGTTAAACACTAAAAATGTTAAATTGCACAAATTAACATAATATAAATTTCTGATAGATCTATAAAGATAGTACTTATATTAGACAATTATGAAGGATATTAAATTCGTACTTATGAACTCAGCGGGGTCACATGAATATAATATGTAATTCCTGACTATTGCCGCGAATTTAATAACTGTCCTGAAACGCGATGCTGTTACCAAGCACTAAAATATATTATACAGTATTACTCATTGTGGTCTGTTGGGGTTCGTTTACAGCCGTCATGTTGTATGTCGACACTAGGTCGAATTTGTCCGGAAATGCCGCCGCCGGCAGTTTTTAGTTTAGTAGTGGGGCTTGTACAGTGCTTATATGGATATTATATCTAATAAATATTATGTACATATCATAATATTTTTGTCTCATCCCAGCAATTTCTAAAATATCATTAAAAAGTATCTGGCGTTTATTTCTAAAGGGGTTACTATATTTTACGTTTCCTATAATATTCTTGGTTTGCACAATATTTTAAAATAATTTACCTGTCAACACGATTTGTTAACAGCAGAACACCATACCTTTGATCTTCGACCTCAAATAGCAGCGAGAACAATTTCCACTGGCGATCAAGGTGCGGCCGGCACAAAAGCAATATGCTACATCGATAAACTGCCGATACGTAGGGATAAGCGTAATTGAGACGGGCGAAGCCATAACTCCCAATTAGCGCATTATCGGCTTTATTACAAGATAAAAAAGTGTGAAATTGCCGTGATAATGTTGTTAATGGAACGGGTTTTATCAATTTTGTATACTTTTGCGGGTAATTTCGGTTTGTTAATAGTGTAAAGATTTTTGAGGAGAGAAATATGATTGAAAGTTAAGTGAACTATTTTATGTAAATAATACATTGAATTAACCGAATACTATACTATATCTCGTGTCAAGTAATATCTAAACCTACGTAACACTTTCAGTATCTCAGTAAGAAGTTCTAAAAAAAAACTACGATATTGTGGTGTTCCAACTGCTAGATGAGATCGAAAATCCCAAAATATAAACTCAAAATATCACGCTCAGACAGACCGAGGTAGTTGAAACTCTATCATATAGACGACATTACGCATATGTTCAGTTACAGTCTATTTATCCCTTTTTGGAACTAAGATTAATAATAACAAATACACCAAAAAGTCACATACACAGCTATGACAACGCGATACGATCAATTAGGTCTTGTGTCGTATGTATAAGAAACTGTGAGAGACTTTTATGTCTCACAAACAGGCAGTTTCGAAAGTAAGGCAGTAAAGTATTATTCATTCATAGTAATTCTACTCAGCTAATAAAACCTCCTCGTGTAACATCAACCCACGAAATCCCAGGACAAATCAAATTCGTTTTTAATTAATCCAAGTGTGTCCCGTGCGACCATAAAATTGGTTCCGTATGAAAAACTTTTTCCATTTGTTAGAAGGTGGTCCAACGCTAATTTCCTTTTGATTGCCTTCAACCAGACAAATAAGGAGTCGTCCCAGTAAAAGCATTGTAATTGGAGATATCTTTTGCTACCTTTATTTGCTGAATAATGACATGTACCGAGGTCCGTCACTTTATCTTCTTTAATCAAAGATTTTTCTTTGACATACCATAATTTTTAACATACATTCCCTTAAAATTTACATAATCGTTGTGATTAATATCATACATAGTATTTAAATTCACGCATGCTATAAGAAAGGAGAGACAGAGGTGCCCATAGTAGCGTCCATAGTTCACGTAATTATTATCGTCCCAAAGGTGAAAGGGGCGAACCTATCATCATACTGTTTAAACTAAAAAGTCTGTGCGAACTGAAGAATGCGATGTTTTAATAAAATTAAAATTTCTAAGTAAGGTTACCTGAACTGGAGTTTGACCTCAGGTACTCACAATTCTCAGCTCGTATATATGCTAGACCACTGAGGCGACAAATCCACAGATAATGTACATTGGATTTTTGTATTGATAATTATTTTTAATAGCCACTAATGTGACCGCAGTTGAAAATAGTGTCACAAAGTTTTCTTGATTCTTGAATAGTTTCTCGAGAAGTTTACTTACTGAGTAGATGAGTTTACCTGCATAAATTAATAGTATGAAAGTGGATTTCTTTCAAGAATTTGAACAGAACAGTTTTAATGATTATATAAGAGGGCAACAATAATTTGATGACATTCATCCTTCCAGAAATCCATCACAAAATAAAATGCCAAGCTGTGGGCTCAAATTTCTCAAGCAGCCATGGTTGAGACACAAAAAGTTAAAGAGCTCTAAAATAGTGATCATGATTTGACAAATTTAACACGGGCTGTATTAAAATTATGAAGCGATAAGACACGTAAAACTGACTGTAGTTGCAGTCAAAGATTGCATTTAGTTATAAATTACATAAATCTTATCATCAGCAATGGATTAAGTAAAAATAATTGTAATCTTTATAGAATTTATCACATGTAAAGTGAATTTGAGTAATCAATAGCAATAATTTAAAGTGTAAATATGTACCAAAGAGAAGAAGATGGTGACAGGAAGTCGCTGTAGAAATTCTTGAAAAGGTGTTTTAACAGTGCGCTTTCTATTAAAATGATGTGAAAAAAGCTTGAAAAGATTACACAGATATTTTGCATATCTGGTTTATTAAGTACATAAAACAATTTCAAAACTATCTCACAAAACGTAAAATTCAAACCAAAGTGAAAAAAGTGTTGAACAAAACTAAATGATTAACCAAAGCTCAAGAAAGAACAACGTAAGTCAAAGTAAGAACTTAGCCTGCAAGTGAAAAGTATAAGTGAACAAAAACATAGCTTAACTTGCAAGCTAACTACCAATTATCAGTTTACTAAGTATACGGCGACTTCGGGAGAGTTCACACTAGGACAGTTGGCAAGATAGTAGGTTAAAATAGTAATACGTCTTGTAAATAAAATTATTTGGCCTTATACCGTCACATTGTACGTGTGAACTGTTATGCTCTGTGTTTCGTTTTCAGATTAGGTAAACATTGTATGACGTTTTCGTACCAAAATATTTTTTTGTGTCAGGATGAGTTCTCAAAGATATTGACGTAAATCAGGAAATTGGCTGTTATGTTAAAGACCACATAATTCTGCAATATGTATAAACACCATATGCCGCCATATTTCAGTAAATTTACCATTGAACAGATTTTTTTTCCAGTTTTCATTAAAGGATTGTCTTAAAATATCCCCAACGACAAAATCACCTTGTTGTCTTAACTTCATGGTTATATTTATTCTACGCGGTATACCCGAGAATAGATAGAACTATGCAATAGTATTAATAAAACCACTTCATAGTTCAACCAATATTTTAACTCAGAAAAAAAAACAATAATGGTTCTTTAAAATAAAACTATTTTATACGGATTTTATCGCGATTTGGTTTAATTTTTACATTTTTTAACTTCCCGACGTTTCGATTACTTTACAGCTTTCGTGGTCACGGGACGGACTGAGGTAATAATGGTTCTTTTCAATCTATCTATCTATCTTTTCAGCCACAGAAAGGCCACTGCTGATCATAGGCCTCCCCCCTGGATGTCCACAACGACCTGTTGGAAGCGTCCTACATCCCGCGACTTCCTGCAACCTTAATCAAAACCTTTTCCACAAGTATTTGTTTCGGGTCTGGGTGTTTGTGAGACCGAAAAAGTCTCTCGTAGTTCCTGATACCCACGACACAAGACTCGATCTTAGTGTGGGGTCAGGACTATGTATGTGACTGTTGGGTGTATTTATTTATTTATTATTTTCATTTCTTTTATTTTCACATAAAAGATCCACTACTAGCCTCCCAACTATCTGACTGTAAAATAACAGCATTACCGAGCTCGTCTCAGTGAGATCTATTGATTCCGAACAAATGGTAGACGACGCTCTGTTTGCAACAAACTGTACAATTATATCGGCGGTAGAAGTCGGAACATTCTATCGAGATTTCTGCAGTTGTGTGTGCTTAGTTTTTAATTGGATAGACTTTGAAATACCTATATAATTTGATGGAGTTTTGACTTGCGGTAATAATATATGTACCAGTATAAAAATATAGAACTGTGTTCTCGTTAGGCTCTACCAAAAATTCAATGCTTATTTTTATTATGTGCTGGTGACACGAATATATCCCTAACTCCCTCTAACAACAACTACTCGTGATGAAAAATATTCCCCTCATTTCGCACCTCCGACTAATCCGATCTACAAGCGCCCAGCATCTCTTACGTCGGCGGGCGTCGAGTTTTTCCGAATGGGATACTACGTCCGGTTTCCGGAAGAAGCTCGAACCGAAGTCTGTCGGGGCGGGGGGTTTGTTTATCCGGAGGTGGAAGGGGGGTACTGCCCTTGGCACTGCGGCAAACTCTTCGATTTTTATTAGTCGGACTGAAACTATTATGTAAATGAAGGCATGCGTAGGTGTTTAAGGGCGGGAATTTTTCCAGGTTAAGTACAATTTATTGTAGGTTAGTCTAGTAAGCTGTTATTAAATTAATTTGATTAAAATGTTTTGTAAAGTTAGGGTAAAATAAATTAAGGTAAATTACATTTGGGTTTTAATTTTAATTGAGGAATTTTATATCTAAAAGTTTCGTAGCAATTTTATAGTATGATGTTTGGCATTAATTTATCCCATTTTTTGTGTTGTACAGGATAGTTTAGTTGTTGTATATACGTGTAGTTTGTATGAGAGAAATTGAAAAAACGAATAAGCGGCTTATCCGCTGGAAGTGTTAGCGCTCATGGTAAACTAATTCGGTAATATCAGGCGATATTGAAGTTGTTATCGGTATTGAAAAAGAGACACGGATTGTATACAAGAAAGTAAATTTTGGAGTAATTAAACGTTCTTTAATTAAATTTAACAAAACGCGACACCGGATATGTACTTTACGTTGGTATTCTTTGAGACAATTTTAAACCCTGGTCAAACCGGTTTATTCGTGTTGTAAACGATTTAGCTAATGCTTATCTGTATCATAGTTACCTATATTAGCATAAATATCACAGCTAAAATTGTTGCTTAATTTTTTCTACATTTTAAATCGCCGCTTAAAACATGTTCATTATGTTTAATAGTAACTTTCAGCGTCTTAACAATTTGGGTATTATAATCAAGGCGGATGTCAAATGTCAATGGCTTAATAGTGGATTTCACCTTGACTTAAACATAGCAGCTTTTTTTACCCTATGTAAGCGAGGTAGGTACGAGTATTAAAAGCGTTCATAAACTTCGAATCATTTTAAAATATCATTTTTTAAGTCGTATTATTCACTCACCCTTTTGCCAAATTACATGATTGATGGATTTATGTGAAAAAAAAAGACTCACGAATATTTTTATACCCAAAATTATATTTTCTTTCATTGTTGAAGTCAATATTAATTCATATATTATATAACCTATACATTTTGAAATAAAATTAATTTTACGGATATTATATACGCGATTTGGTTTAATTTTTAATTTTTTTTACTTCCCTACGTTTCTATTGCTTTACAGCTTTCGTGGTCACGGGGCGGACTGTGGGCCCGTTTTATTTCAATGTGTAGCATTCGCGTAAATCTAATGATTAACATTACGTACCAAAACACAATTTACCTACAAGAAAATCTAAATGAGCCCCAGCGGCCAGCCCACAAGTTCATCGCCCTCAAGAACAATCAACTAGACTCGAGAAAAAGGCAGTGGCATAAAGAAATCTCTCGGCAACATTCGTCATTGTCACCCAAACGTCAAATTAGTGCAAAACGTGGCCGCTCTAGCACCGATACGCTCTTTCATAATCTATCACTAGTTATTTCGAATTGTCGGGAATAATGCAGGAGTATACTTCAGTTCTAATTTTATAAATAGTCTAGCTTTGGGGTTGTTATTAAGAATGAATTCAGAAGTATAGTACTTCAACGGTTAGGACAAAGTTGTCAGCACGTAATCCGTACGAGGCTGATGATTTTAAATCAAAAAAATAATGCATTCAAGCTGATGGTGAGTGTAGTCAAAAGAATACAGAATACACTAGTGACAGGCACTTTGTATATGATATCTCTATACTACAACACCAGTCTATTGGGTATATCCTTAAATAAGTATATTTGAGCATTCTGTAGCTTTACTTTGTCGGACAAGTATGAAAATTCCAGTCAATAATATCAGACTAGGTTTAATGATTAGGTCATTATCAACATTTACTGATAAACGGGTCCAGGTCTACATTCGGCTGTTACTAAGGCCACATGTGCACGTAACAATCAACCCTTATTTTTTATTTATACCCACTAAACAAGAAAAGGTTCGTGATTAATAAATACCCAGCGCCGTAATGGCTTGGCATTTTGTCTTACAACGCAAAGCAGTCTTGACGGGGCCCATTACCGCCCCCCGCCCATTCATTCTCCGTCCATTCGTTCATTCGTTCAACGGTCACCTGGGGACGGGGTTTCGGACAATCTTGAGGCACTTTTTTCTTGACCTTCGGGTCATTCGTCACACGTAATTTCCAGATAGGGGTTATGTTGTGTGTCTGAGTAGGTCAAAATAAGGAAAAATATTGAGGTAGCATTTTTCAAGATAACTTATTGTTAAATGATGCTACAAATAAGTAATTTTAAAAGAACAAGACCTTATTTGTAAGTTTTCTATGTTTTATTTTTTCTGTACTTTGTGGTCTTCAATTATAGTGTTGTGTATCTGTATTCGTATTTCTCCATAATTTCACAATAGACACTAGACCATTTCAGGTCATTCTTGTAAAATGACTTTGGAGATATATTTACTCATGAAGTTTTCTTTCGCCGTCAAACTGCGGGTTAATTAATTATATCAATACGTACACGACTCGAAAATGTCAAAGGGTGCCCTGATTTTCAAAACCCGTAACCACCTTGACCGCCATGTCTAGGCCTTTTCCAACCGTCGCCTGCTTGACCACATACTATCGTTTTTCATTCATCTTCAAAACCCAGCATCTTACTCATCATCAATGCAAAATACACATGCATTTACAACAGCGATGCACAGAATCGATTTACAATAATGCGTTCTTCATTGTGTATGGAGATGCGAGCTATTGGAAGTACCCTATCTACAAGTTGAGTGGATACTTAGGAACCCTCGTCTGCCTTTTACGATTCCTTTGGGATGCACTGAGATTGATTTAAATCGAGGCCACTTGAATTCGGTACATTATTTCGTATGGTAACCTAATGATTATAGGAAATTGTTGAAACAAAGATGGAATATATTCTCTAGACTTGTTTAATCACAAACCTAAGTCGTTGATGCCTCACCCTCCTTTCGTTATGTGCTGTAGGTGTTTGGTGGTCATTAGCCTAATGATAGGATGCAGGGTTAAGGATTATTGAGTCCTGGGTTCAAATCCCAGAACGGGCGATATAGCAAACTAAGTATGAATTTTATAATTGGTGAAATTTTATATTATGAGCTCGAGTTCAAGGTCCAGAATTTCAGCTTGACATTGTCATAGGCTTGATCTTATTATACTTAGAATCCTGACAAACTGTGGGTGACTTTCGTGTCACCTCTGAGTTATCGGCGTGGGCTTATGCATATAAAACATATCCACTGGGACTATATTTATGTCTATTATATACATTTATTTGTCCTATCATCCAGTTACATCTCATGTTAATAAATCAAATCATAACATATATTTTATTAATAATAAAAGGCTCATTAATCTCCACACATCCCGTTGGGTACGTAATCAGTTCCAAATCTGCAGTTGTATAAATAACAACTATTTTAAACAACAAATTATATCTTACAACTCAATTACAAGCAACGATTACACAAAATTAACTACACCTAAGTTCCTAAAGTCACCCTTATCGCGAATAAAATAATACATTGCGACATTCCAAACAAACTACCGAACAGGGCCGGTGTAAGAACTTCTGAAGAAGCCCTCCGACATTTCCAAATGGAAATAATTTTACTTGAAATAAAGAAGTATGTATACTATAATTCGTAATGAAATAATTTTTAATTACAATAATAGTTATTTGTGTTTCATGGATTGAAATATTGAGACTATTAAAAGTGGAGTGGTGAGAGTTATTAGGGCGGCCCGATCCGGTTTCGCCCGGGTCCAGATACATATCGATCTTTATTAAAATAAATGTTTGCTAATCTTAAAATTGAAAATAGAAATAAAAAATAGGTAAAAAGTAATTTAAGCAAAAAACTTAGCGCTTATAGGATGTATATTAAAATTTAAGATGTAAATGATAAATTTGTGAGTATTTTTTTATAATAAAATGAGATTTGTCCAAGAATAAATAACGTAGACAGTAAATTATTATACACTAAATCACCCCCAAAACCAACTCCTCAATACCACCCCAGTACCCTCTATTATTAATGAATTGGTATTAAGAGATAACGCTGAAACACATTTTAAAACAACATTTAACATCGGGAGCAAATTGTGCTGCCTCAATAAATTTGGAAACGGGTCCCGTGGTAATTAGGCCGGGGATCTCAGCATCTCGCACTGATAAGCTGCCAATTGTGATCGCTTAACGTAAGATAACATCAACCAATTAATTGCTGGATTGCAAATAAATTTACTATTTGCTTTGGGGTTTTGATTCGCTTCAATTAGCTCGGTGATTTACCTAGCAATCTATGTTGAAAATGTCTGTATAGGATATTATGTAACTACATGTTTCTGTTTTATTTGAGACGTGGGATGCTAAACATGAATCTCTTCTTTCCGATCTATCCATTTTGCAATATAGCTTTTTTTGTTGGCGTTAATTTTCGAGAGATAATTATTTCCCGCTGGTTATAAGATTATATCGGGCAAGTAAGTTATAAACACTTGCTAACTTTATAACGCGCTATTGTATGGTGGTCTTTTTATGGAGTATGTATACGCAACTACCAGCATGAAATTACACATAGCTAATATTATGCTACCTGAAAATATATCAAATTTTGACCAACATTTAACCAATTCTAGTAAGAATCCACTACTGAAACAGCTGCAGAAAATGAAAATACCATTACGATGAAAATGGTTAACGAAGTAACAATAATAAAACGATCACAAAATGAATAATAAAATAGCAGATGTTAAAAGAATATAAACGTCTCGGGTAGGACAGTTAATCAGGAATGTAGGACCAGATGGCGCGAATGAACTCGATGGCGCATTAAAATTGCGTTTTACAATAATTTTAATTCGCTAATTGGACACAGGCAGCCGTGCCCAGAAGGGATAATTAGCAAATTGGCTAATGATTATTATTTTTAGCGTCCGCCCTTCGTCTATGGCGCAAGGTAGGAGAGAACGGTGTTAGTGACTTGTAAACATTAGGATTTAGAATCGGATAAGTATGTCGAAAGATCAAGGGAATTAGTTATGTATACTCATTGTAGAAATTGCAGAAAGGTATAAAAAATAATGACAAAGAGGTATAGGTAATAGGTATATGACATTACCTCATTATTGAGCAAATAATCGATTTTGCTCCTGAAACTTATTCAGAAAACTACTACTTCTGATTATCGAGTTCTTTTATCTCATTTTGATTTCAAAACGTAATAATATGGAATAAATTATGATGTATCGATTAGAAAGTTGCATAAAATCAATCCTTTCAACAAATTACCTATTGAATTAAATATCAAACAAAAATGAAAGCAGTATGAAATACTGTAAATGAAAGTGTACCAAAAAACGTTAGTCTCTTTTTACTTAAAATACAACATCTACCAGATGCGAGTCATTAAGAATTAAGCAATTTTGATTTCGCTTATGAATAATATTCCCAATGCGGTCCCGACGGTACACCCGATTAAATTAATTTTATGCAGATGTACTAAATTATGAGTACCTCCATATTTTCTCACATAACGTCTTTATGAAATTTTCATTTGGTACATAATTATTATTTAATTAAATTTCGCTGGCTTTCTCTTCGTAATCAGGGCATATCGCGAGCTTTTGAGCAACCATTTGTTTCGTTTATTTATCGTTTAGGTTCTTTATCTCATGGCATCATACATGGTATTTGTACTTTGAGGTCTCGGGTTAGATTTTACATAGGGTAAGTAATTTTGCATGAGTATTTCTATTGGAAAAATAGATCTAGATTAAAGAGATTGGATACTTTTAATTTTTTAAGTTTATTTCCTATAGTAGTGCTTTGTGGTGGATAAATATAACATACATTTTTTAAGGGTTCTTCATTGCACATGAACTGTAATATAAAGTGTTAATTATCTAAGGAACAATTAAGTGTTTCTTGTATTACAAAGAAGCGAAAAAAATCTACGAATTCAATTTCAAATTCACCCCAATTTTTGTAACCCACTTCTACATTCCATTCTATTTTTCCATACGACTTTGCTCTAAATAAAATCATTTTTCCGCCAAATCGCAGTGTGTTCGATAAAATACATCAAAGATTATTATAGCGCTATTTGTTCAATTTTGTGTAACATTATCTCGTAATGAAATTGTGTTAGCATTGCAGTACGTAAATGAAAAAGGGTCACTTTGTTTGGGATGACACGAAGGTGTATTAAAGAAACCCATTATGAAAAAACTGTTTTCTATTAGGTTTATTTCAACAACGAGATAAACTTAAATAAAAAAATCCCTATACCCATGGCATCCCTTGAATTGTCCAAATGCAAAGGTAAGCTTCGATTCTTTGAGTACCTTTTTTAAATAATTCCTAAAAAGTGGGATATTTAATTACGTAAAGACCACAAAAATCATGTGTTTGTGACACAATTCTTCACTTTTTAATTATAGACAAAAAAGGATTGATACAGCAAAACACTAAAAGTCAAATCTAAGAAGACTACAATATTCACATTTATCGATAAACACAAGCCTTCAACCTGCGCACTCAAGAACCAGAAGTAATATTTAAAGCCTCTGTTTACAAAGGCCATAAACAAAAATAGTCCATAACAATAAGTCATGCGGCGGTAATGGCGGTTTTCGCACTGTGGGCGTGGCCCGCGTGACGTCAAGTAATGCACATTCGCGAATTTGTAGAGGGAGATAAATTTATCCGGTCGTGCATCGGCTCCACGTGGGTGGTCGTGGGCCTTACTTTTAGTTCTCGTTCGGGAACTGTAATTTGAGAAGTGATTTCAGATGTATGGACAACACCTTTATGTGTATGCCATTATGAGTTAATTTGATTAATTTAATATTTTTGTTAATAGAGTACAGGTTCGCCTAGGTTTGGATATTGACCTGAAAACCTGAAGGCAGACAAAAAGCCGGTAGTAAAAGGTAATTATGATTTGCTCTGATCTGTAATTAAAACTTATTAAAACCTTAACTCTGCCCTCATCTCAGTGGATCACCTATGGTTCTCTCTTTGTTCATGAACGAAAATTGTGACTTGCACGTTGACCATCGTACACAATATAAAATATTATACGTATTGATTATAATATGGTATAAAGTATAATCGACGTCATTATAGAATAATAATAAAAAAACGGGAGTGTTAATTAAATCTAGTCCATACAAAACAGTTATAAACTTTATACATTTTATAATTACAATGTTACAAGAAAACATTAAGCCCTCATGTTTTTTGCTGAGCTTCCATCTTAATGAAAATATTGCATGTCGTATGTTCAGTAAACATTTTATTTTACATTTTAACTTGATTGATTGTTTGTACATTTTTGTTGTTCTTGTAAGTACTTTATATGTAAATGCTAAGATGTCTTGGAAAGCGTGTCAACTTGTTTTAAATATATTAAATAGCCACAGTGAACTACGAAACTAATTTTCTAGGATCCGCTAGTGTACAACCGCTTACAAGCAGCCAGACCTCCCAAGTGTGATTAAGATCTTTAAACTGGCAATATTCAATTAAGAATCCACAGCATTTAGTATCAGGTGCAATTACTTTGTCGTAACAATACAAAAAAAAAAACAGAATGAGTAACTATAATGTAGTAAGCAATAAACAGTGACACACTTTTCTAAGTAAGGATGTATTTCGTACAGCACGAACGCAATCAATTATTACCATTTCAATATACTAAATTAAACTATTTACACATTCGAGAACCATTCGTGACTCAATCGAGAAACCCATAGTAAGGTCCGAACTAGGTTAAATCAGAACAAAATGCGGGCAGGAGAATTAATTCAAGATCCGGCATCGCGATCCTTTGTGTACATCTTTTTGCCGGCGACAGATAATTCAGCGGAGTTATCTGAAATTAGGCCGTACCTGGACCCATTGAATGGTACCAGATTACCTTTTAGATAATTGTACTTATGTTTTTGGATTTAATTCGGATTACTATTAACAATACGGCTGTAGGAGATCGGGTTGGAATGCGGGCTGACGGAAGCCGTGATTTCCTGGAACATTATTTAGCTGAGACTTATAAAAGGAAATTGTTTAGGTATGGTAACGTTTTAATTGAGTAGGCCGGAATTATTGTGTCGGTTTGCGAGAGGTAATTTTCTATCGTCTTGTGGTTATTTAAACAACCGAATTTTCTTGACTGTTTCATTGTGTTCACTTTTATTATATGCATCTGATGAAAGGTGCATTGCAATCCAAGTATAATATCCACCGTTGAGAGATGGGTAAAATTGTGGGTAAAATATAATATAAAGTGTATGGTAATAATTGATTTCACAGGTTTTTGTTCCTACTATAAATTACCGGAACTAATCATGAAGGTAGTAATTGACTTTTGACAAACTTTAATGTATGAAATGAATCCCTGGTGCCCATAACACAAATTTTATCTTTATTTAGGCACCGGAGTTCAATCTAACACATGCGCTTGTATGTACAATGTACATATAAGTACACTATTTTGTTTTCTGTCTGCGTGTACTTTCATTTTGGTGTTGTGTATGTCTACTTTAGTTTAATAAAGTTCATTATTATTATTATAGGTATGCTCTATTGGTTTAGCAATATCTTAAGTTCTATTTTCAGGTCAGCTCCAATCTTGTATGACTTGGCCAAGAAAGGAATATGTGCCCAGCATAGCGACATTCTCAAGCCCTATCACATTTTGGGACGAAAATATGCTCAGGGAAATGTGGGTGCCACTTAGCTTAACCTCTCGGGGATGCAGGCGAGAGCATATAAACGACGATGAATTAACTTATGCTAGGATTTGGCACAGGAAAACATCAGATACCTCATTGTATATAAATATAACTAAAATTTAGGGTAGGTACTACGAGTATATAGGTACTATATAGGTATAGAATTATGAATTATATCTGAGTATGTAAGGACAACTTCTCAATTTCTCTCACATTACGCATTTAAAAGGTCCACTTATGTTTCAATATTGCAGATATTTATCGATCCATTAGCCGGACGTCGGGTCGCGTCCGGTGTCCGGAACCCGGAAGGCCTCCGCCGTGTTATATTGAAGGAATTAATGACCGATGTCCCACTGGGTATTCGACATGTTTGAGTTATCTGTGTCTTGGATTGTTTCATTCATATTTAAATCGCATGTTTAACATATCTATCTATCTATATCAGCCCATATACGTCCCACTGCAGGGCACGGGCCTACTCTACAATCGAGAGAATCGATTGAGAGTGGTTAGGCCATATAGTCCACCACGCTGGCCTAGTGCGGGTTGGCATGTTTAACATAACCAACTTCAAATGAATATTTTTGTAATGCTGGCATTATTATATTTTTATTGTTACTATTTAATAAAATTATATACAGAACCAAATGTATTTTTAAACATTCAAGAAAAGCTACGCTCTAATTGCGAACACATTTTTACGTTTTCCTGACAATATTTTACAACTAGCTTTTGGGTCTCCTGCAATCTCAGAGAGGCAGAAAAGGAAGAATTATATAAATTACATCAATTGGTGTGGAATTTTTCATACATATATTACAATAGTGTTTTAGATTCTATGTCCCTTTCTGAGAATTAACTAATGCAGAAGTTTTTTTTAATTCTAAATTTAGGGCTTTTTCACTGAGTGAAAATGCAGAAGTTTATTCAAGAATTATTTTTAAGTAAAATGCATGCAGTTTATTATTAAATAACTATTCAGACGTCGCGCGGGAGGGCCGTTATTTACGAGAGACGTATGGAGGGCTGTGAGGAGTGAAATAACTCAATTGTGCCAGAAGAAGTACAATTAAATTCTCTATAGACATAATGTAGTGTTCGCCGCTGTCCTTCCGAATTTCTGCCCGTTGTGGGGGCGTCGTGAATTGGCGTGAGCGTATTATATTATTTTACATGTTACTGAAATAATTACAAATAGCATTAATTGTAGTGCATGAAAAGTAAGATAAATTAAATTTAGTCATACGTAGTCCAATGTTCAATATACAACTCAATGCTTAGGGGTTTTGTTTCCGTGTCTGCCAATTAACTGTCTTGGGACAATGTTATACGGCACAGCTCAGTTATATTTAAGTTTGGAGCAAATATTTTCTAGTTTAGTCTAATTTTACTCTCCAATTGACGCCTCCGTGGCGCAGTTAGTTACACGCCAGCTGTGAAACAAGACGCCGCGGTTTCGATCCCGCACCGTAAATATTTGTGTGATCCACAGGTATTTGTTTCAAATCTGGGTGTTTGTGACACCGAAAAGTCTTTCATAGTTTTTGATACCAACGGCACAAGACTCAATCTTAGTGTGGGGTCTGGACTATGTATGTGACTGCTGGGAAATACACCCAATAAGTATTTAGTAATTTATATGTAACATAGCCTTCAAAGGCCAGTGCAATTCAAAGAGACCGCAGCTCACCCAGTAATCCATATTCTTGTCACGCAGCGTGCTCGTAAGTTGCGAGTCCGTATCAGTACGAACGTGCGCAAGTTGCCGCTTCTTGCATGCTCACATGCTCACATGCTCCGCGCATAACTTGCTAACTCGTCACACATCGCCTTTGACATATCAATTGTGCTATAATACTCGGGGAATTCAATAGATTTCGATAAGTTAACGTTATGAATAAAATCAGTACCATTTGTGATGCCAAGTTTAATTATTTATAAATACACCCAACAGTCACGCTTATAGTCTACACCTGTACCCTACCACCTGCATTGTGGGCACTAAGATCGAGTCTTGTGTTGTGAGTATCAGAAACTACGATAGATTATTCATCACAAATACCCAGACCCTAAATAAATACCTGTGAATCAAACAAATAGTTGTTTGCGGGGATCGAACCCGAGACCTCTCGTTTCACAGGCGGCGACTAACTAACTGCGCCACACAGGGTGTTAAATAATCAAACTGACTGCGCCTTCAGAAGTGCTATCGATTATTTTAGTATCAAATAGTATGTCCAAAATAAATATATATAACCAAATGTTTATTTTATTATATTGTGCTAGGCCAGATATAGACCAGAATAACTTACACATGCTCTTTCTTTTAAGTTGCTATCTTGTCAAATATCACCCTTTGTGCTCAGATACTTGGGATTCAATGGCTTTGTGAAATTGAAGCAATAAAATTTGCTAAGTTAATAATATTAAGTTTTATGTGTCGTCTAAAGTGATATCTTTGACTTGAATATTAAGCAATTTGGTATGTACGGTGTGAAATAAAATAAATTAGCTAAGTCACGTGTGCTGAGTTATGGGACTTGTTTGATCTTCTTCAGTCGAATTTCCATAGAAATTCAGGGTAAAGTTTAAGTCATAAAATATCAGTCCATTCACAAAATTAAACTTTAACATTATCTTATGTTAAAACCATTATCTATGAAAACAGCCCGATTGGTTTATATGCATCATCATACAGTTGTGCTAAGCACCAAAAAAATCACATCCAAGATCACAATCTAATTTGACAATCTTTTATTTTATTTTTTACCACAACTCTTAACAAATCCCCTCATCAAAATTCATACAGACATCACAGCTAGTCACAGCTAAGTCCCAGTAACCTTGTCAAGAAAATGGCGCACTCGGGCACAGTGGGCTTGCCACAAATCACGTTAGACATTTTAAACTGATTACACTCCGAACTATTGCGGGTGGACGTGTTTTTGTTGATATTACCGGACTGGCATAGATTAAGAGCGCTCAACTTGCCAAGTAACATCGGGGGAAGTAATAAAGCTTCAGCTATGGTTATTCAGAACCCCGGAATTGTCGGACCTTCTTGGTTGAAGTGGGAATTATTGTTGAATTGTACTCGGGTTGATAGTTTAATGGTGACTTGTAACTTGTCAATACTCAGAAATGGAATTCGAAATTTGATAATTCGGAAATTGGTGGACTTTCTGTGGCTGAAGAGAGAGTGAGAGAGAATAATATAATTAACTCCTTTTTCTACTCTTATATGGCACGGCAGTATTTTTTTTTAGTTATTTTGCAGAATCGTTTGGCTCGTAATTTTATGACCGAGTGCCTTTTAGACTTACAGCTACGGCAATTCTACCCCGCGGGCTCTATGCGGCTGTTAAACTTTACATACTCTAAAATATTAATGGGAATCTATGGGGGACGCAGGTTCCTACCCAAAGCTTTCTTTAACCGTTAATTCAAGGGACAATTAACTCAGAATACACAAGTTACTTAGTATTACTGACACAATGTGTTTCTCCTGGATTCGAACACGGGACTTCAAAGTGGGTCTACAACCAACTGAACACTATTATTATTTTTATGACCTTCGCAGGCAGACGAGCATGCGGCCTACCTGATGGTAAGTGGTCACCGCAGCTCATGGACCTTCGCAGTGCCAGGGGTCCAGCACCACAAAGCCGCTGCCTACTATAAGGAGAGTTCTCTCTCTTTAGCCTCGCTTAAAGAAGGACAGGTCATATCGCTCAGGGAACACCGAAGCATGAATTTCATTCCAGAGTTTGCACGTTGTTGGTAAAAAAGAACGCTGGAAAAGCACCCTTTAAGAACGCATAGTTTCCAGGAAGTAAGAATGCATTAGACGCTAAACTACCATCTTAAATAGTTCCTCGGACCATTCCTATACTATTAATATATTATTTTTGTATTATCTATGATACGCAGACTAAAATAAATAACGTACTCCAATACCCATTCCTATCCGGTGTTGCTATCCAAGATTTCAAGGCCCAAACTTTTCCTTCCCATATGAAACATAGTCCAACCCTGGTTCATTACACGACAAAGACAGCGGGTTGTACCATCTGTCCGTAATACTAATCTACGCACTCCTCGATTACGCATTCGTCCCCCAAACTATGTATTTGATTAACAAGGGTAAGTTTTATAGGGCGCGGCCTGGGGTAACTTAGTTTCGTTACAATAGATACTTTGTTATTTGTGATTAAAGATGTACGTTTTATAGATGGGAAACGGGAAATATTGGGAATGCATGGTAAATAAATACACCCAACAGTCACATACATAGTCCTGACCCCACACTAATATCGAATCTTGTGTCGTGGGTATCAGGAACTACGAGAGACTTTTCGGTCTCCCAGACCCGAAACAAATACCTGTAGATCACACAAATATTTACGGTGCGGGGATCGAAACCGCGGCCTCTTGTTTCACAGCTGGCGTGTAACTAACTGCGCCACGGAGGCGTCGATTAGAGAATCAAATTAGACTGAACTAGAAAATATTTGCTCCAAACTTGAATACAACTAAGCTGTGCCGTATAACATTGTCCCAAGACAGTTAATTGGCAGACACGGCAACGAAACCCTAAGCCTTGAGTTGTATAGAATTGGAATACGTGTGGTGTGACCCAGACCTAAAACAAATACTTGTGGTTCACACATACATTTGTTTCAATGCGGGGAGCGAACCTGCGGCCTCACGTTTCACAGTCGGCGTCTAACCAACTGTGCCACGGAGGCTGTCAAAATGAGGTGGTGGTCATGTGGTGTACCTTCAGACACATAGAGAAGAGATAAGCGACTTCTTGCTTCATATGTAGTAAAGTTGTACTTTATTGTTTAATGACAGTGAACACATATCCTTTCAGTGCCATTTTTTGCAGGTTGAAAATTCACAAGGCCCTGTATTTCAGTCTAAGTTTGGGAAATTTAACAGTGCGTGGTGGCCTGTTGGTTAACGGACCAGACGCGGCTGCCTACATGTTCACGGTGGTCGCGGGTTCAAATCCCAGGGCACACCTCTGACTTTTCGGAGCTATGTGTGTATTGATAGTCAATCACCACGCACTTTAACGGTGAAGGAAAACATCGTGAGGAAACCTGCATACCGTAGCGATTTTAAAGAATTTCTACGGTATGTAAGTCCGCCAACCCGCACTAGGCCAGCGTGGTGGACTATATGGCCTTAACCACTCTCAATCGATTCTCTCGATTGTAGAGTAGGCCCGTGCCCTGCAGTGGGACGTATATGGGCTGATATAGATTGGGAAATTTACTATATGACGTACTGATTCTAAAAGAAAAATATTCAAGCAGAAGTTAATTTTATGCAACAGACATTGCAAGTAATTTGCTGATTACATACCATTTTGCAACTTATCAAAAACAGCTTGCTCTGACTCGAGTTACGTGAGTTACGACGGCAGGTATATAAAAAAGAATAATGATTATAGGCCATATTATATAAATTCAGAACACAATCAACATAAATAATATTGTCCCTAAAATAAATATTAATAAGTTTAAATCAAAACATTATTTAATCTGACTTCCTCGTATAAAGAGAGCTTGCCTTTTAAAGTGAATGAAAGCGAGGACCGAGAATAAATGAAACAGCGTAATAAATGAATAATATAAATAAATAAAATGCAAATGTGTCTAGTTTTAAATTGAAATGAACCTGCTGGCTTCGCAATCGCCATCGACAATGTTTAATGAAGGAATGCAGAGGTTTTTCATTTATTTCCCTCGATTTCTTGTTTTAATTACTTGCCCGTGAATAATAAATCGGTTTGTGGGTTAAGTAAAGCATTTATTATGTTTCCTTGATGTTATGCGGGTTGGTAGACATATACTATCGTAACTCTTGTGGAGCTTTTAGGCACGCATTTATCCTTAGAAGGTAAGATTGAAGAAAAATAAGGCTGAAGTTGAAGCAAGCGATTAAACTAACTACTATACCAAGTATATCAAGACCGCGACCGAAAACGAAGCCAGGTGGTAGTTTTAGTGGTAAAAAACACGATGCAAATAAATATTTCGCTAAAACAGCGACAGATTTTTTTTAGAAATTTTTAAAGATCACCGATTTTGGATGGTAAATACCTAGTTTTTGTGAAAATACTAATTTAAACCCTAACGTACCATTGCGTCTTAAAAAATAAAAAGGTGTACATAATTATTTTATGAAAACTATATAATTATCACACAGATACGACGATAAGTAAAAAAATATCAAAAAAAATTGGATGTTTTTTTTTGTGAAATTTTTTGTTGCATTGTGTCTGAAGTCACTAATACTACCACCTGGCTTCGTTTTCGATCGCAGTCTTGATATACCCGGTATAAATACTGGTGACTGGATATTATTTACATTATGGTTAAGGATAGTCACTTATATACGTGTGTCGCATTTCGGGTCCATCCTGTGTATATCCGAATAAAATCAGGCCGGCATAACGAGAGATAGCCACCTCGTGCCGGTACCATCAGGTGCGTTATAATATTTGTCATTATGAAAAATATATCTATGGTCGTCATAATGTAAAAAAGTAGTAGCTTACCGGATTTACCGTTTATCACATAACACGCCTATACATACATCAACTTTCTCAATGTAAACCATCATAATTGTTGACTAGGTGTTTATCTTTTTTATCCCCCGGCGACGTCTGGTTGGACAGGAACGCAATCACAAACCTGTCCGGAGGTTGCTAAAAGGGGGTAATTGTTGCGGCGACGCTTGCTTAAGTGCGTAGTTCGCACCTTCACGGGCGAATGTGGACAGTAATTAAGGATAGGACGTGCGATTATTTATTGGATGGTTTTTGCAATATTAATATGTTTAATATTCACTTCTGTTTCGGTGGCATAGTTGTAATACGGTACGATTATAAAGCTGCGGTCTCGGGTTCGAACCCGGGTCGGGCAAAGTGATATTGGATTTTTCAATTCATTATCAGTCCGGAGTCAGGAATTTCTGCCCGATATGGCGATAGGCTCGCCCCCATCACATCATGGGACGGAAAATACAAGGCGAAATGTGGGTGTCCTGGTGGCGCCTCTGCCTATCCCTTCTGGGATAAAGGCATGAATTTATGTATGTATATTCATACACCATTAATTTGACAACCTCCGTAACGGAATTGGTTATGATGTCGGCCGGGAAACGATGAGCCGCGAATTCTATGTTCCGACCGAGTGAAAATATGTTTGTGTAATCAACAGTTATTAGTATTTGATTCGGGTCTGGGAATTGTAGGACCGAAAAGTTTTTTATGTATTCTGATACGACACAAGGAATGTATTTCAATGTGAGGATACCAGTATGTATATGATGACATTTTGGTGTGACGTCAAAGCTTATACATCTATAGCCGTATGAAGAGTCGCCTGCTTCCTTGCAGAAATTAACAGCCATGCCCTTAACCCATATTAAGGTGGCTTTGATGCAATGTATTCTCTATTGTTATTCTATTGTGTTATAAATAATTTTACCACACAAACTGTGTCCTAAGCAAAAAAAATCGTAGTTCCATATCCATTGCTACTACGACTATATACTGTCTGTCTGTTCATGGTGCAATAAAATGTATTAAGTTTTGTAACATACATACTCGTGACATATATATACCTATACAAACACAAACTCAAGCCTTTATCCCAGAAGGGGTAGGCAGAAGCGCCACCAGGACACCCTCATTTTGCCTTGTATGTTCCGTCCCACGGACCCGGGATTCGAACCCGAGACCTCAGCTTAGTATTCGTACCGTTCAATTAAGCCACCGAGGCAGTCAAATATTCCTGATTATATTGACAACCTCCGTGGCACAGTTGGTTAGACGCCGCCTGTGAAACGAGAGGCCGCGGGTTCGATCCCCGCACCGAAACAAATATTTGTGTGATCCACAGATATTTGTTTCGGGTCTGGGTGTTTGTGAGACCGAAAAGTCTTCCGTAGTTTCTGATACCCACGACACAAGATTCGATCTTAGTGTGGGGTCAGGACTTGGTATGTGACTGTTGGGTGTATTTATTTATTTATATGTGTCGTAAAATATTCCTAAATTAACTATTCACATTTCCAAAGTCTCAGCATCATCAATCGAACACCGTTTACAATCTTACAAAACCTGTTGCTTGATGGGAATTATTGGGAGCGATCTGCGAAGACCGTCGAGATATCGTGTTATTATTGCCATGGGCAGCAATTTGCACGTAAATGTCTTAAATGAGGCCCTGTGTGCCAACTTTAATGGTTATTTTTGCCGGTAATTCAGTTGATTGGAGAGTTAGCGTGAAAAGTGGATCTTGATTGCAGGGTGTCTTGAAAGGTGACAGCTTATGGTTATGCATCACTTTTATTAATTGGGCAGTGATTGTCCTTTAGCTGTAAGCAATTTATCAACTTCAAATGCTATGTTATTTAAAAGGTATTTTAAGTGAGGCGTAGTGAGCAAGAATCGGGTTTTAAAAGGAGACGAAACCCTATTGAGAATTTTGAGTATATTAAATTTTAAATCACCAAGTATTCGTTTTTGGTGTAAGTGTTAAATTAGCATGAAAGCTTTTAGTTGTTTGGTTATCTACGACGCAAAAAAAGTCTCTTAAAATTATCCTGAGGCTATGTTTGTCTGTTGAATATATTCTAAAACTTAATAAATAAAATCCTAATGATCTCTAAATAAAACACTCGCTGTCATTCCTAGAAATCTTCACAGCCCAACTCTTACTTATCCTAAATCTTCGTAAATATTTTTTTCAAACATTCATTAAAATCCAAGAAAACACACAATTTCACATAACTCCAATTATTCTAACACGATTAAACCTATTCCAACAAACTTTTACAACCAAGTCAAATGTAAATTTAAGCTGCATTACTTGTCATATGCAAAAAGTGGAAACTTCTGGAAATCACGACCCATCTCTGGCGAGCCATTAGGATGTTCTAACAATGTGAACTGGTGTATAAACTTCGCCTCAGCCGGAGTGTGTGACGTTTGATAACGGTAGGACTTGCACTTCTGAGTTAGTGCTCAAGTTTCATGCCGTTGACAGTGGAGGGATCTAGTATTTAAGTTCGCTTGAGATATTGGTTACACATTTTGATTTAAGAGGTTGGTATTGACGATGAAATGCAGCAACAGATATGGAATAAACTCACAGATGATTGAGAGCGTGGTAGCCAGTTGATAAAAAAAAGGCAGTGAATTTTCGGAGTCTTGTACTATGTCTATGTACGTCTTGTTTTTATTAATTACTAAGCACGCATTACGTTGAATACAAAGCATTGTGAAGATACCTGTTTACTATAAACATCATAAAAAGTTAAGTCCACTAAAGAGTTCTAGGCCCTTGCCCCGTATAATCTCATACTAAGCCGTGGGCATACATGGAATTCTAAGATGATATTATTATGAGGTGCCACCGCACATCCGACCGCATTGTGGGAGCTCTCACAAAACTTTTGCCGCGTCCCGCCTACTGAATATTTCATTAAGAAAGACATTTTTTGCTGTAGGGGAAAGTGGTCACCATTCGTACGCGGGGCACATTCGTACAGTTAGCCTATCAGAAAAATTAAACGGCACATAAACACGCCTTTGCTTGTGTGCATAGTCCTACCGGCCGCCATGTTGCTATCCGAGTGTCGCTCCAGTCGCACCACGGTGTATTGGCTGACAAGACGTAACGTGTTTTCGCGCGCGGTGAGTAAACTTTTTACCCAAGTTTATTTCGCAATTGTGAGTAGAGTTCTTATATTTTTGACACAATGGCGATGATTTACTAATGTTAAAATTGTTTGTTCTGAGTTTTGATTGCTATATTTCATAAATTTTATTAGAATTTGTTTAAATTGAATTTTAATTTTGTGCAAGGCATGGGGTGCATTCGTACAGCAAGACAGGGGGCACATTCGTACGCGTACGAATGTGCCCCATTAGATTTAATCAACTACCAGTAAATCAAAATTCAATTTTTAATAAGTATTTCTAACAAAATAAAATATTTTTATTAAGCAAACCTTATAATTAATATTTTATTGCAGGATCATGGTGCGAAAATATAAAAAAAAGGGTACGCGTACTCAAGAAGTAGACGAAGAGTCCATGAAATTAGCAATAGGGGATATAACACAAGGACGGTTGTCCTACAGAAAAGCGGCACTGAAGTACGGTATAAAAACATCGACGTTGGAAAGTAGGGTGAAGAAATTAAAAGATACTTCTAACACCAGTGGACCCTCAAGAACTTTCCACTCAAAATTCACAAGCTTGCAAGTCTTCTCTTTGGAAGAAGAGACTCGTTTAAACGAGTATATCATTAATTGCTGTAAAATGCATTATGGGCTCACAATAACAGAAATAAGAAAACTTGCGTACGAATACGCGAAACGGTTAAATTTGAAATATCCAGCTAAATGGAATGACAATAAAATGGCCGGTTTAGAGTGGATGCGCAAATACCGAGAGCGAAACGCCAATCTCAGTCTGCGAAAACCAGAAAATACTAGCGCTGTTAGGTCATTCGCTTTCAATAAGACAGCAGTCAAAGAGTTTTATAATAATTTGACTGATGTGTTACAGAGACATAATTTTGCTGCCGACAGGATATTCAACTTCGACGAGTCCGGCGTGTCTACGGTTTTAGAAACGCCTAAAATTTTGGCTCCTAAATCACAGAAGCAAGTGGGACAAATCGTGTCAGCGGAAAGGGGCGAAATGTTAACATTTGGTGCAATTATTTCTGCGAGCGGAAATACTATCCCTCCGCTATTTGTGTTTCCACGTGTACATTATAAGGATCATTTTCTTGAAGGTGCGCCTGAAGGAAGCCTCGGAGCTGCTAATAGAAGTGGGTGGATAAACGCTGACATATTTGTTTCTGTTTTGAAACACATTCAGAAACACACATTGTGCTCTAAAGAGCATCCAATATTACTATTGTGTGATAATCACGAAAGCCACATCAGCTTACAGGCTATAATATATGCTCGCGATAATGGCATCATTTTTGTGTCTTTTCCCCCGCACACAAGTCATCGACTGCAGCCTTTAGACGTTGGAGTATTCGGGCCATTCAAGGCAAAGTTGAAAATAGCATTTAATAATTGGCATATGTCGAATCCTGGCAAGACAATCAACATTTATAATATTCCTAAACTAGTAAAACTTGCATATTTCGAATCTTTTACTGCAAAAAATATTACAAGTGGATTTGAAAAACCAGGCATATGGCCGTTCAACGAAATGGCCTTCAGCGACGAAGATTTCGCTCCCATTGACGTGCTTGCTACAAATGTGTCTCCTAATTCCGAAACTAGCCATGTTGCTCTAGAACCACAACCTTCCACAAGCGTGCAATCAATTGATACAAATGAGTCAGATATTCGTGGGCAGTTGCCTTCTTTGCTCCAAAGTCCTCAAGACGTTGCATCCGGAACTTGCGAACCTTCCACCTCTGCGGCCGAGACACAATCTGAACAGAATGCTTTTCTTCCTATAACACCAGAAGTCATAAGACCTTACCCTACAGCTGCTAGAAATAGAAAAACCAATAAAGGGAGAAAACCGGGTAAATCTCGTATATATACAGATACGCCTGAAAAAAATGAACTAGAAGAGAGACATAGACAGAAAGAAATGAAAAAAATAGAACAGGAAAGAAAAGCCAGAGCCAAAGCAGTTAAACGCAGTTTGAAGGAACTTAATTCAAGACAAAAGAAAAAGAAAGCTAAGAAGATAGAAAGTGATGAAGATTCAGAAGAATCTGGAGGATCGCAAATAAGCTTGCGGGAGAGTTCATCATCTCCAGTTGATTTAGAATTAGATGAAGAGACTGATGATCGAAGTATTTATAATGATTTAAATGTGACGCCTGATAAAATTAGAGATAATTGTTATGTTTTGGTAAAGTTTGAAAAAAAGACTTCTGTTGTTTATTACGTCGGAAGAGTTCTCAGTCATTATTCGGGTACAGAGCTGAAAGTATCTTATCTTCGAAAGAAACCGGGATTATCATGGTCATTCGTTTTCCCTGATATAGAAGACATACACACTCTGTATATCAGCGATGTTGCCATGATCCTCCCTGATCCTCAACCACGACCGGGCTGTACTGCTAGAATGGCTAGACTTTTTACCTTTTCTATTAATTTAAGTAATTATAATGTGCAATAACTTCCAAAGTAACAACCAAATGTATACTTACTTAATCTAAGTTTAAATTGTCAAAGGCTGTAAAACTATATCATACGAAATGATAGTAAAGATCTCATTTAGACTGATTTAAAAAATTTAATTACCAATAAGTTAACTTAGGATGAACGATTTTATTTTTTGTTATTTTTCTAAAGTAAATTTATCGACTATGAGTCAAGTTAAATGTTCTTATGTTATTTCTTTGATAAATAAATATTTTGTAATACTCAATAAAAAAAAATTACGACTTTAATAGGCTTTTTAATTACCCTGTCTGAATCTACCCCATGGCGTACGAAAGTACCCCACGTACTGTACGAATGTACCCCGTATATGGGGTACGTTCGTACAAATATCTAATCGTAGAAAAATGCCTACAATACTTTAACCTTTTGAGATAACAGTTTCGGACAATTTTGCAATAAACTACAATATATTTATTATAATATGGTATATCAACGATACAAATTCGACAATTATTCATAAAATAAAAAAATATAATCTAAAAAGTGTACGAAGGGTAACCACTTTCCCCTACGGCACAAATTTGCATGTTATGAGTCTACCGAGGTGCTTTATGGCTCGCCGCTCTTTGTTGCCCCATGATTACTTGGTACACTTCAAACGTGGTTTCACCCACTTATGCTTCTTCTTTTAAACTGTATTTTAAGTGTGGTTTATGTTTTTTTAAGAAATTCATAAAGGACCTGTGTTGGGATTGATTTGCATTTATTTGAATTACAAACTCAGATACATACTTACTCGTGTCGGTATCCCCTTAGGGTAAGTAGAAGTTTATCTTAAGATACCCACAGTTCGGTATACTTAATTCTCTAATGTGATATTTTGTAATCACTTGCTTTAGTGGTTATGAAAAATATTTCGATATAAAAGTTGTTTTTAAAATTTTGATGGTATTGTAAATCTAGCTACCAACGCAAGACCAATTATTAAATACCACAAGTTTGAATAGGAAATAAATAAATAGCAGAAATCTGGAAGCGTATAAATATCGAAATAAATTAAAATATCCCAAGCACTGTATCGACACACAAAAGAACCTCAACGTTACGTCACGAGGAAGTGTTCCGGACAGAACTCCGCAACTCTCACAGCGAAATATGGGGAGCGTCACAAACAAAGACATTTGTTTACACCAAACACAATGTCATAACTACGTGTAATTGAAATACCGTTAGACGGAGACGAGGGCCCGGCCCTGAGGAATCAGATGGCAAATAAAACGCGAATGGCCTCTTTGTCTTGCCCCAGGGCGGCGGGTAACATCCAATCTGTCAGGAATCTGGTGAACGTACAAGTTACAAGCGAAGGAAGAGTGTAAGCGAAATTCCACAACCTAAGTACATTGTTTTTTTTTTTTTTTATTGCAATGAATGGCGAGGCTGGCATGCCATTCGCCTGATGGTAAGCGATACGACCGCTCATGGACAGTAGCAAAACCGAACAACACCATGAATTACAAGGCAATGCTTGGAATTCCACTGCGCTCGCCATCCTGAGACATAAGATGTTAAGTCTCAATATGTCCAGTAGTTACTCTGGCTACAATGTCCTTCGAACCGGAACACAACAGCGCATTTATACTGCTGTTTGGCGAGGGAAATATACATTGCGGTGGTACCTACCCAGGCGGCCTCTCACATATGAGAGACCTACCACCAGTAAAAGTTAAGTTGTTTAAGGTAATTCTGTCATTTCTACAACACTGTAAACGCAGAAAGCAGCCTTTATATCGAAGAATGCTTGAGACACTTAATGCCTGTACAGCATTTAAAAACGTTAAAGAAAAAATAAATGATTCTATATTAATTACGCTGAAAGCAATAGTTGGAAGTCCCTTTATATGATATAGGTTTATTGTCAGAAAACATTATTCGTTTAGAATGTTGCACACATCAGTTAATATGCTTATTATTGACATTTGAAATATTTAAAGTAATATTAACTATATATTTTGGCATCGCAGAATACAAATGCTGTTTAGCTAACTGATTGCAATTAAATGGGATTCTTAATTAACAGTGCATTACATATTCATCAACACATAAAACATCTATCAATAATTATTAATGGCTACTCATTATACATGTACATATATGTATCGCTATCACTCATCGCTTGTCCCGAACGTCCGATGACAGTGAGAGGACAACCCGGGGGATTCTGAGCTTTTTGTCGCTCGACACCTGCCCCGAAAGATCGAATTTCTTGTTTGTGAATTGTATTGGAGCCCACTGATATGATGCGATGCATGGCGATATCGTGTCGGAGGCTAAAGCAATTTTGGTTGCTTAATTTGGTAGTTGATGAATTAATGCATAAGGTAAGTCGTTTTTCTGAACTTCAAGGTGCTATAATCAATCCGTGTTAAATAATGTCTAAGTAACCCTCTATTGTAAAACGACTGTAACAATATATAATTAAAATAAATAACAAGAACCGAAATTGATTTTAGTTATATATGGAGAATGAATATTACGTCCAGTGTCGTAAAGCCTTTATTCGTAAGAATACACCACTTTAGAGGCAACTTTTATCATCTGCATAATTAATACCTCATAATACATCGTAACGTCTAAAGAGTTCTGATTCCGTCACACAGCCAAGTGTATGGCTCAGATGGAAAATCTATTAGCTCCCGCCCGTGAACGGCGCCGCTGGAAAATTGGAGTGCAACTTTAGGTACCACGTGCCGGTCGGCAAAGGTATTCCAATTTAGACAATAATGACGCTACATTTCAATCGACGATCGTCCAGGTGCATACCGTTCAAATTGGCAATCGATTTCAAAGAAATGTTTTGAGAAATTCTGTTCAATTATTATTGTTGTCGCGTCTGGTTCAATAGTATGGAGAAAATACAATTTTGACGACCATAAATCTATATAGGATAAGAAAGGCGGTTAACTACGAATGTAATGAAAACATAATATTAAAGCATAAACCTTATAAAAATAGTACTGTTGTACATTGCCGTAAGAAGGAAATTAGTACATAATCAATTTGTAAAAACAAATAATAATTTAATGATAGCATAGTTCTAATTATTTTTTTACTACTCAATAACGTAGCGTGGGACGTCCTCTGGCCAGATGGCGGGACGACTTGCACAAGAGGGCCGGCAGCGACTAGATGCATAAAGCAGTAGACCGGGCTTTGTGGCGTACCTTGGCAGAGTCCTATGTCCAGCAGTGGACTGCAACGGGCTGATAATGATGATGATGATGATGACTCAACATCTAATAAACTAGAACTTTGATAAAACTGGTAATTATGCATAATAGAGCCAGTCATTAAAGCTGGGTAGCTTTAATGACTGATGGTGGGTACCACACACTCCTTTTTAAATCTATCAAAACTTTATTATTACAATCACTAAAACACAAAGCTCATTAACTATTCAACACAACGCCATCTAGTTCCGGCAGCCGTAAACGCGGCGCTCATAAAATACTTGCAAAACACCATTCAACGTTTACACCCTCATTATTTCCACTATAAAACTCGAGATGACCGGTAACTATAGTTTCGGCTTGTAAATTAAACCAATCTTGTTTTACGATTCGATCGATACGGGTATTGCTTCGGAGTATTGGAATATCTGTGAATTACGGTAGGTAACTCGGGATTTTATGAAATTTTTAGTCGACTGGTATTTTAGTACGTAAGATGAAATTTCTTTACGAACTATTATATTATATATAGGGACTTATACTAAAGGGGAAAATACTGACCAGCTAAATATCAAAAGAAGTAGAGAATAGTCTTGTGAGTTAATATGTTTTATGAAGAAAGGACCTAAGTAAATACTTATATTTTTATCACGCAGTGTATAGCGGCATTAGTCACCATATCTACGCTTAATCACTCCCATGATTTATTTGCATAAGTTTAGTGAAAGCTTACATAGACTGTGAACCTTAAGTCCTAGGTTCGATTTTCAGGTTGGAAGTACACTTTATGTTTTTCGACTTGTCCTAAATGATCTGTCCGAAATTGAAATACGTTCCCAAAATAATTTTGTGACATTCTCGATCAAAAAAATATGTTGCATCGTGCCTCACGAATAACAGTTTTGGTGTAGATGTTACATGCAACCAAAAAGTCTAGGTCCTAACACAAGACTAGATTTCCTGTTGCGGGGTCGAAGCTGTATTTATTTATTATAATCACTATAAACACACTAAAAAGAGCAAAACAAGCTCGTATAAACCTAATAAAGTATACAAAATGAACTGCAGGAGATTTGCACCGCGTCCGAGGATTACTGGCCTTGGTTTCGTTTATTTATGGAGATTAATTACTGTTGAGTTGCGGCGCAGCTTGCGCTTTTGTATGCTTCTTTTGGCGGGTGTTGTTTTGGTATCTATATTTTCATGTTTCAACTAACTTAGCTCAGTGAATTTAAAGTGTCTAATGAATTACCAGTCATTATAACCAACACACTGCCTCTGTGGCGCTGTTGTACTACGATTACGACGCTGCGGTCTCGGGTACGAATTGCGCGTCGGTCAATGTGATATTGAATTTTTCTATTATCGGCGTCGGGATTTTGTACCATATAGGGCGATAAGCTCACCCCCTATCACATCGTGGGACGGAACCCACGTCAAGGCTACATATCGGTGTTTTGGTTACACCACTGCCTACCCCTCCTGAGAAAAATGCGTAATGTGTGCGTGTGAGTAATCAACACAGGGGCCTAGAGAGTCATAGTAGCATGATCCCGATTCCCGACCGGTGCTAAGGGCGTTCATTGACAGCCTCCGAGGCGCAGTTGATTAGAAGCCAGATGTGAAACGAGAGGCGGCGGGTTCGATCCCCGCACCAAGACAAATGTTTGTATGAACCACAAATATTTGTTTCGGGTGTTTGTGAGACCAAAAATTCTCTTGAAGTTTCTGATACCGACGACACAAGACTCGATCTTAATGTGGGGCTAGGAATATGTATGTGACTTTTGGGTGTATCTATTAATGTATTTATTCCTTACACAATTTTCACAATTCCTGGTTTAAATCTTTGATTTTCACTGAAGTCAATCTTATAGGATCCCTCTTGATTTTTCCCTGTAAATTAAAGTAAAGTGAGCAGGTTAGCCGGCAGTGAATTAGTCGAACGGTCACTAAACACATCCATTATTCACAGCGGTAGATAGCATCTCCCGATGTTAAATTACAACTCCTTCGCCGGTACACGACGTTGGTACGTACGGGGCAGAATTTGTTAAGTAATTTTTGTGGATAAATTTACAAAAACATAATACGCCTTATAATCATAGTCTTATTTTTATAATTGCTTCAGAGGCTATGAAACTTGATTTCTGTATGATTTTCTCAAGACAGGAATTTGAGACCGGAAAGACAATAAGCATGCCCCGTATAACATTTAGAAAGATATAACATTTATCACCTTTGCCCACTAATTATAGGTATAGGCGTAAGCTTATGGTTCCAAATAGATATTGGTAATACTTAAATATTTTTACTTTTGTCCTAGTCCTTTCTTGCAAATAAAGAGAATTAGTCGAAATCCATCCCAAATAAATAAATAAATTCAAATTTACCCTATAATTTGCTCTTTAAACCATATAAAATACGAGCACAATTAAACGATTGGAGAGTATAAATATTTATTTGTCGAAGTTTGAATGAAATTCTACAACTTAATATTCAAGGATGCCGTAGGTTTTTTCATTTATTTCACGAAATAAAGGAAGGATAACTTTCAGTAATATTTCATTAAATATTCGCTGTAAGTCCAGTTTTAAATCTAAAATGTACATGAAATGACTTTTTAAAGTTTGTGTCTTAAATAAAAAGGGACTTCGAGTTAATCTCTTAGGAGCTGAGAAACTTCTTTTTAAGAAGATATATTATTCTTGTTTGTAACATTTTAATGAAATTTATGCAATATTTGCGCTTGGACACAAAGTTAAGTAATAGATGTCAATGTTACATGAAGTATGTCTGTTGACTGAGATTATGAATCAATCTAAGATTAAAACTTCGGTATTAGCTATAGTAATCGGTAATAATTATAATATTTAGTACCAAACATGATGAGATTCTTGCAAATAAACATGCTATTTATTTATCTTCTTCGACTGAAATATATTTATGTAGCTACAAGATGCAACGCTATAGCAACTCATAATATTAGATACGAGATATTTACTTCACTGACTACAGTTTCTAGATCATCATCAGCTTCGACCACTCTGTTACAAGGCAATCCACTGATAAATATAGGCCACTACCAAATATGTAGTGGTAGTAGGCATATTCACGGTGGTCGCGGGTTCAAATCCCAGGGCACACCTCTGACTTTTCGGAGTTATGTGTGTATTGATAGTCAATCACCACGCACTTTAACGGTGAAGGAAAACATCGTGAGGAAACCTGCATACCGTAGCGATTTTAAAGAATTTCTACGGTATGTAAGTCCGCCAACCCGCACTAGGCCAGCGTGGTGGACTATATGGCCTAACCACTCTCAATCGATTCTCTCGATTGTAGAGTAGGCCCGTGCCCTGCAGTGAGACGTATATGGGCTGATATAGATATAGAGAGTAGGCAGGACAGAAAGCACGGAAAACTGATGGCCAGTGGGGCCGAAAAAATCTCGAGGGGGGGCTACATACCGGCAATCGTAGCATCGAATGTTTCCTACAAGTAAGACGAAAGAACTTTTACAAGTTGAAGTATTCCTTGTAATTAGGCTACTTCCCAAAGCTATGGAAACCTTTGAAGAATAAATAAATAAATACAACCAAAGGTCACATACATAGTCCTGATCCTACACTAAGATCGAGTCTTGTGTCGTGGGTATCAGAAACTACGAGTGACTTTTTCGGTCTCAAAAATCACCCAGACCGGAAACAAGTAACTGTGGATCACACAAATATATGTTTTGGTGCGCGAATCGAATCTGCGGCCTCCCGTTTCACAGCTGGCCTCTAAACAACTGTGCCACGGAAGCTGACAGGATTCTAGACAATAACATAAAACTCCTGCCTCAATAGTACATTTTCATTATATCGCTATTTCTCATAGCTAAAAAATCCTTTCATCTTCAGTCACTCGTCTCTCATCAACATATTATGTAGCAACATTTCCGCGTTGAAATTAGTAGCTGCTACTCGGTTCCCGATCTTGTAAGAGGCTTATAGCAGACGGATCTACTTGAATACGTAATAGGTCGAATAATACGTAATTTGCAAATGTATGTCGCTTTGAATTCATATCCGGTATTCATGTTTCGTGCCTCCCTTTCTAATTTACCCTTTCTGCCACATCTGGTTGATGACGAATATTTATTTATAATATTGGCATTAAACATATTTGAAGATTTTCAGTTGTATATTATTTTTAGACTATACTGTACTTCTTATCAAACATAAAGGCAAAGAGGAAAAATGGAAATTTATCAAGATTTTTATTCAAAATGATTCTATGTGCACTCAGAAATATTTAATGTCAATTATATAGTCCCTTTGTATATGTAGATTTTCTTCATAAACTATTTAATATAGAACTTTAATAATAATTGAATTGTCAGTAATTCGCTGGCTGAACCAATCACCTACTATAATCTAAACCATCATAGTCTACAGTATTTAATTATTACGTTAATTAATAAGTAAGACTATCAATAAATTTACCATAATTTAATTAAATATGAATTCTAATAAAAAATCTAATCTAGCGCTTACAGGGTTATGCCTCGGGGACGCTTGGGGCGAGCGTTAAAGCGATGCAGCGCTTAAGGCGCTTTCTCCTTCATGGGCTGTTGAACAAACACCCGGCGGTTTATAAAACTGGTAAGTAATTGAAAGTAAAGGTGTTAGGGATATTTTAACGGCTATTTTAAATGTAGTTAGTGTGTACTTCTACTTATTTGAATACTTGAATGCTTAAAGTATTAACCATGATTGATGGTAAAAATCTGGACAATATTTACGAGAAAATAAATTTTGTACTTTTTTGCATACAAAAGCAAATTTAATTAGAAAAGGATGTTTGCGAGATATCACTATTAAAAGTACTTTTAAATTAAGGCAAAAAATATAAAATGATTTGATTTTTTTTAAACTGACTTCGATGAACACAACTTTTTGGTTAACAATACTAAAATAATAAAACTAGTAGGTATCGCATTTTTATATGACGGTGGTGACTTGTACTCTCGTATACTCGTCAATTGCAAGGACGGATTATTGACAGCACTACTTTCGATGATAATAAATGAGATCTAGATAAAGGATTTCGAGACTATTTGTCTCCCGCCGATCGACGTGATTATACAACGACCGGAACCGGATATACAATTACTGATCTCGGAATATAACACACTCGTACAAGTCATTGTGTGGTAATTCACACTATGTTCAACTAACAGCAGAATAATTTCAACCTAGCAACTTCATATTTATTCAATAGATAAATATAAATAATAATAAATAAATACACCCAACAGTCACATACATAGTCCTGACCCCACTTTAAAATCAATTAAGTCTTGTGTCGCAGGTATCAGAACTACGAGAGACTTTTCGGTCTCACATACACCCAGACTCTAAAGAAATATTTATGGGCCGCACAAACATTTATCTTGGTGCGGGGATCGAACCCGCGGCCTCTCGTTTCACAGCCGACGTCTAACCAACTGCGCCACGGAGGCTGTAACAGCAATTATTATCGACATTTCGTTCGTATCGGGACAGCATTTATGTTAACACTGTTAGCGAGCGTGTAGGTTATGGATCGGCAAGGTCGGGTATTCAAATTTCAGATCAGGAGTTTTCCCACCTGTCAAATGTCATATGAATTTCATTATGGCGACAGTCTCTTGCCCTACCATATCCTGGGAGGGAAATAAACTGAATAAACCGTTGTACTAGTGGCACCTCTTTTTATCCTGTAAATACAGTCATGAGCCTATGTACAAATAATTTCAGCAACAAAAAATCTTCTGTACAGATAATGATAACACTAAAAACAATTTCAACGTCCAAATATAAAAGCTTATTTACACAACGCCGAGGCCATTAAAAACATATCTTAAATTTTCTGCTTTTTGCGTGTTTGCGAGAGTGGTACGCCACGTCGGGCCCAAAGAATTATGGTTGGTACGAGCCGACTTAATCTGTCATAAGGTTGACTTCTCACAGTGATATTTATAAATAATTTCTGTGGAACACGCTAAGAGTGTCTTAGAGAAAATGTTCGCGTATTTTGTAAGGATTTTTACTAAAATACTTTTGGAGTGGGAAGTAACGGTTTATGAAAAATTATGGTAGTAGAGTATAGTGAAATGTATTGTAGCTAGATGTAAACTACGCTGTATAGAAATCTGAAGCTTTTTTGATTTATGCGAACTTATCATCGGCTACGATATATCTTATTTTCGGATTTGAATGTCCTCTATGATAAAGACGTTTTTACACTATCCTGCAGATGATTAGTGCGCTTTATACTGTATTTGTTATACAACAGGAATAGAATGGACTGCAAGATCCTCAAGCGCGAATGTTTCTTCAAGTTTTTTTTAAAATTATTGTAGGTATATGAGCGCTTAACAATAAATACACACGCTACTTGAAAAATTCAAAGTTTTTCAATTAAACCAACAACTCGGCAGTCCGTCGGAAAAAATTGCAGAGTAATGACGTAAGCATTCATTAAATATTGATGACGTCGGCAAAGCGAAACCAGCGACAGTGGCAGACGGGCCATCAACCCCACAAAGACATTCAAATTCAACACAGAGTACTCATCCTTTCAATCTTGCAATTTGCAACGAAAACATCCCCATTCACCTTCTACCCCAACCGGGTCCACGTTGCGAACGCAAAAGAGTTATTCGGCTCCCTACGCGCCCCATTGAAAGGACCTAAGAAGAAATCGGGGCTTGTAGTTTTTTTTTACCCTCCCGAGCTCTTTTCAGGCTGTATGAAAGGGGTTGTCAATATTTTGAGCGCTATGAATGGCCTTGTGTGGGAGATGTCAATGAAGACTTAAGTGTGGTGGGCGGGGTTCCATTGGGACGGTATTTGTGTCGAATGTTTAATTTTTTGGGGATTCAATTTGCATGGAGAAATCGTATACCTAAAGTAAACAACAAAATGAATTTCTGAGTTTCTTTGCAAACGGCCGTTGCTGTGTGATGATTATAAAATACATCATCTTTTAAAAACCTATTTTTATCGTATATTCAGGAATTATCTGATATTGCAGATATTAAATATTGAGGCTTATATACATATTATAACTTTTAATATTTAGCTCGACAGCCTCCTTGGCGCAATTGGTTAGACGCCACCTGTGAATCGAGAAGCCGAATATCTGTGTGAACCACAGGTATTTGTTTCGGGTCTGGGTGTTTGTGAGACTGAAAAGACTCTCGTAGTTCCTGATACCCACGACATAAGACTCGATCATAGTGTGGGGTCAGGACTATGTATGTGGCTGGTAGGTGTATTTATTATTAATCTTTGTCAGCAAACTATACAATTTACTGTAGACTTCTGCATTTTTAATGAGCCATAAAATTGTTTAAAAAAGTACATAAATGCATATAACTTAACTTTAGCATCCATTTTAAACACATAAACATTCTAACAATACATTGTAAATCCCAGCAAATATGAAAAAGAAACAAGTGTCGACGGCACTGGAGAGGCGCGGGTATCGTTCTCGCCTCCCTTTTGAGACCGCTCAAAGCCAATTAGATGCTGAGACAAGCCGAGTGGCAGGATAGCGCGTTGAATGGAATATTTCGCCGGCGAGCATGGCTACGCTTTTACAAAACTTTGTTAGGCGCTGTCGGGCCGCCTGTTATCTTTCACTCCACTGTCGCAAATGCACTTGCATGACGTTTTTCTTCAAGCACTGTTGCTGTGTTGCAGATATTATGTTGTGTGTATTCAGTATGCGGTACATGGGTTTTTACATAGCATTATTTATAAACAAGCTATAGGCTTATCGAGAACGAGCAGATAAAACGAGGGCTGGGAAGGGCGAAGGACCACTTTCCTTTTGTTTCGCTTGGTGGTAAGCGGCACACCTATATATACAATCACGCGAAGTACTCCTCAGATCTATTTATTAATAAGCAATTTCTCTCGTCATTCCGAGACACTATTTAAGTTTCAAGTTGCTGAATGCCCAATAATTACATTCGATGTTCTTCAAACTCAAACATAACTTGTGTTTGCGTTGCTGCTTTGCGGCACAAACAAACATTGCGGTGGTAGGAAACTTGCATGCGAGACCTACCATCTAGTGCTGCCCTACTTTTATCCCTTATATATTATAAAGCTGGGTAACGCATTTGTCATTACTTAAGTGTTTTGAGTGATGCTAATTGCTCATTTTCCACTTGCACATCCACGATTTATATAACCTAGTAAACAATACTTTAACATATTTACACAAGTATTCAAACATCTAACTCATACAAAATCAACAATGCCGCAAAGGAAACGTGCCAGTAGGATGGGAGTTAAAATCTTAGCAGAATATAGTTTGATCATTAGCACGGTATAGTACGAGTATCAACTGCGAGAATGCACCGAGTTTATTATACCTGCGCCACTGTTATGAGCGGCAGCGATAATATCAATATACAGGGTATATCAAGACCGCGAACGAAAACGAAGCCAGGTGGTAGTTTTAGCGGTTACAGACACAATGCAACTAAAAATTTTGCAAAATAAGCGACGGATTTTTTTTTTTAATTTTTTAAAAATCATCGTTTTTGAGGGGTAAATACCTAGTTTTTGCAAAAATAGTAATTTAAACCCTTACGTACCATTGCGTGTTTAAAAATTAAGCGATGTACGTCATTATTTAAAAAAAACTATGTTTAATCACTCAAATACGACGATATGTAAAAAAATAACAAAAAAAAAATTGACGATTTTTTTTGTAAAATTTTTACTTGCATTGTGTTTGATATCACTAATACTACCTCCTGGCTTCGTTTTCGGTCGCGGTCTTGATATACCCTGTATATCTTTATTGTAATAAATGGCGATACGAGCATGCCATTCGCCTGATGGTAAGCGATACGGCCGCTCATGGACAGTAGCAAAACCAAACAATACCATAAATTACAAAGCAATGCATGGCATTCCACTGCGCTCGCCATCATAAGATGTTAAGTCTCATTATGTCCAGAACACAAGAGTGTATTTACATTGGCGGATGAAATAGACATTGTGGCGTAGAAAAAAATGATGAGAATTTAAAATTAATAATTATACTGACGATTTGACAACATTTTAAGGTTTCGTATAACGCCCATAGTACACGATGATGGAAAATCCTTGTAACCCCCGCAGGTGTTCGCGTTTCGGCATCAGCCTATGTTAAATATCTGATTTCAGCTAGGCGAGAATTGCAAAGCTCTAACAATAAGCTACGTTATAGTCACGCTGTCACACCAGTATTGCCATCCGGGCGTCTAAACAAAACATGAAACACATTGGCTGACACTGTTAAAGATTTTCCACAATCGTAAACGTTGGTTTCTCTCGGTGTATACATGAATATCCTATTACTAATTAAAGGGACTCCAACAACCGCAGTTCTTTTTAGAATGATCTTAAATTATATTGACTGGTATATTTAAAATCAAACTTCATCAATCACTTTTCACAACTCGTCATTTCTCCTCCACATAAATACTATATATTTTACCCATTTTTTATAACACAGCTCACATCAATCACAGAATAGTACTTAAAAAATAAAATTTATTACACATAGTGTAATTTATTTGCTGCTGCTGTAGTTACATAGTTCCCACACTAAGCTTTGCTTGTATCATGGGAAATGGACAAACTCGCTGTCTCCCCCCACCGAATTGCTACCTTATACTGAAGTAATTTGAAGTGTAACGGGGCAGCAGGTGGCATGCACCGCTGCAGCGACACTGGCCTCCACTGATGCGCCCATTCTGCGCCACACTCGCTCCATAAACTGAGGAATATCACGTGAGCTTGCTCGTATGAATTGCTCTGTCTTGTTTACACAGCGAAAAAATTGAGATTTTTCATTTACTAGTGTACGATCACTGCAGTACACATTGCTAGAAAACATGTCATTATCACTCACGCAAGTTTATCGCGTTTTGGTTTTACCTTAGATACGGTTTCAAAAAGAGCGACATATTTGTGCTCACTGACGTGAGATAGTCATTTCTCGCCAACGAATAAACTCTTGGTATACGAGCATGCGCGGTTTTAAAAAATATACACCTAGGCTGAAACTAAAATTTGTAGCCAGCAATCGACAGGGATCTTGATATCTGTGCGGTTTTAAAAATATAATATACACCTAGGCTGAAACTAGAATGTGTTTAGAACGGCGATAGGGTAATCGTACCGCATCTTAACGTATAAGAAGAAAATAAGCTCGGTAAACTGTGGGTGCCACAAGCGTCTCCGCGTATCTCTTCGTAGAAGTAGATGTAAAATTATCTACTAATTAATGTATTCAAGTATCATCTTACAGCATTATATAGTATCACACGCAATAATCTACAAAATGTATACGTTATTTAAATATAATTACATGACGACTCAGAATATTTTTTGTCTATAGAAACATTGTGTGGGGATTTAACTTCGCCAATCGACGCAGAACACTAATTTCTTAGCGCACCAAACCGCCCTTAATTTGAGAGATAATTAATCATATTAGGCAATTAGTAATTAGATTAAGTGGTAGAACGGTGGTGTAGGTAGACTTGAGTATAATACCAGTAGGCTGCTTCGAATAAACCTATACGACTATTTTATGGAACACAACATTTCTTGATAATGATGTAATTGTGTTGGATTCCGCTTTTGCTATTGCGAAAACCCACTCTGCTTATTTTATTTAAAGCACTAACGAAGCTATTCTAATGTTACTGAGAACCGAAAATGTATATTTGTTAAATATCGATCCACACCGCAATGTCTATTCCTCCCGCCAAACAGCAGTGTAAATACACTGTTGTGTTCGGGTTTGAAGGACATTGTAGCCAGAGTAACTACTGGACATATTAAGACAACTTCTTATTTCTCGGGATGGCGAGCGAAGTGAAGTGGCAAGAAACGGTTTGTTATTAAAACCAAACAACATCATGTGTTTGGTTTATTACAGTCCATGAACGTTAGTATCGCTTATCCTTAGGCGATTGGCATGCTCGTCTGGCCATTTAACGCAATAAAAAATAGCCACATAATAATAAATAACCTTTATATAATTTCACACACAGAGACGCTCAAATTTCGAATAAAATATATATGTAACTGATAAAAGGCTATGTTTATTCGTCTGTATAGCAATCACTGCATAAGTGCATACGATGGTGGAAACTGGTTCAGCATGTTATTAAGGCAATTTTAAAGATATACCCATCTCTCGCTGGCGGATCAGCATCTGCCAAATCAAAATACAGCTATTTTCATTGCATTGCAGTTACTATTAAAGGTACTGTAGTGGCTGTATTCCCCCGTACCAATATAAAGCAATCCATAACTCTGCAATCCAAATCACTTCCTTCAATCACAACTGAACATTAAACATTCATAACCACATCACTCCAACTTTACTACTGTCCTCCAACTTTCCGTTATTATTCAAATTGATCGAACTATGTCAAAGAAACTACCTCTCTTCTACAAAGAGTTAAAAAAGGCAACGCAGGAAGACTAGCCTTAATAAGCTCGACTCAATAACCGAACTAATCAATCTTAAGGGTTTATCTAATTAGGGGCCGCTGAGAAAACTCGCTAATGAAAGATTCTCAAAGGAAACTTTCGAGAAGTTTGTCTGTGCGGAATGGAAGAAAAAAATACTGTTTTACATTCATTTGCTAGTTGGAGTTTTTTGTTGCTGCGGATTTCCGCGGTTTGGTGACGTTGGTTTTAATGGATTGTAGGTTCGATACAACATAAAATACGGTCCTGATGAAAGTAAAATGTGTTGTCTTTTACTATAAGCTCGGTATCTATAAGGCTGATACGTTTCTTTATTAGATCATGTTGATGATGAGAGTCGTCTCAATAAATTATACACATTAAAAACATTATAAAAGTAACAAAATAAAGTCTTATCAGAACTGCACTTTTCCCACATTAAAAAGACGTAGCAATTCTCTACAACCGGCTTTCTTCCTGACGTTATGAAATCATGATTTTTTTAATGGAATAAAATACGCAGAAAAATATAATATAATATAGTAATTACTCGTGTTGTGACTGTCTATTATAAGAGATACAATGAAAATGTACCTATATTCATTTAAATATATGCTATTTGTAATTATATTCTGCGTTTTATGGTCCTTAACAAATAAAATAAAAAAAGTATAAGCTATCCCGATTTTCTAACACATATTTCAATGAATTTTTCATTACACAAAGACTGGAAACCGTAGGAGGAAGCAAATCGTTCGTTAAATGAAAAAAGTGCATAAAGCCATGAACTGATGGGTGGGAGCTGCGGATGCTGTTGGCACTCGGCCGATACCCGGATATGCGGCTATGTGGCCCCTACCACGATCTCACTAGGAAAATACTTATTAATAAATAAACACATGTCTATTTCTCCCGCCAAACAGCAGTGTAAATGCACTGTTGTGTTCCGGTTTAAAGGACATTGTAGCCAGAGTAACTACTGGACATATTGAGGCTTAACATCTTATACCTCAGGATGGCGAGCGCAGTAGAATGCCAAGCATTGCCTTGGAATTCATGGTGTTTGGTTTTGCTACTGTCCATGAGCGGTCGTGTTGCTTACCATCAGGCAATTGGCATGCTCGTCTCGCTATTCATGGCAATAATAAAAAAAAAACACAATGGTCTTACAAATACACTTGAATCCTCAATTAGATAGTCATGATGTGTATACGATAATACAAAATACTTTTTGGTCTCACAACATCCAGACTCAAAACAAATATTTGTAGGCCATAAAAACATTAATATAAAATAATATGCCATTAGTTAATTGTAGGTTCGAACAGCAGCAAGGCATTGCCATCGAAAATAGAACCTTGACTAGTCTTATAAGTGAAATCATAGTTTTATCGTGTGTATTGATAACAGCGTACCAAATCCGATTAACAGTATATCCAACCACTATTTAGATTTCTGTAGTTTATTACTTAAGAATCGATTTTCCGATTAGAAAATCTTATTTCCTATATATAGGTATTCTCCTACTTCTATATTTTTTCCTTTCCCTTCCTCTCCCAATCTGATGGGCCAGTAACACATTTATGATCCAAGCGTTACGTTCATGGGCGGCAGTGATCCATAAGGTTTTTTGCTCGTTTTCTGGACCAATTAGATAAAAAAGTATATTACCAAATATTGAAAGAACCATAAATGAAATGAAATGAAATTCGTTTATTGGTCACGTAGGCAATTAAATAGCTCTTATAACAAGTCAATACACATAGTACTTATTTTCTATTTACAAGATACTGTTATATTCTATTTTATTCTATTTACCATACATTTACATGTTGCCACAATCCACATCCAATACGTATCTTGAATATCAAAATATTATAAATTTCCCTAAGTCGAACCAAACTCGATCATACCCATAGTACTTCTTTCCAAGATTAGACGGTACCGAGACAGTTTCATTTGGCGCGTCTGCATCAGGACAGGCCCTGAATAGCAAGGAGCTGCCGGTTAAACCGGATCATCCGGACAAAATGGACACGCTGGATGGTATTAAACTCTTCCTGCAATTGTTTTTGATTACGCTCCATTCTCTAATTGAAAAAAACTGAATTGGTTCTCGGCTGGAGAAGGGTGTAGGATATGGATTGGTTTTTGTGGATGATGTGTTAAAAATATGGAGCTCTTTTTTATTGCACGGGTCCGGTAAACGAGCAAACAGGTCCCCTGATGGTAATTGATCACTGCCGCCCATGACCATCCGCTCCTGGATCATAGATGAAACATGGAGATTTAAGTTTTCAGGTACTTTCATGTTGTTATATAGCTTCTAACATGGATATTTATTACTATATTTTTAATTCTTTGCTATTGTATAAATATTTAAATATGCATGCTGTGGTCTCCTGTAATTGAAGATCACGTCACAATGTAAACTATAATAATGCTAAACTATTGTGTTTATTATATAATGCCGTGTATCCTTCGTTGGAGGTCCTTAAAAAAATAAAAATAAAAATAAATAAAATTATTATTATACATTGTAACTTCAATGGCTCAGTTAATATATTACTTAGCTTGGCAAAAAAGTAATTTTAAAACGTCTTGCCTATAATTCTATTTGAACCACTTTTTACAAATGTATTTATCATGCTAAAATTACACATATAATACAGGTAGGTGTAAATTAAAATTTGACGACTACAATAACGAGACAACAGGAAAACAGTAAATTAAGTCGAAAAGATTGCTGAAATTAAACCGAAAATAATATATTTACAAAATTAACCAAACTATTCATTCAACCAATTGACCCAACTTATCTTGTTAACGGCCATCTTAAAACCTCAATTTTCTCGACAACTACTGTTGTTTACTACCAGAAAAACTGCTTAATAAGCTCGCCTTGACACGTAAAAACTCACAATTTAACCAAACTTTAGTCTCCATAACTTTTTATAGTGACACGGTAAAATAGCTATACAAAACAGTTATTCGGTGAGATTTCCGGGGGTTCGAAACTACTTTCCTCCTTGCGTCGTTATTCTTTCCTGCCATTTTAAGAGTCCTGACCCAAATATATGACCAAGGTGCTGGTTTTTCTTTGAATCAAATCAAATCAAATCAAAATATTCTTTATTCAAGTAGTCTTTTACAAGATCTTATGAATCGTTAATTTCTGCTACCACTGCTTCGGAACGTGTTGCAGCTGTGAAGAAGAAACGGCGCGGCGCAAGAAACTCCCTCAGCAACACGAACTGTCCTCTTTTTTTTTTTACTCTTTTTTTTTTAAGATAATCATGTACTACTAGATGAACCGTTTGCTCACGAATAATAATATGATAGAAAAAATCTGGTGGACGGCCGACCTGGTTAAGGTTGCAGGAAGTCGCTGGATGCAGGCCGCTTCCAACAGGTCGTTGTGGATATCCTTGGGGGAGGCCTATGTTCAGCTGTGGACTTCCTGTGGCTGAAAAGATTCATATATAGAAAAAATCTAGACGCTTATTGCTTAGTGCCATAGTCACTATTTTAAAATAACAACTGACAAGAGATTTTTTTAGCCCATCTATATGCAGATCTTCTGAAGCTCATCTGATGATAAATTATAAACACGATTTCCAGTATTAAAACTGGCATTTCACGTGTAAGTACGTAATTTAAACATTACCGCCGGCCATAACTGTATTAGCGTAACATTTGAGAAATAGCGGCACTAATGGCATATTCGCGAGTGGAAAACTTTATTGGCGTCCTCAAGATTTATGCCCTGGTGGCTATTGAAATATTATAACTGTTGGAGCCGCATACAGTTCGCTGCAGTTTAATAAGAACTCCGGTATTATGTCGTTGCCTTTGGAATATATTAAGATGCCGTTCTTGTGTTGAAAAAACCTATTATTTAAAGAATTTATTTTAATAAAAATTTAGTTTGCATCAAAGTTTATTGGCTCATTTTTTCAAATGGGGATATTTTAGTAGAAAATGTTAAATGTTTTTATTATTAATTTTATTTTGGTTGCTCAGTAAGTTCACTAAATATTCAAGTTACTTAAAAATGGTGTGCGCATACAAAATATACAAGTTCCCAGAAATTGCATTTCTATTGAGGTATCTACAAGACCTCGTTTCCTTTCACATTACCTGCTCGTATAACATACATTCTGCCTCCACGTTTGTTAGAGCTAACCTCAGGTGGAGCAAATTTCGAGAAACTTCCCCGACAGTTAGATTTTGATGTAGGTCGCGGTGGAAGCCAACTTTCACACCAAAATGAGGCTTTGTGGAAAACTCTATGTACATTTTTTTCTTATGTAAGTTAAGCAGTGACCTGTTGGTAAAGGACGCTAATTGCCGAGATTGTGATCTTAGGATTGAATACCAAGACACACAACTTTGAATAGGAGTCATCTGCGGCATAATTATGTTCAGTGACAAGAAAGAAGGTTGGAAGCGAGCTACATCAAGTGATATCCTTGCAAACATCATCAAGTCGTCGGTACACTTTCTGAGTGGGCGTCTGACGCTGCACTTGTCGTGTATCCATTATTTATTTATTTTATTTATTTATGCTTATTATACAACGTATAACTGCGGAATTAATTTCTGTGGCATTCTTTCCCAGTCAATCTTTGGGTCGTGCAGGAGACTGTCCCGCTCTCACACTCGCCACTGTAACTCCTGTAAGCCAGGATCAACAGTGGCACGCATTTTAATGACACTGAGCATTGAAGCTCAGCGCGTCTCCGGGAATGTCTAACTTGTCTTTAACCCGCAACGAAATCAATCAAAAAAGTTAAATTAATAGGAGGAGTTGGAAATAAATTATTGTCCATTTTGGGTCGTGCAGAAAAATCTAAGTAGGGGCATAAACTAAATACAAATAATAAAATAAAAATGTATGGTGAAAAGCTATAAATATTAATTAAACTATTCTAAGCCAAGCGTGGTCAACTATAACCTAAGTTTTCTTAATTATAGAGAAGAGCAATGCTAGTAATAAATAAACCTTTCCAGAAACTTGACCTTAACACATTCATAACAATATTCCAATATCAAAGTAACAAGTTATAGCTAAGTTTGCAATAAGAGTAACCTCTTATTTTCATATCCTACAGTATTTATTTAAAATAAAATAATGTTTATTATATTAATGTATTCTCTAATGCGAAAATAAAAAGATCAAGTCGACTTTATAATATAAATTGGAATATTTCTAATAATAAAATTTACAGTAAGTTTCGTATCAATTGATACAAAGGATTACCTAATAAACCATCACGTCTCAAATCAGTCCAATATCTAAAATAGAATCAGTTTAAATAAATTTAAAATCGTTTTCACAAAGACATCGTAGGAGGGCGATGGCCGCGTAGCATCCTCTACGACGTAGCTCCGTTGATAGAGTTACGAGCTACGAGGGTAATCGTAGCAACTTTGTACAGATTTATTGTAGGATCGCTATAACTTAAAATTGATAAGAAATAATATGTTTCGGAATTCCAGTGTAAGCTAATACTACTTATTATGCGAGAGTTGTATAGATGTTTGGGGTTCTGTTATCCAATCTCGAATAAATTGAGATAAAAGTACTGGAATAAATAATATTGATAAAGCTTACACTTGTTTTCTTAAGAGGTTTAGCATATTCTGTCCCAAAACTTCAGAGTGGGTGAACATTACGCACAATTGCTCAACATTAAGCGAGAGAATATGCTCACGTACCACATCTTATATTTTCAAGTTTGTAATTTTCATCCCGAGATATTTTTCATTATTGTCACGGATGGTTAATCAGATTGTTCTATAGTTTAGTAATATCATAGGATATTAGATATAAAACATAATATTTTTACTGTCGCAGCCACAAATTCGAACTCCACAAAACATTTCTAATCCCTTTCAATCTCCTGAAATATTTCATACACAACACAGCACTTTTAAAATATATTTTTATCTTACCACAGTCTGGTATAAAATATCAAATTCAAAAGCTCTGAATCAGATACTTAAATCCAACGTGATCCCAACAAAAGCATGCATATTCATAGCGCAGTTTAAATCCAAATCACGGTAATGTACGTGTAATAGCACGATTAGCCCACTCGTCGGTGGCTATGGGCTAAAGTTAGCTATAGAAGCGATTTATCGGCGCGCGGCTACAGTTGAAAGCATCTATTAGGCAGATAGTATCGCGGCCGCCGCGTCTGTTTAGTTGGTGCACTGAATAGTTCACGTTGAGGTAAGAAATTTGGGTATTTTATTTAAATTTACAGAGTTAGCACATGACAGGCTGAGTTTTTATTTTTTGCATTGAATGTCGAGACTATCATAGCGTTTGCCTGATGGCAAGCGATACGACCGTTCACGGACAGTATTAAAGCAGTGCTTGGCACTCCACTGCGCTTGCCATCCTGTAATGTAGTCCAGTAGTTATTCTGGCTACAATTTTCTTCAAACCGGAACACAACAGTGCATTCACACTGCTGTTTGGCGGGAGAAATAGATATTGCGGTGGTACCTACCCAGGCAGCCTCTCCTCACATATGATAGACCTATCAACAGTAAAACTAAGGCTTGTTCTAAATTTTTGTGTCACACATCGGCACTACGAAGGACTGGTAAACAACACTTATTCTTACCATGCCATCTTTCTCCACGATATTATATATATATTATATATATTGAAAAGTAGCTAAAATTTAGTTGTCATCGAATTTTCAAAATAACATGAATCATTTCTAGGTACTAATCAAAAATTATAAAATCGGGACAAAAAAAACCGTTTGTAGAACATGTCATATATTAGGATCACGCCTGCACCCGCAATGAGGGAGAGGAGTATAATAAACCTAGTTTCTGGGTGGACGAAAACCCTAAATAGCCAAATAACTGTAGTCCATACATTAATTGTGTGGGGATCAATCTCAGAAACAAAAATTTAACATTTTTTTTCCCTCTGGAAGAAAAGAGCAGAAAGAAATTATCCACTGCTGGGAAAGCTTGGAACAGAAGGACATTAAAAGCTGAAAAATAAATGTTCTAATACTCCAAAATACCCAAAAACACTCTAAGCAAATCGTAGCTCGGACAATTTAAATGCAGTTTTAAACGTGTGAACAGTACGCGAAGCCGAAACAAAATGAAAAACGTTATCAAGGAAACAACGGAAACGGAAACTGTGAGCGCCTTTTAGCACAACTTTCTACTAATTAAATTGAACCTTACTCTAGTTTATTGACTTTATTTTTAATTACCTGACTGTTTTATTTTGATGGTAGTTAGTTTTGAGCTTGTTTATGCGGCATATTTTAACATGACTTTAGACTCGTCAGCTAAGAAGTTTTCTTTAATCTGTTAATACTTATAAAAATATGTGGTCATTCATATATAGTTTTGCAAATAAAATAACTATTTATTACTTTAAGAAAATATTTATTATTTAAAAATATATTTTGACTGTGTAAAATGTTAATGACTTACTTATATTACATGCCCATTTATATCCAATATTGAAAAAGGTATAAAACTACGGTATTTTCTTTACAAACATTATCGGTTTAAGTTTCAGCACCCGGTCAAACTTTAAACTCCAAAACAAAAAATGTTTGTACCGCAAGTGTCGCCAATGCGAAAAACAAAACTTTCCTCCATAACGGAATCAAGCAACAATTTTCCGCTCCCACTTCCAAAGAAAACATGGCGTATCATCAACTCTACGAAATTTGATATTTCTACCTATTTGCATAATTGCATTACCCGGGCAGGGGCGGGGGTTTCATAAAAAAAATATCAAGAGACACCTGCCCGGCAACTTTTGCCTTTAAAAATTATTTATATCCAAGTTCTTTCATAAATCACGACGAAGTTGTTTACAAAGTAATCTCGGTGGGACCCGGTTTTTTTAGTCGCGAATATATCTAAAACAGGCCACTCGCTACTCGAAATTAACGCGAGTTTCGAGTTTCAGCAGCTTCAGATAGAAGGTGCAGTATTTGCATGCGTTATGAGTGTAGCGAGGTGTTGCAGAGACGAAGGTAAGGCACCTCTAACTAACTGTGCTCAGTTATTCTCCATACTCCAGTTGAAACTACGATGCTTGAGCTCGTTCGTACCTCGAAAAAAATCGTTGTAGCTAGGTTAGTTAAACTATAGTGTATATACATTTGATTACCCCAATCGATACCTTTTTCTCAATGAATATGATTTAAAGTTACTCTCCCTTTTATATTCAATTCGATTATGATTCAGGTAAAGATTATTCTGTAGCTATTTCAATCTTTATCCATCCTTTTCACTATCTCCCTCTTTTCTCATCCATTACTATGGTCGGTAACATACCTACTATCTGAAATAGTTGCGAATATTATTACTTTATTATAAAATAGCAGCTTGCTCATTCTAACACCATCATCTTTCGCAAACAGTAAATCCACTACTTGACTTATAGTATTTTTTCTATAAATTTAAAAAACAATGCCATTTATCAAAAGACATAAATATCAAACTACATGACGTCACACAATAATCTAAGAGTCCTTCGAACTACATAAGGACACAAAAACACATTGACACCAGAACAGTTTTGTAAACTTAAAAAGTTTGCTATAGCTCGCTATGCCCCCGGGACGGATAACTTAGTGACCCGGCAAAAGCACCGACTTTTCCTATAAACATAATTCTTTATACAAATGGCCCACTTTGAATAATAATGTAATATCCGATAGAAGTTGGTTTGATTACAATTTTTCACAGATCTACTATCATCTTACAAAGTTGGCTGGGAGTCAGGAAGTTTTATTTAGCGTTTTAATTTTTTTAGTAATTATAATATTATATTAGGCACAGGTTAATAGCAATAATAAAATTGTTTGCACTAGCTTTTTACATTATTATCTTCTGTTAATTGTTAAATTACGCCTTTTCCAAGTTTAGTCAAATATTGTTAACGAAGTTTGGTAAACTAAATGGCTTTTTGCAGAAATTAATGCCGTATCAATCATTTTACGAAAAAATAATTTATACTCGATAAATATTTTTAAGTTTAAATCTTATATTTATGGATTAAAAATATATAAATCAATTAATATTTTATATCCTTATAATCGCGCACCACGAGATTATTATAATATATTATTCGTTACATGTATTTTATTCACCAATTAGTTTCGTTATAATGTAAAAATCATTTAACTCAACTCCTAGACTACCCTTTTTGCTGTGAAAAAATGTGATATTGCCTTGGAAAATCCCAGATAACCATCCAGGTGGCGAATTATGGAGATTAGTATTAATTTAACGAGTTTCCAAATTGGATCTTCATCGGAAAACTCTTTAAAGTTTCCGACGTTAGCCTGATTTTGGGAACAAGCGTGAAAATTTTGCAACAACTTTTACTAAAATGGATTAGCCGATATTTTGGATGTTTTTACCGAGTTTGCAACTTAAATTAAAAATATTTTAAAGGGTTTAATCCTTATTATACGGGATTACTCATGGAAAATAATAATCATGGAATAAAACATTGTATATTTTTGAAAATTAATCTCTTATCTCTCTTTACTCTTAAAGTTTCAAATAAAAAAAATGTTTAAAGCGGTTTACATTTTGTGGTTTTAGAAATCTTTGATCTACTATGTCAAGCAATCCACATCCAATAACTAATGAGGAATGTGACAAAACTAAACGCAATTTTTCTTTTGGCGATTAATTACTAATCATTCGAATTTGTAAATAATAATAACTAGATACTTAATTTTATAATAGCTAGAATGCATCTAATAGTAAGTTCAGTGAAATTCATAGGCCACAGATTTTATCTCTCGTTGGTCGACATAATTATGCCAACCTACCCCCCTTCACCAAAATATATGATGCTCATTATCCAACCAATAGAAATATTCTACAAACTAAAAGATCCTTCCCCCGCTATAATAACACAGCATTTCCAACATTATCCGAGCCACACGCGCGACTCATTTACAAAATATAATATATTTTTTGTATAAAAACACTTCAATTTCACACCCACATGCCACATAAAATATGTGCATTTCATTCGGCGGACGCTGACATTTCACGGTTTTAATTAAAGGTGTTTTTTCTTCAAAAGTTACACTACACTCTTTAATTACGCGTCGCGTTTGAGAGGGATGTGAGGGCGATTTCGTTCCACGTATTTATATTAAGGTTAGAATATACGGTGTATATTAGAGGATTGGAATTTAGACATGAGACACAAGTCAAGAGTGATAAAATAAAATTAATGTTGCGAGCATAAATTGTTGACAAAAATCAGGGGGTTAAAAATATTCGTTATATTTTCGTATACATTAAAATAATGAGGTAATTCTCTATTTGGACATAATATTATATGTCCTGTAGGCTTATGTAATTATGTGGAAAAAGTGTAGGAAATAGGAAAAGGAGAAAAGGAATAAGGGATAAGGATTTCTTGGTGTCTATAATTGCCAAGAAACGTGACAGCAAAACTGATGTCACGTTGAGTTTCTGCAATATAGTGAAACCCTAAAAGAACCCCTGCAAAATGTAGTCTAACCATTTCTCTAGTTCCGTCTACACTACAGCTCTAATCTTCCACACATAAACACAACAAAATGCACTCGTTTCTCAGCGGAAAATCCTCGACATTTCCACGAAACCGCACAGAAGTGACACTATTAAAACACAACTGTTTTACGTAACCTGAAATGCGTGCAGCCATTCAGAAACCGAAAAAAATGCAGAATTAAAATACGAACAGTAACAAGCCCTCAGCGGGTAAACGAGCTAAAAAACCAAGTTTGACGCAACTTAACATAATTGCACAACACAATTCACGGCACCATGTCAACTGTTTGGAACAATAGCTAAGGGCTGCGCTGGAGAACGTAATAGCGCTCTTGTGCTCGTAGAATAATATAAAAATAAAATGCATGTTGTAAGCCGTGGCCCTGTTGAATTACGTGCAAGTTTAAAAAATGTTTTTTAAATTTCGAAATGTGTGAGAGCGTTGCTAATAACACATGGGTTAAAATGTTTTGTGCTAATATGACAATGAGGTAAAGGTATAATACTAATGGTTTAAAAAAGCCCTGTAGGGACCTTCCGGTTGTTTACTAAAATTTAGTTCGCAATGTGATTAAACCTTTTTTTTTGGTTTTTAGCAATGGCTTTGTAGTTATTGTAACACAACATATAAGCAGCTTTAGTTTGCATTTGAAAATAATATGTACATAGTATTATCTGAATGAGGTCAACAGCCCGCCGGGTCGCCGCTTGTTTGAGACGGCGACGCTAGATGGAGCCACCGCGAGTTTCCAAAAAAAAGAGTGGTTATGCAAATATAGTAGAAAATAATTATAATGCACAAAAACATAGGATTATTCTAAAAAGCTAATGTTGAAAAGTAATTCTGGGAACTGAGATTTTGTTAAACTATTTAATTCGGTGTAGAAAAGCAGTTTTCTAATAATTTTATTTTCAAAGGAAAGATGCGACGTCCATGTATTTAACCTTATATTGAAGATCCTAACTGCCCATAAAGAGGACAAACGCCTCTAAGAACGTATTATTATTAAGCACTGCATGGCACCATACTGGGCTCGTTGCTCGAGATATTTTTAATCTTTCAATACCCAGTAATTACAATGTCCTTCATTTGTAAGGTCTTGGCCTAGTTATATTGAGGCCCAGGCATATGTCTCTGACGTACTTATGGGGTTTCTTAGGCTCATGTACAAACATTTTACTTAAAATATCACTAACAAAAACTAACCTAAACCATTTTCTCCAGAATTTAAATAAAAAGCGTAATTATATTTCCAAACTTAAACATCAAATTCGTCGCCTCGCAGCTTACAGCCCACATGCCAGCCCAACCACTTGACATCTTCAACAACAGGCATTGTAGCTAACGTGAATGTTTTAAGAGTTGAGCTCGCAATTAGCGGTGTTTCCGACGGTCGGCTGTTCAGCTGGAATGGTTCTGCGCAGCTAACTGTTGATAGTGGCGAGCGGAGCGGAGACAAGCTTACCACATACGAATATTATGAATTTGTTGGTAATAGAATATTCGTCTTGCCCGCTACAGGAACAAGAACCCATCATAGTAATCCAAGAAAGTGTTTCGCATTTCGAATTGCTTTGTGTTTTTGCACGCTTTTATTTTGGATCTAACAATGTAAGAAAAATAGGCTTACCTCTTTCGCATTACGAACATAAATTACGCCTTATATTAACATTTTTTAATTTATTTATTATATTATAATACAATGCACTAATTGTGGTACACCGTAAAGTCTAGAACGATTAGATACTAACAAAAAATCTCTTCAGCCAATCGATAAAATACCGATATACTAAAATAATTTTCCAAAGATTTACCTAAAGTTAATAAACCAACATTACCCATTACATGTCTTTATTAACCCTTAACCGTGTCCTCATACTGAGGCTTAATTACCAAATTACCATGAAATAACGCTAACCCTTTAATATTATAATCACACCCATAAGCATGCATTAAAAGGACATCATCTGCATTGCAGATAAATGTCATATATCGCATTTATTTTAATTAGCGACTGAATTTTATGACACCGCACGAACGGTCGTTTTCTATTTCCAAGTGTAGTTAATGTACCGCGCCATCTGTTGGACAGGGCGGGTAATAATTAATGATAAAGTGCTAATTACGTTTTCAACTGAATTTTTGAGTGGGGTTTTAATTTTGTACGGTAGGCTGGGTACAAATGTGTAGCAACTAATGTGAGGTGTGTTTTTTGTGAATGTTGTCGAAGATTTTGTAAAATTTGGGATAAAACAATAATGAATATTAAATAGCGGAAAAATAATAAGTGTGGAATTTATCGTTTATTTGAACAATGAGCGTCTGCTAGTGATAGGTAATATATATTAGTATTTGTCGAAATATTGACTACATATTCGTAGATAACCCGTCAAAATCCACGCTAGAGTGTCGCGTTTTGTGTTCAATTTCAGTAAATCCGGTTTAGTCAGGGCTGGTACAATTTTGTTGACTTCCCGTACGTTTATGAAATTATAATAGTATACCAACAGATTCATAATACTGATGTGTATGTATTTAAAATAATGTGAAAATATTTAATTAGATAACAAAGTTTTTAAAGGTTCATTAAATTTTAATCGAGATTAGCCCAATCAACCGAATTTTCAAAGGGATACATAAATTAGTCCGTAGTACCGGGTTTCTGAATCACGGAAGTTATAAAATAAATCACTTTCCTATGTTCCCGTACAAACCCGAATAATTTTCAAATGATGCGTATTACTTTGACTCCTATACGATAAATTATAAATTTCAAAGTTTTATCTGGGCCATTTATTACGATATTACCACAGGTATAACCTAGCAGGGTTACACATATTTTTAACAATGATATTTTATAATAACCATGACGCCTCATAATAAATTAAATATGAACGTGCGTTTCATTTCGGAAATTACTCAATAAAATACGAATCAGTTAAACATCATCACAGTTCCACTGCCGTCACAGGCATCATCAAACTTTTTCTCAATCTTACACCAGTCTCCACCATACTTCACCTGAAATTTAACGATGCCATCTAGCAAGTAACGAAATTCTATTAAATTTTACCGCAAAACAACCATTGAATTCATTTCACCACATAAAATACCACTTAACCACTACTCAAAACATTTCCGTACAAGACGTAAAACGTGGTCGTTACGTGTCTTATCGAGTGACGCGCACGTAGTAGGTGTCACGTTCCCGAGTCATTCCCGAGCCGTTCCCGGGATGACGCTCGTCACGTCCAAAGCTCACGAGTCATCAAGTGGATATGATTGGTGGTTGTTGTTAATTGTGGTTGGGATTAGTATTCTTGAATGGCAAGGTTAAGGTCTTGAGGTAAAAGTCGCTGGGTTGATGTCAGTGAATACATTACAGACAATAGTCTTGTAAGTGAGGATATGGAGAATTCAGTCGAGTTGGAACATAAACTGACTGAGTTTTTCTCTTGTAAAAGTGGACGGAGTCTTCTCCAAGCCTAAAGAAAATAAGATATTTCTGTTGTATAAGTTAGGTAAACGAAAATTCAGCTTATCTCATGGTAAGTAAACATGTTAACACTTAGACTATAGGTTGTGTGGGACTCATAGAATGGGAAGGGACACTAAAGAAATGACAGAGAGAAGGAAAAGGATATTGAGATTCTGAAAAAAAAACGTATAAAAGTTAAGGAAAGCTGTATTTTTATCGTCTATCAATCTATATTGTTTTTTTATTTTTGCCTTCCGTCAACATTCTATTCAAGTTTTCCTTGAACCATTTGCTGCGTCCTCACAATAACTAAACAAATAGGTAGATTTGTATAGCGAACGAAAGCCTTTGTTGCCAATCTATACAATTTATTTTATCTCTAAACAAGATGTCGATTGGATCAACGCACCTCGTTCCAAGGTCGTTGGGAGCCGGATTACGCGGGGTCAAGGTTGATAAAGACGCCGTAACCTCCGGTGTTCCCTGTTTACTGTTCGGGATTATTTGTTATTTGTACGTTAATAACATTCAAGAGAATAGAGTGCGGAAACTTTTGATTGGTAAATTAAACGACCGCCACTTCGAGTACCTATGTTTTAGTATATTTTTAAACTTGAATTATTACAACGCAGACTTTGTGATCGTTAAGATTCTACCTCATGGACAAAAAGTGATGGTAATAATATACTGAAGTTACGAAAGTTGTCTATCTTGACCATTGGTAACACTCTGTTAAGGTAAAACACTTATATAACAGATATTATATACAATATATCCACCGGTTAAAGTACTTCAAGTTTCGTATAAATTACTGCAAGTCAAGAAAAAAGAAATAAGTCCACCAAGTATTCAGCTTCGTTCAAAAGGTCGTTCTATTCAATATGTCCGGCCGAGTGATCAAAAGCTGGAAATCTCGATTACAGATGCAATACGCATAATAGCAGTCTAGATACATTGTGGTAATATAGTGGCACGTTAAGAGGACTACGTGTAAAGTATGCGAAGTAAATGCGAGCTATAAATTCAACGTACTGCACCCAGCAGCGCCACATTGGCAACGGTTTACGTACGAGACATACTGGTTGGAGGGATGTGCGACATGCATCTTGTGTATACGAGCGAAGTGTTATAGCGCCATCTGTTAGCAAGAAATAGAATTACACATTGAAATAAAACTATTTTTACGGATTTTATCGCGATTTGGTTTAATTTTTACATTTTTTAACTTCCCGACGTTTCGATTACTTTACAGCTTTCGTGGTCACGGGGCGGACGGGCGGAGTCCAAAGTAAAAATAGTTTTATTTCAATGTGTAACATTAGCGTAAATCTAAGAAACCATTAATAGAATTACAGTTATGTTTTTTGTTGCAAAAGTCTTGTAAATGAGCAACGGGCTTACCGCTACCACACATGAAATATGATGCAATACTTGCCTCTTCTAATAGGAAAAGAAAGATGATGTAAACGGACAGGAGCAGAGGTCAAACTGGCCCAGTCCTACAGAATGTGTCTAAGGTAACTGCAGGACGTATCTACAATTTTTACTGTGGTTTAATATTTTTTTGTTACTGGAACTATTTTAATGCTGTTTAAAGATAATTACTATTCTACAAAAACTATTTTAATATTGATTTTAAGTAAAAAAATAGAATAAATATTAAATGTGCTCTTTCTATGTCATCTGCGCCAATATTATATCCAGCTTCAATTTAACTGGAAATCATATTACCATTACATTCTATAAAAAATTAATCCCTCCTTCTTAGCTTTTCTTGCTTAGTTCGATGGTAGACAAAAATGGTATTAAATAGTTATTTCACAGTAATCAAACACCAACAAAATAACCCAATGTTATATAAATAAATGCTGGCTCATTTGCTCGACACTCCACACATCTATATACCTCAAGAGTAATACTACAAAATGTGCATTGCACTGCCGTAATTAATGTTAAACGCTGCCGGTTTTAGGCTGCGTTGTAAAAATGGATGCACTACATGCCTCTATGCAGCTCCTATAAATTATTTCATACATTCCTAGTATATTAGTTCCAAAAACATTACCTTGGCTGAACTCGTGTGTAAATTATTTATATTTGATTGTGTAAGACTAAGCTTTAGTAAATTATGTTTTAGTGGTGTTTGCTGATTGTTCTAAGCTAGGAAGTAATGAGTATTTCATATGAAATATATTTGTGTAATTTTAGGAAATGTTATGATAACGATGTTGTCTGATTGTTGCATATCTTGTTGTATGCTTGAGATTATTTTTTGCATTGTGGTTTACTGTACCCCTATATAATTATAACTATTATATTAATGTTGATTAAAAAGTCATGTATAGTAATCAAATATTGTTCAAAGCCATATATTTGAAAATCTCCCGCATTCATTCATTCATAAACTCACGCCTTTATCCCCGAAGGGGTAGGCAGAGGTGCCACTAGGACACCCACATTTCGCCATGCATGTTCCGTCCCACGATGTGATAGGGGGCGAGCCTATCGCCATATCGGGCACAAATTCAGGAATTGCGGAGTCAGGACTCCGGGCTGATAATGAATAGAAAAACCCAATATCACTTTGCCCGACCCGGGACTCGAACCCGAGACCTCAGCTTTATAACCGTACCGTAATACAACTACGCCACCGAGGCAGTCTAAAATCTCCCGCAAGTAGTAAGATTTTTTAAATCAGTGGATACTATGTAATTATTGCCTCTGAAAGTCAGCATGGATATTCTATGTTTCTTACACTTACAATATTTTTAATTAACTATGTCTTTAAACAACTTTCTTTCGGTATTTTTTTTTATAGCAATAAATGGCGAGACGAGCATGCCATTCGCCTGATGGTAAGCGATACGACCGCTCATGGACAGTAGCAAAACCAAACAACGCCATGAATTACAAGGCAATGCTTGGAATTCCACTGCGCTCGCATCCTGAGACATAATATGTTAAGTCTCAATATGTCCAGTAGTAACTCTGGCTACAGACATCATCTGGTATTTAAACAAAAACGCCATAAACATTTCTTTAACCAATCCTAAATCTTTTAAACAGTTAATTCAATTACACTAAATAGAGTTAAATGGTATTAAAACAACTCCAAAGGAAATGATAGTCCCATTAAGCCATTGTTAACAAAATCACAAGCGTTCAGACACAAGGCAATTAAGATGGTGTTCTAATTACCGATGTTACCGCAGCATCCGATTTCAATTAACTAAGAAGACGTTGGATGTAATGCTCTACAACATGTTACACCTTTAACGCTATTTATGTAAAGGTTTACTGGTTGTAAGTCTCTCATAATATGTGAGAGGCCGCTTCGGTACAGGGTACCACCGCAATGTTTATTTCTCCCGCCAAATAACAGTATAAATGCACTGTTGTGTGCCGGTTTGAAGGACATTGTAGCCAGAGTATCTACTGGACATAATGAAGACTTAACATCTTATGTCTCAGGATGGCGAGCACAGTGTTGTTTGGGTTTGCTACTGTCCATGAGCGGTCATGAGCGGTCATGTCATCAGGCGAATACTCGTCTCGCCAATCATCGCAATAAAAAAAGATCTACAGTTATTTGTATACTGGTTAGATCGATAGTATGGTATTAGAGAACTTCCAATCAACAAGTTTAAAAATATAATTAAAATAAAGCTGTGTAAAAAGGCATATTATAGTATCTCTGACTATATGGAAGATAAAACTGCTTGGGAATAAATTGCTCAATTTCTATTAAAATTAGAACAATTGACATATTAAAATTATATATACAGACAATATTGTGACATAAATCTTGTTACATAAATCGACCATTGTATTTTAAACTGACCAGTAAAAAAAAAGAATAGAAAAGAAAAAAAAGAAGACAGTTCGTGTTACTGAGGGAGTTTCTTGCGCCGTTTCTTCTTCACAACTACAACACGTTCCGAAGCGGTGGTAGCAGAAATAAACGATTCAAAAGATCTTGTAATAGACTACTTGAATAAATAATATTTTGATTTTGATTTTTGATTTAGTAGAATGTTCTATATCGCCTGGATAACGACCCCCATGCACAATGCTTAAGAAGCCATCATAGTGCCTTTGTAAGTGGCCATCGCTTTTTGGGTTTATCTGAATACTATAAAACGTGTGACTGCGTCGATCAGGTGAAGCTTACCCATAAATCACAAAAAGGCAATATAATATTAAAAATTGAACAATGATTTATTTAGGTAATTAATATACAAATACCTTAGCTACGTCAGTATTCCTGAGGATATACGTATGTAGAGGTGAGATAGAGGCATCACACACTATTTTATTATATTCTTAAGGATCAGAAGCTCATTTAATATTTTAAACAGAGAAAAGGATAATTGTAATCTAATTATCAACTATTTAATCATTAATAGAATTATATCTAATAACCACATTATAAAATCAAGAGCACAACAATAATTATCCGTCGCATCCGAGCACACGAGTGAAAGAGACCGAGTGTCACGTCGTCCTTTTTACTCGCTGCGTCACGTGATCACGCGATGTTCCGCCTCCTTGGTTGAAATCCTCTAAGACGGCCGTTCCTGACAGCTGAACGTCCCCGTCAGCTTTACGGCTTGTCCGATCTTCGTTTGATTGGTCCTCTACAGAAGATTCGCCATGTCCCTGGACCTGTTTGGTTAGAGCATCACCTGGAACATAATGTCCGTTAAGTCTTAATCTCCCCATTGTAATAATCTCAAGAGCAATTTATTTGCGATCGCTTTAAAACAAGCAACAATTTGCAAGTTGTATCACCAATGTATGAGTTCTAAACCTCAGTCATTATTGAAACAATAAAATATCTGGCAACCACTACCCAAGCTATAAAGAGCAACCAAAAGGCAACTCTAAAAAAAAAATGGACTGCCGCAATGCCAAGGCAACGTGTAACCTAATGTCAAGCCACGAGCACCACAATGTCGGGGTGCGAGACAGCCACAATGTCGAGGCCTCGTGCACCACAATGTCGGGGTGCGAGACAGCCACAATGTCGGGGCCTCGAGCACCACAATGTCGGGGTGCGAGACAGCCACAATATCGGGGCCTCGAGCACCACAATGTCGGGGTGCGAGACAGCCACAATGTCGGGGCCTCGAGCACCACAATGTCGGGGTGCGAGACAGCCACAATGTCGGGGCCTCGAGCACCACAATGTCGGGGTGCGAGACAGCCACAATGTCGGGGCCGCGAGCACCACAATGTCGGGGTGCGAGACAGCCACAATGTCGGGGCCGCTAAAACCACAATGTCGGGGCCGCGAACACCACAATGTCGGGGTGTGAGTACCACAATGTCGGGGTACGAGATAGCCACAATGTCGGGGCCGTGAACACCACAATGTCGGGGTGTGAGTACCACAATGTCGGGGTACGAGAGAGCCACAATGTCGGGGCCGCGAACACCACAATGTCGGGGTGTGAGTACCACAATGTCGGGGTACGAGATAGCCACAATGTCGGGGCCGTGAACACCACAATGTCGGGGTGTGAGTACCACAATGTCGGGGTACGAGATAGCCACAATGTCGGGGCCATGAACACCACAATGTCGGGGTGTGAGTACCACAATGTCGGGGTACGAGATAGCCACAATGTCGGGGCTACTAAACTCACCACTACTGAAGAACGCGTCGCAAGTCTCCAGTGTCCACTTACCGCGCCACTGAACCATATGTTAACCATAACCACCTGCAGCGATTTGTGTCTTCTTCCCGTACGAACCGGCCAGCAGTTCCAGTTCATATTGGTCGTGTGGTAGTGCCCGGACAACCTTGTAGGAGCTGCGCATACCGGAGTCCAGCTTTCCGGTGCTTTCGGAACCCTTGCTGACGAACACAAAACTGTCAATCGGAAATGTACGCGATTGTCGCCGTCGCTCGTTAACGTAAGCATCTTGTGTGGATTTACTAAAATAGCCGACAACTCGCTTCTGCTTACCTTGATGTCCTGTATTAAAATTGCACCATAACCGATTGCACTAGCATCGGTATGAAGTTCAGAGGAAAGACTAGGGTAAAAAAAATTGCCATAATGGTTCCTCAGTCAGGCTCTTAATTATGCAATCTCGTACGGCGTCCTGTTCGGCGCTCCACACGAAAGGCTCGCCTTTTCTGAGGAGCTTAGCAATACAAGCAGTTTTACAGGCATATCCTGCAATTTACCTTCGAAAATAGCCGGCTAATCCCAGAAACAGACGAACCTCTCTTACATTAGAAGTTTTTGAAGACCTAACAAAAGTTTCAGTCTTACCTGGACTCGGCCTAACCTGACCATGTCCAATAAGTCTGCCCAGGTATTCAAGTTTAGTGTCCAAAAACGTACAATTTTTAAGGTTAATTGAAGATCCCGCGTCAGCTAATGTTTTTAGAACCTCACGTAGACTCCAGACCAATCGATCATACTGCCCAGGAGTTTTTCATTTCCGTAGGTCAGGGTTAATTGTGTCTGACGTGCGAGCAGGATTGCTGGTAGCGGCAGGTGCATTTTTAGGCTTAACGTAAACTGAGAAAAATTCTATTAGATCTTTTGACTGCAAACCTGGCGTTAGCGGTTGCGGCTTTGACTTGAGGATCAGAAATGCCACGGATTAGAATAGCGGTTTTCAACTCGTCCGAAAGCCCCCTAACGATGTTCAATCGCAACAGGGACCTCCTTGCATATTTTGCGTACGTGCAGAACTTATTAGAATTGGGTATTTGACTATCATCGAATTTTTGTATTATTTTGCAAACAAACAGAAGTGCCATTAAAATAAAACATTTTTGTGAAAACAGTGATAAAGTAGCTTGTAACATGAGGCAAATATTAGTATTTTAAATGAAAGAGTGGGGACGTAGTGGGGATATCTTACCGTCTCTTTCACACCCGCACATAATAATGCATATTAAGAATAGTGACGTCACTAATTTTGTTTTGCATCCCTTTTCTTTTACCCCCACTACAAGATTAAAAACGTTTCTAACTTTTTAAATTCTGAATGGATTTACAAAATTCTTTGTTTGTTCGATTTTGGATATGGATACTTTTTGACGAATACAATAAAAAAAATGAGTCAAATACCCAATTAGTATTTATGATGTCCTATAGTACGGTAACCATGTTAACTTCGCGCGGACACAATGATCGGAATTCAGATTTAAAGCTCGTCCATTATCGGTCATTGGTCACCCACTCATTGAGCCATGACTTAGCATCACCACGTAAACAACCGCCAATGCGTCCCAGGCATTCCCAATCATCCCAATGATTTAGATCACGCGCCCGATCTACCTAAGCACACCACACGTCAAAGTCGTGTAAACTGGATTCGAACATAGATATGTAGTAATGCTTAGATCTTACTTGAAATAACGTAGAAAGTGCACCAACAATCCTGTCCGCAGCGTCGACCTCACGCGACGCCTCAACAGACACAGCCTCATCCGGGGCACGTGTCCCTGGTAAGCTGGTAGCAGGAGCCTCGGTAGTTGCTGAGGCCGATGCTGTCGTTTCGTGTCCAGTGCAAGGATGCGACGGTAAAGGAGTAGAGGTAGACGTAGCCATTGGAGGCAACCGTCCCTCCAGAGCATTTACGCCGACGCCTACGTGAACTTTTCAAACTATCCGACCTATTGCGGCGTCTTGATCTACTAAACGTTTCACAGTTACGGTTTCTGCGCTCATCATCGCGACGGCTGTGAGAATAATTACGATTTTCACGTAGTTTGCAATCACGACATTTTTATACGACAATTTTATATTTAATTTACTAGAGGAGACACCACTGAATAAATCGTGATTTTAACATTAACTTACAATTATTTACTTAAAGGCGCACAAAAAAATAAAACAAATAACACGAGGTATTTACTTTTTAAGAGTACACATACAAAAATAAATAGTAAACACGTAGCAATTTTACTTACAGAAACAAGCTATCCAAAGTAATTTGTTAAAATACACACAAAATCAACACGTTTAATACTTAAACACAAACAAAGGAAGTTGGTAATCACGGGCTAAGAAGTAAAGAATTAATTAACACGTATTTGTTTACAACGCGAACAAAATATCAAACAAAAAAAAAACAGGCGGGAAAAAGTATAATTTGCAGCTGGAGAGATGGCGAACGATCAGAGTCGCGTGTTTTTAAACGATCCCACTTCTGATCTTAAGGATCAGAAGCTCATTTAATATTTTAAACAGAGAAAAGGATAATTGTAATCTAATTATCAACTATTTAATCATTAATAGAATTATATCTAATAACCACATTATAAAATCAAGAGCACAACAATAATTATCCGTCGCATCCGAGCACACGAGTGAAAGAGACCGAGTGTCACGTCGTCCTTTTTACTCGCTGCGTCACGTGATCACGCGATGTTCCGCCTCCTTGGTTGAAATCCTCTAAGAATATATTATGTTGCGATGATCTATGTGTAGTCGTCAATACACAATATGAAGGACAGACTTCAACACAAATCTATAACCTGAATTTACGATGCCACTCCCGAGATAACACCTGATACAACGATTAAAAGCCCCGTGTAAAATATTAACGCGTTTGGGACGCCGGCGTCGGGTTGTCAACGCAGCGGTCAGCTTTCATTTGTCAGTGGCAAGTGGTGCCCCGATGGAAATAGCTGTTTAATTACTACAATACTTTATGGAGCTCGCTCGACGTGGTTTTCTCTGTCAGGGGTTAGACCAGGGATGGTGGCCAGTTTGTTGTAGTCTAAATGTATTTTGTTGTTAAAAATAGTTTTAGGAAATATATTATGGAATGTTTTTGGCCGGAGAGTTCCTGAGACAATACATTTAGATGATTACAGCGTTAGACATTGATTTACAAAGAGGATAGATGAATAAAGTTGCAGAAAGAAATAATTTCTTTCTTTTCGCTTTCTATGGATGCAGCCCGCTTCCAATTGAACGCGATGGAAAGGCTTGAGTTATTAGTAGACTTTCTGTGGCTAAAGGAAGAGAGAATTGAGAAATAAACTGTCACACATAAAGATCTTATACTATAATAAATCATAGATTGCATCTACGGAATTGGATAGCATGTTTATTTTCAGTCTCGGCAAATTTAGCGCCGATAATATTTTGAATACAAAGACAAAATATTTTGAATACAAAAAAATAAGCGCGCGTTTCTTAAATACTAATCATGCCTTCTAGAATCACCTAGCTTCTAAAAGCCTTTCACTTCTATGAAGATAACACAAATTCCAACAAAACTACCAAAAACACCAACAATTTCGGCTGTTGGGCGAGTGTTCTAACCACACACTGACAAGTGCTGTCACCTCGATATGACAAGTGAAGCGCTGCGGGTTGCGTGTCGTGCGAAACAAACACGTTGAATGGGACGGTACCTCTCGACAAATTTTGCTGGTACGCATTTAACAGCTTATAAATTGCAAGGAGAGAAAGCGGTAGGCTGAGGTAATTTTTGTTTAAACGGTTCGACAAAGTGACTAAAAAGAACCTGTTAGTTAGATGAGCGCAGTCCTAATAGGTATTAGAATATGCACCAGAGCTATTTTGTTTCGGGACTTACAGTAATAGTAAGTAATAGTGGCCAGATTTAAAGTGGATATACTCGTAGGTAGGTTAACAAAATACTTAAATTAGAATAGACATACGCAATACAAATCTACTAAACCAATTGAACTACGACATACCATGCCGAATCTAAACAATTCCAAAATTATCCTAAATTCAAACGGATAAGGGGTTACATACATTAATCTGGCGGCTCGTGCGGTGGCATTACCTGCACCTGCGACTGCTGACAGCAACACGTCACTCGACGAAATGTTTGTGTTCTGGCTTTTGATCCGTGATTCAAGTTCTGTTTGTACTTTGTACGGTGTGTGCACTTTGCTCTCTCGTCGCAATGTTCTAATTTTAAACTATTTCTAGAGACCGCCAGGACACACCACTGAAACTTCTGTTGTCAATAAACAGATGCTCATTGCATTTTCTTTTTGACATCAAGCACTTACTTTTTCTATGGTATGTGAAGTCTGCCAACCTGTACTAGGCCAGCGTGATGATATAAACATAAAAAAATGAATATGCTCTAAGTCTCCTCAATAAATCCCTCAATTGTAGCGGAGTCCCGTGCTTAATTATTATTGCTTGATTATTTTCTTCTATTCGCAATGAAATTACATACTACAAAGATTCCGCTAAAATATCAATATAAAGACAAAGTTAATCTTGTTATAAACTGGCCACAGCAGACAATGCGGGTTGGCAGATGAATGGGTTTTATAAATCTAGAAGCCAACCATTTAAAGAACTCCACGCGACACTTTTAAACCTAATGTTGTCATCTATTTAAAATATGATCATGGTAATAGAACTATCGAATATGAGGTATTTTAAGTACATACAAGGCAAAAGTAAAAGAGCAGTGTCCCAAAGTCTTAAGCTGATTAGACCTTCCCACTGTTACTTAAAAGCCTTGTCTACGATTGACCATGGTGTAATTCTATGGCCAGGTGTTGGTCAATATACGAAGACGCATTGGTAGTATGGGCATTTTTATCAATGCATGGTCAGCTGCAGTCCTCTGCAATGCGCCAATGATCTGCGTATTGTAGATGTTCATAAATAGCAATAATCAGGTGAGATCATTTGCCCATATTCCGGACCTACGCAATAAAAGCAGCGAAGAAAAGGACGTTGCACCAGTTTCTCAGCGCCATAAAATTCCGATTACACCCAGCGGAGGCGCATTAAGAGTGTCAACTGACACGACGCGAGGCCCCGTTTTGATTCGTTAACCAGCAAAAACGTCAGGGCTGCAATCCTGTGCAGGAGTTATTTCGCTGGCGTTGCACTGAGCCGCGCGAGCCGACGTTGTCAATCACAGCTGGCTTTAAATCCAATATTTGTCGGCACTGAAATGTGTTCACTTTGAGGATTTTTCGCTGTTAGGCTGTGTGCAGACGGCGCGTTTCGTTTATTTTGTAAAACGCTGCTGATTTTTTGAGAATAAGAAATGTAAACTCTTTAGCGGTCTAACGTTGAGAATCTTATTTTCTATATCTGTTTCAGCAATCTGTTACACTTAAAATTCAAGTGGGAGATAATGCACGAGTTTGCTTAACATGATATCTATGTAAATGAAGGTTTATAATTATACAAACTGGTCTGAAACGGAAAAAAGTAGAGAGTCTTCGTGCTCGAATTAAGATAGAAGAGATGACGAGATAGAAGACAAGTATGTTTTTAATCAAGGCATGACCAAAGTATTTTATATCCCATAATAGCAGTGTTGGGAGCAAGGTTAAAATGCTCGAGACAATGTTTATGTTTTTACTGTCTTATCGAACTATTGGCAACGTATGTGATATATGAACCTTGAGTTCTTGGGCACGATTTCCAAATTAGGACCACTAATTTATGTGTTTTTCGGTTTCAAAAATTATGATTGGCTCGCTTCCTACCATATCTTCGGACGAAAACAATCTAGACCATCTTTGATATTGATTGACAGTATTTGGTACTGATGGATAAAATTAAAATATAACTCTTTATTATACCACCACATAAGAAAATACAGTTATAAAAACAAAAAAACATAAGCAGGCAATAAATATGATGACATTATTATACTTATATTCATTACATATTCTACTTATCATTCGACATTTTATGCATGAGCTTATAAATAATTTGGTTAAATAGTTTAGCTTAACAAGCAACAAAGGCCATTACCACGCCACTAATGAAATTTAAAATTAAAGAGAGTTTCGGTGTCATTTAATTATGAATGGCGATCACCCGCCGGCTATGTTTAAAACCTTATACGCGCGCTTTCAATTATGATTTTTTGAAAAGTTGATTCAGCGCCAACGTAACAAAGGAAGTTTAAAATTTTAACACATTTTTAGCTCTTTTTTCCTTTTTTCGTTTGTTTTATTCTTTCGGTAAAGAGTGAATAACTTGAATGAAGTAAGTTGACTGTTGGAATTTTATAAGAGGCAAAGCCGAAAAATAAATACAGTTTTATGTGGAGAGCTTATAAAATTATATGAAATATGTTCTCTAAATATTTACAGCTGCCGTGAATGTCTTTGTTTGGAATTTCTTTTTCTATTTGCTCTTACATCACACTTACCTATAGTTGGTGAAACATTTATTTATATTCAGCAGACTCAGTCATGACATGGTTATACCCAATTCGAACTGGAGGGACTATGACACAAATCTAAAGAGCAATATAACAAAAACATAGAGCTAATAACAATTATTAGCTCTTTACTATTTACAATAAATAATAAAACATTATAATTTCACTAAATTAAACTAAGTATAACCAATAATTTAAAAAACAAAAAAACTTGCCAGCTCGTTCTGATTTGACATGCAGCTTATTTATAGGTTTTATAAATTGTTATCCATAGTGCCGAATGATTTAGCTTATAATATTACAACTGCCAACCTTCTTGTCATTCTCTCGATAACATTTTTTTCTGACTGGTTATATCAACGTAGGACGCCCTCCAGCCAGGTGGAGCGACGATATTCGTGGGGTGGCTGGTAGCGGTTGGCGACGATGGGCTGAAGATCGAGCCCAGTGGCGTGCTATGGGAGAGGCCTATGTCCAGCAGTGGACGCAGAAGGGCTGATGATGATGATGATGATGATGATGATATCAACGTTTAATCGTACAATTTTCTTTTATATAAACTATTTATTTTTAAACATAAAATTCCACACTATTTTTATTTTCTGACCTGAGAACAGAATTTAGGACCTCGTAGTTTCCTGCCCATACATGCTGCCACTAGACCTATGTTACGCTATATTGACTGAAGTGCGTTAATTTATCAAGGGAAAGGGGAGCGTGGGGAACATTCCAGTGAAAGTACTTTACGTGAAGGCGCGTCATTAACTTCAATAGCTGTAATATTTTACACGTAAATTTTAGGTAGTTACCCTCCAGAGAATTCAGTATTCTTGACGTACAAAATCCTGAGTCTAGGGCAAACGTGGAGTTTACATCCCGGACAAATAATTAATTAAAATATATACTTAGAAGTCATTCAATTAAACATGAAAATCGAAAGCAAGATATAATTAATGTTTTTAATGAATTTTTCATATTATTACTATAATAAATTTTATTCACTGTAAAACTTAGCCTATGATAACAATTTTTGTTATGTTTACATATTGCAATTACTGTGTTCATAAACTTAATTATCTTTGTAATGATGCAGTACAAAAATATAGGCTCTTTAAATGTAGAGACAAGCATTGCCGAACTAGGTTGAAAACCTGTATCCCAGCAAACGGCGCTACTCTGCATAGTCTCACGGGTAAAAATATAGGCTCTACATTTAGTAGCAACAAGTATTGCCGAACTAGGTTGAAAACCTGTATCTCAGCAAACGGCACTACTCTACATAGTCTCACGGGTTACAGTAGCCTCTTTATGATAACATTGTAGGAAAACTATAATAACCGAATGGTTAAAATATTTCGCTTAATTTATAATAAAACATTATCAATTTTTAGTATTTTTGTCTGTTTGTCTGTGCGGTTGTACGTGATGAACTCAGAAACGGCTTAACGGATTTCGACGAAATTTGGTAGAGAGGTAGCTCACACCTTGGATTAACACTTAGGTTACTTTTATCCCCAAATATTTAGTGTTTCCGTGGGGTGAGGAAGGAATTCCGATACCCTGTTACTTTTTTATACTCACAGGATTGGGATGGGACTTTAATATATGCCTTGAGTGACAATGAGACGGGATGGGCGGGAAACGAAATGGGAAATTTCAAATAAAGTTAATCACGCAGACAAAGTTTGCGGGCAGAAGCTATTAACTAATAAAACACAATTAACTTCGAAAAGTTAGCGGTGTTTGCCCAGGATTCGAAACCGTAACTACAGGTCAATCTATTCCTCGCTCAAATAACCTATCACACCTAAAATCCCAAATTAACCAAAACATAAACATCGCAAAATTATTACTCAATTGACCACACCGTGAAATATCGCATACTATCAGGCAAAAATTGCAGACTCCACGATACAGCAATTAATCTGCAATGGCGATACATCATTTGTCCGTTTTAAAGCCGTCTGACTATCGGCCAACATTCATTAATAATCTGTTATGAAAACAAAACGCAAAAACTGGCACTCGTCGTTTGGTAGGGGCGTATGGCGTCACGATAAGCGTGCAACGATGGAGCAGTGATGTTTTACATTGCAGAGTCGATGAGTGATGTATATTAAGGTAATGAAAATTCGCGCATATGCTAGGTAAACAAAAATTATAGCACAAAATGCTGCAGTCAAAACACTCTCGCTTCATCATATTATGTACCCTCAGGAAGCCTACTGCTATAGACAAGCCTTGCCCAAGAATCTTTATCACAACGAAATTAGACGATTTTCCTAAACCCTAAAAATAATTAGTTAAGTATATCACTTTACATCTTTACCCTATAATTTCGTCATTCCATTTGTGATTCTAATGCAAGCATATTTATAAGCCAAAAACACAGAATGACTTCTTTGCTACATTATTTTTCACTTAATTTTCAATTTAACCTTTTACCAAGACTTATTTATTCTACTAGCATCCTAAATTATACTCGTTACTTTCACAATATCAAAAAATATGTTTTTATGAATAAAATTATGAGCAAAATACAAAATATTATGCTTAAATTATCGACATTGTCCCGCCGACAAGAAATCAACACTGATTCAAATATTTATGCGTATTGCATTAAAATGAATTTAAAATATTCATTTGTCTGTTTTCGATCAGAAGCTTATCGTTAAGGTTAAATTATGAATACATCCATCCCTGGTCTTTATTATAATATGAGAAGTAAACGAAGGGAACCGTGGAAATTGTAACAAGTAGAAGAAAATATGTTTTATCATAACATATCAAAACTAATATCAAAACACCGAAATTTGGACCGATCCGGTGTCGGCATATCCATCCAATGTATTTGGTCGATTAATAAAAGGCCGAATTGTGGACAGCTATGCTACCACTGAGAGAGCTCTGGTACGGCTCAGGTTGGTGAGCGCTAACGAACCCACCTGCCCAACTTGATAGCGTAATCTTAAAAAGGTTTACGCTGATGTATAAAACAGGAACAGATCTTCAAAATCTACCTTATCAGTAACCACATAGAATTTAATTGAAATAACGTCAATCTAATTTGCAAACTGTTGAAACCATCGCCATCGCTAATGACAATAAAGCGAAACCATGACGCGAACATAAACAAGAATTAGCGGACACCGCGCAGTTAGGGGTCGCGGTATGGGATAAAACATGGAATGGGGCAAATTCAGAATGGGGTAAAATGGGACAAAGTGGGGCAAAGTGCAGGTGCGAATGCGGCGGCATCTGATTTATATCTCGATTTGTCTTTGCGCCAAACCGCGTGCCCTGCAACCTGGCTGTGGCAACTTTTACTCCCCGATTTACACCTTGTAACAAGCCAGTTCTATTTTAATACAAAGAATGCTGTGATTACATGACGTACAGCACTTTTTAATAGCTTCTCACCTAGCGATTTAGTTTAAATAGCGTGTCATTAATAAATTAAAGCGAAGTGTACAGATTATGTTCTGGATTTGATTTTGAGTTCCAGATAATTATTTTGTATAAGTTTTTCAGTTTTTAAAATATAATTTAAGCTGGATGTAATTAAAATTATAGGTAATAGCCTAGCTTTGAATTTTAGAAAGTAAATGATCTTGGTCAACAATGGACGGAAATATGAATCTCAAATCACATTTAATTTAATAAGGCTTGTGACGTATGATATAAATGCTATCACGAGGCTTTGCGGCATTGTAATCAATAATCATAAAAGCTTGATTGTGGATTAGCTTATCTAGCTTAGAAAGAAAACCAACCAATATCAGTGTTAAAGTTACAAATTGTTACTTGATTAAGTTAGGTACTTTTAGATTTGACGAGGCATACAAAATATAATTACTACTTGCATTATTTTAGATTTGTTGTCATGGTTTTATACAGGGTATATCAAGACTGCGACCGAAAACGAAGCCGGGTGGTAGTTTTAGTGGTTACAGACACAATGCAAATAAAGATTTTTTTTGCAATTTTTTGAAAATCTTTGTTTTTGGCTAGTAAATACCTAGTTATTGCGAAAATAGTAGTTTAAGCCCTATCGTACCATTGCGTCTTAAAAAATAAAAAGGTGTACATCATTATTATAGCAAAACTATGTATTTATCACCCAAATACGACGATAAGTAAAAAAATACCAAAAAAAAGTTGACGATAGAAGTCACTAATACTACCGCCTGGCTTCGTTTTCGGTCGCGGTCTTGATATACCCTGTATATAATTATTAATTAAAACACAGTTTCTGCTCCAATAATTTCTAAAGACTCCATTCGCATACTCTTATCCTACAAACATTTTACCTCCGCACAAAAAACTACAAAGTAAAACGATACATCACGCTAACAAGGCGATTTGCTTAAAAAATCTAATTAACTCTATACAATAATCCGCTGGCGGTTGTGGGAAGTGGCCAGGGGGAGGGGGAGGAAAGGGGAGGGTAAGGAGAGGGGGTACGCGTATGAGATGTCGTCGGTTGTAATTCGACTATTAATCATAGTGAGGCGACCGCACCGTGACGCCATGTGCACTACCCTCACTGCATCATAAATAATGCGATGTTTACAGCTTGCGACACGATTACGATTTTTTTAATAGTTGATTGGGGGCATAACATCAGTAGTATAATCTAATAACTATGATTTTTAAATATTTTATTCGCTCAAATTTGGTACAGTATTTTGAAAAGACTCCTTTTGAAATGTAGCAACGTGAAGTTCTTTGTTAGAGACATTAGAATTTAAAGTTTTTTTTAAGAAATAACTTAACGCAGTCAACTTCTACTCATATTTTATTGCTCGTACAATATTATAATATGTATAACTAAAAATCAAGTCATCCAAAACTACAGTGATTATAATTTATGTTTCTTGTTATCGTCCACGTTTCACCTAGATTCGGGCCCAAACGCCACGTTCAGGTCATAAATCAAACACACGTTACGGTTTATATCGGAAGGTACTAACATAAATGCATTTTCGCTGTGCCAAATACTAATGCTTTTTAAAACCACCGACACGACTACGACACGACATTTTTTGTTACTAAAGTTCTTCAAAGATTCGATGAGGGGTTGAAACTGAGCGCTTGCCATGTTCTAAAAAGTCATGCGTGCGCCCGTATACTATGACTTAAATAATAAGTTACACTTAACTACGAAAGTCCCGCTTAAATGTAATGATTAAGTGGGACGTGCGTAGTTAAGTGCAACTTAATATTTAAATGGCGTTTGAGTATTCGGGCGTAAGTCACATAAAGTATTATGGACCATGCACATTTAAAAGTGAGAGCCGGTCGTGACAAAAATAATAACCTTAACGCTCCAATAAACTAAACATGGAATAGAATGAGCAGGATAGTTTTGTTGTTTATTAGAACCTGTAAAGTTTAGAACTAGAATGATGGTAATGGATCACGGAAATTCGTAGACACTTAAAACACCTGGTGATGAGTTGAAAGAATTATGGTAAATATGTTGTGTTCTCAGCATTCCCATTGACTAAGTGAAAGTATATTATACATACATAAACTCAAGCCTTTATCCCCGAAGGGGTAGGCAGATGCGCCACGAGGACCCCCACATTTCGCCTTGTACGTTCCGTCCCACGAGGCGAGCCTTCGCCATATCGGGCACAAATTCCTAACTCCGGACTGATAATGAATAGAAAAATCCAATATCGCTTTGCCCGACCCGGGAATCGAACCCGAGACCTTTGCTTTGTAACCGTACCGTAATACAACTACGCCACCAAGGCAGTCACCAATTATAACAATCTTATTTTAAATTAACTGTCTTAGAAATAGTGACGATAGTAGCCCCAGTAAATCTACCCCTACAATTAATATAGCATGCTTGTAATAAGGATACAAAGCTTCAGGCTAATGTATGATACAAGAAAAAGTACACAAACATCGGATAGTATAAACAAGATTAGGCGAAACCTTCATTTTTCACTAGCCACATGCATAGTTCACGAGGGAAATATTAGCTAGAAAAATGTTCAACTCATATTTATGTTACTGTTGTGGAGATTAAATTTATATTGTAACATACGACGGCTTCCGTGTCGCAGCGGGCGGGTAGATAGTTTGAGGAACGGGTTCGATTCTGGGAAAGACAAAATGTCCAAGCATCAGGAATGTTATATTTGTAACATTATATAAAACTAGCGGCCCGGCCCGGCTCCGCCTGGGTGCAGATACACTTTTTTATGAAATCAGGAATAATGTAGGATTATAATGGTGAAATAATATTCAAATCGGTCCAGTAGTTTCAGAGCCCAATCATTGCAAACAAGCAATCACAAGTAAGCGAACCAGTAATTTATTTATAAATCAAATCCTTCGGCAACAAAAATTTATTCTCAAACCCGAGATAGCAATCAAACCACAACACCAAGTTTCATAACCAACAGTTGATCAAATGTTTGTCAAACAGCAGTTATTCGCAATCACTGCTAGTGTCCTCGGTTCAAATTGAAGAGTTTTTACCCGTCCGTCACGCCTGTCTGGTGCAAATTGGTAAACAAAGTTTGCCAGTTATATGACCGCGGTTGAAAGCAAATATAGGCAACGTTGCTTTCAATAAATTTATATTTATATTTAAACATTGTTTGAATGGCTATGTTGATTTTGAGCATACGGTTGATAAAAAAGTAAGACCCTCGCTTGATATGTGATCTTAATCTTCTGGTGCATCCACACCGTAGTTACTTTTGGGTGAGCAATGATTCCAAAAGTTGTTATTCAGCAACATCTGATAAGAAAATGTTATTTAATGTTAGAACATATTGCCGTGTAATCTCCTTTCTGGCACTTTTCGACCTCATCGGCAATTAGTTTAACTGTCTATAAGCGGCAATGTCACTACATTTAGAATGAGACTTAGACATCCTCTCTCTCTCTCTCTTTATCTCTCTCAGTCATTAATGAATTCAATTATTAATTAAACTAAACCCAAAATTCTATAAAATGTTTTTCCACCACCGCTGCAGGAACAATGCAGGGCTGCATTCATCGGTGTTTATCAGCAAACAGAACATTACAGGCGGTGCATCACGGGCGGTTTGGCTCGGCGACAAATCGAGCTATAAATCTCGCCGCACCCTCACTATTAACTATATACGGTGCATTTACACGCCTCGCAGAATGTGGAAGAAGATTGCGGCGCTTGTGGTAGATGAATTTTAAATAGACTGTTTTGGATAGTTTTAAGTGAATTCGTGGAGTATATTTCTTTTATAAAAATTATTTACTGAAAAAAAAGTTTAAGTTGGATACCATGTCAAACCTTAGACATAAATTGTACTCTCACTTTAATTGTGATGGATAATATCGTAAGGAAAACTTAACGCTGTAAGACAGTTTCGCAAGTTTTTACAATATGAGAAGTTTATTTAACAACAAAGACTTACTTGACTAGGCAATAGGCAATTGAGATACGAAGGAATAGATGATGCTGATGATGATGTTTTTTTTTTTTTACTCAAGTCAGCAACAAAATGTTAATACTTGTTCATTCTACATACTTATTCATTCAAATTCCTTGCACTGCAACGTATTATTATTACATACATACATAAGCTCACGCCTTTATCCCAGAAGGGATAGGCAGAGAGGACACCCACATTTCGCCTTTTATGTTCCGTCCCATGATGTGATATGGGGCGAGCCTATCGCCATATCGGGCACAAATTCCTGACTCCGGGCTGATAATGAAAAAAAAAAAACACAATATCACTTCGTCCGACCCAGGATTCGAACCCGAGACCTCAGCTTCGTAGTCGTACCGTAGTACAACTACGCCACCGAGGCAGTCGTATTATTATTACAATTAATATTCCACCAACCGGCCAATGAATTCTCATAAAAAATATTATAATATCCCATTTAATCCATGAAATCCTATCAAGAACTGCAAACTTTAATATAATTGTAAAATTGAAGTCATAACTTAGCAATCACTGGGTATGAACCGGCGGGGCTGCGGTTGTAGGACGTCTCAGTATTTTATGACCCTCTTACGTGGCTCAGTGCAGTGATGTAACGTTCCTTATATGCTATAAAGTGCTTGTATTTCAGAAATTATTACTTTATATGCTTATGTACTTTAAATAAAGTTTGTAATTGGTGGACATTTATATCATGTATGAGAGGTGGACGTGATAGCTATGCAAAGGGAAGACGCATGTTTGATCCCCATGAAGTATTATATGTAAAGAAGCCATTAATTATGTTCGCATTACTGTATCAAATTAGACACACTTCTTGCATGGCATTGTTTTTATTTACTGGTGCGGTGTAGTGAGGTACTTGTCTTCGTAACAAATAGAAATGACCAAATGGTCATGAAATTAAAATTTAAGAGAAATTTATCGTTTAATTGGCATTTATTAGGGCAATATAATGGTATATAACAACTAATCATCGTTATGTGTGTACACAAGGCGTAAAAGTGAGTATATCGCAATCATACAATCCAGTTTCAAGCAGCCCGCAGAAATGTTTTGATTAGGAAGAGACGTTTGCTGAACAGCATTGTCCTTGCCAATAAATAAAAACAAATAAATACACCCAACACTAAGATCGAGTCTTGTGTCGTGGGTATCAGAAACTACGAGAGACTTTTCGGTCTCACAAACACCCAGACCCGAAAAAAATACCTGCGGATCACACAAATATTTGTTTCGGTGCGGAGATCGAACCCACGGCCTCTCGTTTCACAGGCGGCGTCTAACCAACTGCGCCACGGAGGCTGTCAAACACCAATACTCACTTACCGACAAATAATAGTCAAAATTAACGTCTTAATGCACATCAAAGCAGTTTACAGTAATGTACCATGAAGACCAAATGAACGCCCAATACCGAACGAGCTAACCACCTAATATCCATGATTTATGGTAACAAAGCTTGTACTGCGCCACGTAATTCATTTTAATGAGCCGGCAAGACAACGGTACAAGGCACGGGCCGTGTTTAGTGAACCAGATTTTATAAACAACAGCGTTCGATAGCTGTTAAGCTGTGTTGAATGTCCTAATAAAGTTTTGGTAGTATACTAGCCTCTACTGGAAATATTTGTAATAAGCCTAGAAGTTGTAGAGCGACACTACAGCTATCCTGGACTAGAACAGGTTTGCATCGGCTCGACCGATGGTAGCACAGTTTCAATGAAAATTGATGTGATTGGCAGCGAGAGTGTCGTAGGCACAGTACGCCTTCCCTTTCTTCATTTATTCTTAAAGTAGCGACTGGCATTGCACCTACGATCCACGTGAAGTATATTTTCATAAAACATTGATATGTAAAGTAGTCTATACCGACGCCCGGGGATCAACTACAACCTACAAGAAGTCTGTGGCCGTAAAAATATAATTTTACCTTCACGATGGTAGGAAGATATACTCGTATTACATCAGGTTGCGCATTATTTATCGTTTATTAAATTTTCTAAGATTATTAAAAATATTTACTCTAGTACATAAATATTATGTTGTCCTTTTGTTGTTGTCCCAATTTAAGATCCAATTTAAGAATAATAAAAATATTTATCGAAATTAACAGGTTATGTTAACTGTCAAGAAAAACTAAACTATTTGAAAATTACGGCCTTACTTTTATTTAAAGAGAAACAAATTATTTCTTTATAAAAGACCAGGTTAGCAACTTTGTTAAGTCACAGGTATTTAAGTTTATATTTATGTCCAAATAGATAAATGGCCAAACTTGCTTAATTAGAAATAACTCTACAAAGTTAATTTGGAAACGTTTTGTTATCCGCAGTACGATTATGCGAATTTGGCATACTTTTTGTCATTTTCACAAAAGAAAGTTTTTGTAATGGAACAATGCTGAACGAATTGTAAAGGACGTCATTACAACAAAAACATTGAGGATGATTTAGTAAATTTTAGTAATGCCTAATTACATTTTCCGTAGCACAATACAAAAGTTTTCGAGCAATAACACTTTTTTTAACATTCATGTAAATTTTTAAAACTTAAGTTTTTTTATACTTTCGTATATTCTTAAATAAACACCTGTCACATTTTAGAAGTAAAATAAATACAGAACCTCAAATAGTATATTCTAAGAACACCACTTTACTTTTTCAACTGCCATCAATCTCGTAGTTCCCTCACCAAGAGATAATTTTAAAAAGCATCCAGGTGGTTTCCTAAAAACCACTATAAATCCAGAAGGTATGAGAAACGGCGAATCAATGGCGCACAATTTGCAAATAACGTATCACTAGCAGAGGTTCAAAAGTTAAAAAGGTGAAAAAAAATACAGCGTGTGCCGCGCTGCCAATATCAGGCCCGTTTGTCTCCCGACTTACATGGGCAACATTTTATTTTACAATCGGAAAATTTGGTGCGCCGAAACGAAAGCTGGAAAAAAGCCGAGGCATAGAGGAATACCTTCGTTTTGGAGATGATTGAAGGGTCAATATATGTTTAAAATGCCCATGAATAATTGGAAACAAGGAAAGAGGAGTGGGCTAATTTAAAAGAGGTCAGAATATAATTTTAATTTTGCACAAAAGTTTCTGGGATGAGAAAAAAGTTTAATATATATTCGTCAGCCGAGAGTGGCAATAGAACCCATCGGGTATGTACATGAGAAGTACCCATTCCCAATGTCTGGTGGTACAAAATGTTAACTGTAGCCTACAAGATCTTACCTTGAATATTCTTAAAAGGTAACTAATAACCAATTTTAATTAGTTACATGGTGCTCGAATATCAAAGTATGCAAAAAAATGCGATATTTTATGAAAAGCCATATCACGTACAGGTAATCTCATTGGAACTAATTATAAGTTCAATATCTCACCCAACCCACCCCTGCCTTCTACCACAAAATATCAGTTTTAAACTAAAAACACTGGCCCTAAAGAATACCGGTTTGTGTTCTTAATTGGTTTTGAGTGGTGATGTATTTTTGAGTGCATGGATCGGCTGCGGTAAATAGGTTACCGCTGGCCCGTTTTAAACGAAGCTTTGTGTTCCGTTGTGTTCATAAACTAATTTGGCCAATAGGGACCGTAGTACAGAATACGGTAAGTGAAAAAATTAAATTATTTTTGGCTAAAGTCACTGCGATTTTGAGGAAATCATTTTGTAAGTTTAAAATATGGAGTTGTTATGTTGATGTCCGAACTTCATTCATGTGGTGTAAAGCATAAAATAATATGTTATAATTACCAATAAAATGTTTTTTGTAGGTGGTAGGTATTTTACATTGAAATTAAATTGTAATATTAATGTAATTTTATGGCTAGCTTTGAGCAGGTGTTTAAATTATTTTTTTAGATTTAGGTTATCGTAAGCTACGCTTACGTAATGCAATTTAATATACGAATGGAATTATACATACTTTTCAGTATTTGGAAGCCTGGGGTTTACATGTTTTGTTGAAATATGCAAACGACACCACAAGCCTTTTCATAATCAATTAATATTCTCTACAGCTAATCACAAAATAGCGCTTTAATTTCTGTCTTTTTAATTGTTGAAACAGTTTTGTGTTCGCAACTGTGTACATAAATTAATGAACGTGTAAAAACGGTCCGCTTTCTAAAATCTGGACACTGGACGTGTCGCCGTGTACAAAATAGTACAAACAAACAGAAATTCCTCAAAAAATAGTGCGTAAATACAGCAAGATATTCCAGGGACAAAAGAATTCGCACACCAAATATTGGTGGTATTTTATTTTGTTTTTATTCGAATCGGCGGGCGTACCGATTGACTGTTTGTCGGGTGGCACTAAAACCTCGAAATTAAAGCGTGGCCGAATGATTGCATCGGACTGCCGGCCGCCGTGCTGGTCGGCCAAATTGTGGCCAACGTACAACAAAAATATATTGGAAACCAACGGATTCTGGTGCGCGGAATCGAAAAGTTTGGTATAAAGTTATCTTTTTCTCCTTTTTTGGAAAAAGGAATATTTCGCGTGACTTGTACTGCGTCCAGGGCTGTAATAGAGGAAAGTCGTGTTCGCTGGAAAGTGTTGCGATTCAAGCTACAAATAAAACAAATATTTAATTATTACGATTGTTTTTTAAATAATGCCATGTTCTTTTAATTATGATTTTACTAGAACCTAATAACTGATTTTTACCAAGAGAAACCCAACCCTAGTGTCCAAAGGGACTTTATCATCAATTATTAAGGCAGCTATGAAAATCTATCGGCCATCAGGTAAATTACACAATAGCTTGTTCTTAGTCAAAAATAAAATAGTAATATTACTACGCTACAAGTAGTTGACAATTAGTCAAGTGACCTAAAAAATTTAAATCACTTGTCTGTGTTATCAATCCTTACAGTATTTACTTGATATTATTTTAGATTAACAAAATTATTGCAATGCTTTGGTGACAAGTGCACGGTACTCTGTAATCATCAGAGTATTTAGAGTATTTACCGCCAACAAACTTTTCTTTATTTCCTCAAAAAATAATAGAAGCTTCACAACCATGGTCCCTTGGAATCGCAGCTGAAGACTGTTGATTATTTCGAAATTAAAACGAGAACAATCTCGCAATGTCAAGCGAAATTATCAAGTTTGAGGGCAGACAATGAGCGTCAATGAACGGTGCCAGTTCTTTGTATTTGCGGGCATCCTGGTTTTAGTAGAGTGGGGGAAAGAGAAGCAACTACAATTTAGCATTAGTGTGAAAGAGATAGCTGGATGCAATTTGTAATATTCGTGCAGATGATTTTACTAATTTAACGTCTCATTGTTCGGTGACCATACATTAATTTAGTGGAAGAGCACAAGAACTTTATAACTTTACGAGAATTGAGATTTGATGGGTGAGTTTTTTATTTCAAAGATGCTGATTTTCCAGGTTTGAATACGGTTTAATTATGGCTTTGCAAACAGATTTTCTACACAAATATACGTGTTCATAAAGTAGGCCGCAACTCTGGATTTTGCATCAGTCTGCGGTGCCTTTAAAAGGCCCATTTTAGCAATTAAAAGCAATTCTGGAAATATAATTATTCCCCGCTACACTACAAGAATAAGTCTTTTGATATGTGTACACCAAGTCCGTCTTCACTCGCATTCAAATCTACTAATTGTGAAAGTTTAACTTGGCAACTCTTTGAAGGACGTTCGCTTAAAATTCTCCTCAAAACTCGCCTAGGTAATTACCCGTCCGTGTAATTCCGAACGAAGTCGGGTGTCGAGCATAGCGTCCAGTTCTTGTTGGGCTGGAAACTTTAAATGTTGAGAGAAAATTAAATTTATGCAGTGACGTTTTTAGTTGAATAAAAGAATCGTGTCGAAACAGCTCTGAGAATGTACAGCTTAAGATATGAAGTTTAGTAAAAAAAAATCCGTGGCGTGTTTTTGATTTGTGTGTTACACGAATCATTTTAATTTAAATTTTTTAATCAATTAGAAAAATAGGATATAGAGTCCATTATACAGATAACTGACAATATGAATAGTTACTAATAACACAGGAATAGAAAATACTCCGCGGTGAAAGTCATATTATTTAAAAGAGATAACTGAAATTAGGTTCTTGTATTTATACGAGTAATATCTTAAAAATGCTAAAATACACTACGACATGCATGGTTTTGAATTCTGATTCATAATTTATTATCAAATCCGGTCATGATTTTTCCTTTTATAATTATTAAGAGCAATATTTGGTTCTATTCTACAGAGTCCCCTTTATAAATTATAAAATAAATTATTCTTAATCCTCGATAATAACTACATAGGTATGTACGCATTAAAACTTACGCCTATGTTTCATTAGGGTAGGCAGAGACTATTGAGCGCCAAGTGCTACGGTCCATACATGTCTCATTAGCATCATTAACTGTCATTAATCTCTTCATACATGCTCGTCAGTGACGAGGACTCCATATTTTTGCTTTCTTTAATAGCTCTATTTAATTTTTAAGGGACCTGGGACGTCTCCAAAAAAAATATATTAATCTTTTGGTATTCCGACAACGTCAACCAACAATTTTCCTAGAATCCCTTAAAAGCAGCCTATTAAAACTATCCTTCAAAACCTAACAAAATTCTAAGTTAAATACAGATCGTTTATTGAATTAACAAACTAACCTTGTGGAGTAAGCTGCGAGTTAAATAGAGACGTCTTTACTCAGCTCGAATGTAAATTTTTGGCGCTCTAAGTTTACTGTTTTAATAAGAACGTTATGAGTTAAAAACTGGGTCATTTGTTAAGATAAAGTAGTTTCTGAACGAGAGCAGAATTTAAATTTTTAAACTGGAAATATAAATCTTATTGATTTTTTCATATCGGAAAATAGTGTTTGAAATTGAATGAATAGAAACGATCGCTGTTTTGTTATTCATACTGCATAGAGTGCCTTTTAAAAGCTATTGTACTTTTTATAGCATGATCTTCAATTACAGTAAGTATTATATAGCAGATCATAATGCCTCCTCTAGGGATTTCTGTATCTTCTGGTTGAAAATAGCCTGCATCCAAGGACTTCCTCATACTATACGGGGTGTCCCAAGGTGATGCCACATGGAGGGGAAGTATCTTAAATATTATTATAGATAGACAATTTTACTGAATAAAAACATATTTTTAATTTTGAAAACATCTCAAAGGTTTTTGGATAATCGCATGTCTGAAACGGGAATCGAACCCGCCATGTGATGATAAAAAAACATTATTTTGCGATACCAATCAAAAGGCTCGATTATAAGGATTATTTTCCTCCATTTAACATAATTATCATCTTAAATAAAAGGAAGACCGGAAAGAATTTGTTCCCTGAAATTCAAATACACCTTTAAAAACATATCACAAATAAATAATACAATCCATACGTACCTCAAAACTCCTTCAAACTACGCATCTCAAAACAAAACCTCCTGAAACCGCTTTTCCAAGGGCCCTAAAAAGGGATGTAACATAATTACGTCGGAGCGTTGTTCGCCGACGCCAATAAACGGAACGCATTATGTTAAGGGGCTCTCGGTCGCGTTGTAAAACTCTAAACATAAAAAGAACAAAGTAGTAATTGCTAACAAATGTGTTCTTGGGCTTCGGCCTTGTTTTCGAATACGGAAGGTCATGACTTTACTAAACATAAGGATGTGTGATGTAGGTATTTTATTTTGTTGGGTAATGTTGATTTTTCATACTTTTATGAATAAGCTACGAAATGAGTATAAATTCGATGATATATCTGATATTATAATACAAAAATCGTTTATTATTTTCTATGGGAGGCAAAGAACGTGAGGGATTCTAATCAACAACATACTGTAAGATATCAGGTCTTGTGAAATGGGTATCGGGAACTATAAGAGACTTTTTCGCCTCACGATTTTTGAAACTACAAAAACTTTTCACAATTTCCAACTACACAAATTTATTTATTTCCAACTCCTCCAATTAATTTAACTTTTTTGATTGATTTCGTTGCGGGTTAGAGACAAGTTAGACATTCCCGGAGACGCGCTGAGCTTCAATGTTCAGTGTCATTAAAATGCGTGCCACTGTTGATCCTGGCTTACAGGAGTTGCAGTGGCGGGTGTGAGGGCGGGACAGTCTACACGTGTTATTGTAATATTGTACTAAAATAATAGAACAAACATCGCCCATTAAATAACCAAAATCATTGCTTAATATCACCCTTTACGTACAAATGAACCGTCCAAAACAATAAGCCTTTAGCGCAGACAGCTCTATAATTAATGCGTGGACCTCAAAACGTCAGTGCCAATCTGTAACTCGTAAAGAGAGCAATAACTGAAATCCGGAGCGAGCACTGAAATTACGTCACTCGCTGTTTACAGGAAATTCAAGTAGGATGCTGAAGTTAGAAGGGGAATACAGTAAAGAGAAGACTCAGGTTTGATTCTGGGCTGTGGATGTATTAAAAAAAATGACGTATTTTAAGAGGTAGGCCATGCCTTTGATATTTTAAACTTGGATAGTCTTTGATAAATAGTTATTATTTAGAAGTTTAATTCATGGAAAATATCACAAGAGAGCTGCATAAATAAGATTTACCCAAAAGAAATTAAAAAAAATGTTATCTTCAATGTGATTACAATTATATCAACGTAAAATAATATTTACATTATATCCAAAAACAATATTATATGCCTACATAAAACATAATTCATGTCATAAATATCAACATAATGTAATTATAAATCAAATAGTACGTAGTGTTCCAACAAAACAAGTAACTCCATCTAGTGGCAAACTATATAACCTCTTCATATTTTGTAAAAAGGTTACCGCGGTCAGCACTACGCGAAGTTTTAATAGCTACTAATAAGTCCTTCGAAAGAACATTGTAATAGCGCCTTTTGCATATTTGAGATATTAAAATAGCATGATATTCGCATTTAGATTATATACAAAATCTGCTCACGTTTCAACGGCTTCCAGGGAGATCGCACGTTCAATTCTGAAAAAAAAAATTTTTTTCATAATAAATTGTTTCCAAGATAATGTATTTGATAAGCACTACACCACGATATAAGACTTCATATACTCAGTGCATATAAAGATGGTGTTTTAGATAATGCAGAGAAGAGCAGTAGTAGACATTAATACAACTTTAATATTGCTATAAATTTAGGCTCCCCCGGTGGCGTAGTTGTACCACAGTACGATTATTTTTCTATTCGTGATCAGCCCGAATAGGCACGTTTTATATCACATCATGGGATGGAACATACTAGGCAAAATGCCCTAATGTAGGTATCCTGTTAGCACCTCGGCCTACCCCTTCTAGGAAATTTTATGTGTGTGTAAATTTATCCTCACAAAGATGTAGTTTTCATTGTTTGTGAAAATTAATATCAAATTGATCATATCAGCAGATTGCAACTTAACCATCAAAGTCTCAGTTGTAACCGCTTTAATGCGGTTTCAGCCAGTTTTGACCGCTTCAGTCTGGATATAACCGGCGCTTCAGATGGCTTCGGGACTGAGGTTTATATTTGTGTTTTTGGGTGGATTTCTGACTGAAAGATATAATTAAAAGTGCATTATTTATTTGTAATAATTATTTTTTTGTAACGTAAAATCTCTTGTAGATTCTAATATCCACGACACAAGACATAAACCTAATTTAAGATCAGAATTATATGCGTGACATTCCTCGTTCACGAAATCTTGCTGAACATAATCGTAAGATTCCCTAATAAAATTTCACAACAATCTATAGATAGCGACCTTATTGAGCGATTTCTTTCAACCTTCATCGTCGGTCCGCCTTGACCTTAAACTATCCACAGATACACAAAGAATTTTAGACGTATTTTTGTAAAATATAGGCAAAAATACATTACAAGCTGATAAGATCTTACGCAGCCTAAGCTTATTACGTATACACAAGTGCAGATGTAAATTGGAGCACAAATTGCTGCTGTTAATGAATGGGGGAGAGACACGCGTCGAGACAAGTTCTAAAGTCATACCAACTTGGTTCATAATTGGCGAACTGCTAACTGTGTTGCAGTTAGCTCTACGTTCTGTATGCATTCGATGCAGGAGTCCTTAAATTGAGTTGATTTTGGTTTGTCGTGGATCGATTTAGGTGGAAAAATAGGTTGGTTGACCAATGATGCCACAAATTAGAGCTTTCGCAGTTTTTACCTTAAATGTACATTTAATCTTTGATGCCAATAAGCTGGCAGTGCCATGTATGAAATTCAACATTTTTGTGATAGTATAGATGCAGCGTTAATCAAATCTTCATTTTAATAAACATGTACCAGAGTTCCTTAGTTTATGTTTCGTCTTATCAAGCTACGCTGTGAAAATCATCATCACACATACATTACATTATTTTAAATTTGAATAGAAAATAGCCCGTAATCATCAACCACATCTACAACATTAGTCCAACCACCAACAAAACCCAATTAAACTTTTCATATTAAGACGGGACAGTTAAATTTTAATAACAACTCTATTCTGATCGAATCGCCAAGTTTAACACAGTTACAGCGGGCGTCGGGAGTAATTTTCAAAACTGCACTTGGAAAGTTGCGACGTCGGACGGCATCGCGTCGAAGGCTCCATTACTGGGTCGGGATGACCTGTGACGGGAGTGCAGGGCTGTGGGATGAAGGACTTGTGGGAATATCCTGGTTTTAGAATAGATTTTGGGTAGAGGTTTTGGTGAGTCAATTTAATCTGTACTAATTACGATGCGAACTCAAAATATTATTGCAAATGTTTTGAGTAGACCGACCAGATTGTGTTTGAAAGTATTTGGAAATGTAATAATTATATGCATTTCACTCAAATAATCTGTATCGATACATGGGACCTATCTGCTATGACCGGCAAGAGTTAATTCAATGCTAAATGAAAATGTCGTATTTTTTATATATACGCAATAATACGCATTTTGTCAAAATATTATGATTTTTTAGCTTGATAATATTGTATTTGGTAATTTTACAAAACGTGGGATTTTAAAAATAATGTAGTGTTAAAAAAATAAAACTACACAAAGTTTGCGTTACAAATTGTGCTGTAATAACATTGTTGTTTACATAATATTATACATTAGTTAAGGCAAACTATAAATGTAGCCTCCGTGGCACAGACCCAATTAGACGCAGGTTATGAAATGAGAGACTACGGGTTCAATTCCCGCATTGCGGTAAATGTAAGTATTGTTACATTTACCCCTTTACATATAAGGCATACGTTTTCTTAACATTCTATCAAATGAAGTGTCGGTAACTCTGTGTGCATTTACCCGAAGCCATAAAATCCTTATATAATTATTACATAATACAAACGATATTCAATACTGATTATGGCTGTTGAAAATGTTGATAGTTATAAAACATATTAAGCTATCTATACTATTTCATAAAAAAAAGATCAAATAAATGAATCACATTTTATATAAACCCATAAATTCATCCAACACTAGTTCTGAATAGCTTAAACTATGAACATTTTGTTTGTTTTGCACCGTGAAGCTCGACGGTCACGAATGACAAAACATGCATTTTAATTTATACTATTTTCCTGCCGAATATAAATAGAACTAAATAGTGATGCTAACATTTATTTAACAAATAATACTTTTTGATATTTTAATGCAATTCTTCTAACTCAAATGTAAAAAAAGTTAATTATTTAAATGTCATGTTAACTAACCAACTGCTGCATATTATGTGACTAACGAGCAACAGTAACACGGGAAGAGCTGACACCGAACATTTAGATACCTAAGGCAAATCTCGTAGGGACACTAGCTTTTCTCTATCACGGAATGAAAACAAACGTAAGCAATAGGTTTGCCTGATAATCAAAGTCAAAAATATTTTTCAATAAATGTACTACCGAAATCTTTATAATGGAATATTTCGCGATATAATATGGACATAAAAAAAATTAAAAAATCAGTTTATTCTTGTTTGAAACAATAAGAATCTCAGTAGATACATACTGCTTATCATTAAATAGTTAGATTATAAATGTAAGCTTTAGATACATGTACACACTTGTTGAGAAATGACAAGGAATCGCCAAGACTCTACTGTAGAGCTCTCACATCAATAGCGTCACTTTGTATACAGCCATGGTATATACAATGACTGCATTGAATATCCTTATAAGTGTAGTGTAATATAAGTAGAATATCAACCGACAAAATGACGCCGACGAAAAGCGATATAAAAATTATGATTCCCTTGATCATAGCAGGATATACTACAGGCTGAAACTGAAATACGATCCACTTGTGTGTTATTGTAAATACTACTGAGTACGGTAATCATCATCCGAGCGGATACGAATCCTATAACCAACTATGCCCCAAATATCCCCAAACAAAACACAGCAGCACCGTAACACAAGTAGAGCATCCCATCCCTAGTGTTGCGGTCTCAGAAACTAACTAACAGCGTTACAGAGTTGTCGCTAAAGAGCGTGTAACGCGGGATAGCGCCTCGGTCGGAAACTAAACTCTAATTCGATTTCTAAACACGTATGCGCGACGGTTTGTTGAAAAATAACTTTACGCCAGCACAAATTCAACACCGTTTTTCGCCTGCCTGTTGAAATAACACTTTGTCGGTGTTTCGGCGAGTTTTGTTGGGCGAAACTATTCTTTATATCGTGTTGCACGTTCGGACGGTGGAGTGAAATATAATTTTATGTGGCAATGTGTTACCATGCTCTGTAACTGGTTTGGAAAGACTTGGTTTAGGTTACTTGGATGTCAGCATGTATGAGGTGGTTTGCCGGGTGCAGAACGAATACTTCACAGTGACCAACATTAAGGAATTACCTTCAATTGGATATGTCTTTTGCCAACCAACTGCTAAGACTGACAATATATAAATGATGAAAAATCATTTATTTTACTCAACAAATATAGAGCATTCCATAATCAATTTAAATTACATATAAATTGATTATAGGTTTTTACTTTATTAGACAAGATAACTTATAGAAAAAAAATTATTAGATCTAATTAATATTTTAAATTAATTTTTAAATTTTATTAAAAAAACTGTACCCTTACTAATCACATGAAAGCATTTCTAATAATGGAATAATAATAATTTTAACCATATAATGGGATTAAGCGGCGTCAATCCACAAGACAATACATCATCTAGTACATTCCACGTCGGTTTCATTCATCAAACGCGTCTTTTGAGGGCCTTGTTGTAGGGCTGAAATTGATCTATCGATACGGCACAATATTTCAATGGAATTGTTCAAAAGAGTACAATCTAAAAATAAGAATAATAGTAAAAATTGAATCAAAATGCAGCAGAGTGTTAATGTAGTAGTGATGTGTAGTAGAGTTGAAATAAAATGTTTTTTTTACATGCTATATACATAATTATGAGACTAAAGCTTTTGAAAGAAATATCCAAAATGCTTAAAAACGTTTGTAGAAAGATAATCAAATTTAAAAGACATTAAAATGAATAACAGCATTCAATAAAATTTGCATTCACAAAATATTAGACTAAAAAAGAAAAGAAACGACTACATTTACGACTTGTACGATTTGTTAGGGATTTAATATTTTCAAAAATCATTAACTACAGAATAACTTCTGAAATTATATGCATGTACAAAATAACCACCTAAATCTCAAATAAGGTATTATTAAGAAACATCGACAAAACTCTACAACACGGCTCTACCATTATAATCAATCTTTTCAGTACAATGACACCTCATGTCGATATCATTTACAATTTGCAGCACGCCGCCCTAGAATCATTGTACAATGCGGATTTTGAGATGCTTCTTCGTATCAGCACTGTCAAAGGCCAGTACATATAGAGATCTGTGAAAATCCGATAGTCAATGGCTGCATTTGATTGGGTTTGGGTATAGAAAAGGAATTAAAAAATAATTATTAGTTTGGTTTTGTTATTTTGATTCATTTTGATTTTTTTATAAACATGACAGTGACAAATATAAATAACTATCGTGAATAAAATAGTAATTGTAAATGTATATTTATTTATTTGTAACAAACTACTTTCAATCTGGCGATAGGCATCATGGAACGGAACATACAAGGCGAAATGTGGGTGTCCTGGTAGCACCTCTACCTAGCGTGCCGGTCTGGAAGGCCAGATACACTGACATACCCCTTTTGGCCTCCCCCGGGGTACCGAAAGGGGAGCTTAATAGCTTTTCCTCTTGGAAAAAAAAAGCACCAAATTACTTTGTTTCTTGTTCGATACAGTATTATGAAATATTTAATTTATATTTAAAGTGCTTAGGAAATTATTTTATTTTATAAACTTAGGTATTTATATCATTATTTTATTTTCAGAATATAATAAAAAAATTACACATAACGCTATATTTTCATACATTTTATCTTTTTTTTCCTTTAAAAATATTTTTTACCACTAGTCCAATCGTTTGTCTGTCTTCACAAATTTTAAATGAACTAAAGTCTCAGCTATTTGCCGAAATGTATTTACATCGTTAGTTGTAACTATATTTGAGTATACTTTTAGCAAAGCAAGACCAGTACAATAAAAGCAAGCCAGCTCCCTTACAGGGCCGGCGCAAGGCGGACGTGAGGTGACCATTTACCTACATGAATTTACAAATTAAAGGGAACACATTTAAGAAGCTTTATTTAACTAATGGAAATAAATGATTATTTGAAATCATTAAAGCTAGACCATAACTTGTTTTACAATCATTACAAAATAATGATCACCGCTTTCACACACCTATGGGTTATTGCGCAACAGTGTACGTGATAGCTGACTAGGCAAATAGAGAAGAAAGCGATTAGCCGGTGGGATCGGAACAAAATCATTGTGTCGGCCACGTAAAAACCACAGACTTAATAAAATTTACGTGAAGTCACTAGATGCAAGCTTCTTCTAACAGCTCCCTGTGAGAATCGTTGGAGGAGGCCTAAGTTTAGCAGTGAACTATCTGTAGCTGAAAATGCTGTTCCTTCATTCTTACGAGAAAGACCCAGAAAAATTGTCAACCACGTTTTTACCCCCAGAATTAAAGCCTCACGCCGCCACTGCCCCTCAAACGCAGTTAATTAACTGAGGGCAGTTAGCGCGCTAACACTTCCAACTGCATTTGTCAGTAAACATATTGAAGAAACTTGCGGTTCTCGCTAATCGATTTTCTAACGTTATTGCGGTGTAATTCGTGTGGGACTGATTTACTACAAAATAGCCTTGTTGTTAGATATTTGAACGTTGAAGAGATCAACTTGCCTTTTATTTTTTAATTAACAGAAGTAATACTCAGTGGAGTCTGTGTTTTTTGATATTTTAGTTAAGAAATTTCTCGATATAGATGACTTGCAGCTGAAAAATGTTGCAAAAATATTTTGTTTTTTCTACAAAATGAATAAATATAAGGACAACAAAAACGGCAAAACTTTATTACATTAAATTAGATTCTTTATTTGTTATCATATTTATAATAAATAAGCACAAGTTTCTTTTATAAAAATGTGTAAGTATTATTGGTACCTTCGATTTCAGAAAAAGTCATAATTAATTTTTATACTAAAAGGATGACCTAAAAAAAAAAATTAGTATTTCAAACAAATAAGTATTTCCTATCATGAATGTCAGGTTTGGGGTTCTAACCCAGGCTTCCTTTCGGGCTTATATCTGGCGCCTTAGACCACTCGGCCACCCTGACAATATTTGTAGTAGCGATTTTAAGGTACCTCAATTGCATTCATCTGTAATGTTGGTTTCAAAACACGTCAAAGGGGACTTTAGATACTGACTAATTATTGCCTGTGCTAATTTAAGTTAAATTTAACTTTAAGTATTTAACTTTAAGTTTATTAACTGAGTAAAGTCGAACAGTTCAGTTATCACGTGAATTGCGATGTACAAAAGAAGTTTGTAATTTTTTTGCCGTGTTGTTTTTTAAATTGGAAATATTAAAAATCTGGTTGCAATGTCTAAGATATTATAAAATCTAACAATACCTAGAAGAGAAACCTTGGTATTTCTGATTATTATTACGACAAAAATATATGAAATGAATGACCTAAAGCAAAAAATAAGTTTACAGTAAGCAAAAACAATTCATAATCAAAACAGGAAATGTTGCCCTCAAAAAATAAATAACAGAACCGCGCTTAACAGAACCCATTCGGAGGCTAAAAGCAATTCAATACAAATAGCATTATAAATAAAAATTGCAAAGTTTCTAAGCTCAAAATCCTAGACGGCTAAACCAACATCTAGACACGTTTGTAAACGGCAAATCGAAAAACTTTAAATGGGTCCAATTTCCACTGGCCCCCCTTCTTCCGCACCCCTCGCCCCTGGCTTTGCCCCCGAGACGTGGGGCAATTAAAAGAATTGCCCCACGACGATTCAGCCCGTCGAATAACATGGGGACGTACGGGGCAATATTTGGCCTAGCAGCGCAGTGAGTGATCTTTTTTTTTTAATAGCTTGTATCTATGGAACGTATCTGCGGAATATCTGAAATAAGGTATTTACTGCTGCCTAAATATACTTATAAGATATAGGGATCATAGCCTTATGGCAAAACATTTAAAATTTAAAAAGAAAGAAGTCAGGGAGAAGCATAATTAAGTAGGTATTAGAAGAATTTCGGCAATATTCGAATGCGCGTCCAAAAATCCAATACGGCAAATAGCTAAAATATAATTTGGCAGGGATATAATTAATAATAAATAAATATCCCTATATATCCCTTTCTTATGAAAACGACACTTTTATATTACATGTGTCATGTCAAAAGTATTAAAAACTACATAAAACTTTATCTACAATACGCAAAACAAATATTTGCCAACTAATTTTAAAAAATACCCGTGGGGAAAATTGCAATCTGCCGTTTCATATCTGGCTTCTCTTGCTACGTTACTGAGGCTGTAATTGGATTTATGCCCACTTTGACGACAGGGCTGACCGACACATCGTAGGAGTTAAAAACTGAGGAAATGTGGATGAACTCGTTGCATTTATGCTTGAATATATAAATCAATATAGAAGAAGGTAATATTATTTTATCAAGTTAAAATGGCTAATATTGTCTTGAAAATGTTAAATCACAAAAGCCACATTAATTGCTTACTTCTTTAAAAAAAACACATCTTTACAAAGCGAGCCATAAAATAGCAAAAGAGGTTTGCAATATATCCTCTTTTGGTGGTAATTATGATTATTAAAAAAAAATGATATAACAAACGCAGCGTACAAACACGCAACAGGCACCCGTATGTATCGTCAGAAACGATCTCCGGTACCGCTCCTTGTTCTTTTACGTCGTTACACATAGAATTAAGTCTTAATGGTCTAGTTGAAACACCTCCAATTACTGAAAAAAAATCTAAGCCCGGCTTACCTAGTTTTTTTTAATGGAATAGGAAGTATTTCTTGTGAGTTTTCGCTTTAATTACGAGTGGGCCGCGTAATGTGCGTTGGGATTAGTGCGTATAGTGGAATATTTTTATTATAAGTAGCGCTTTAATTTTTAATTTTAATTAAGTCAGTGGTCTAGTGCCTATTGCCAGCCGATGGTTTCAACGATGACGTGTTAGCTATTTTCAAGGTTAACGTATTAGTTGTGTATTATATTGTATAGGTTGAATTAAATGATAATAATAATATAATTGCTCGAGTTGTAACTGACTCAGAGAAATTAATTAAAATTAAAATCAATCATTTTAGGTTTTTAAAATTATCTGATTGTGTAAAATTGCAAAATTGTAGTATTTCAAGTCTGTATCACCCGCAGGCATAAGCAGAGGTCATATTAGTATTCTTTGTGAACCTGGAATCACAACAAGCTCGTCCTCTGACATCTTACAACAAAAATGAGCTAAGCCAACTGTGGGTGGCATTAGTAACACTTCTACCTACCCCTTCAGAGAATCGAAATAATCATATATTAGTGTATAACATTAAACTTCACAAAAGCCTACAAAACATACCTTACTATTGAATAAACTAGTACGTGACGACAGCATGCCCCAGGGTTGCTACATTAAAACAAGAAACGAATTTAAACAAAGCGATTGCGTCACAAAGCGAGCGGTAATGAGGCGTCCCTCTCCGTATAAAGTTGCCAGCTTAATGTACTTTATACACTATAAAAAGGATACAATTTTTAACACGTCGTTTGGATTCACGGGAGCGTGTTATGGGATGGGGTTAGGGGTCTATGTTTGAAGATGTAGCGTTATAAACGTTAATATGACGTTGCTAATATAATATTTGCAAGGACAATATACACAGGCCGGCAGAATTAGAGTAACAAGTATCAAAAAATACTTTTATTTTATTTTGTTGTGTGTTTGTACTAGTGATTTTTGGTTTAGATTTTCTTAAGAAAATAGAGATAGAAAAAATATAAAAAAATCTAAATTTTATTCGTTTTAACAATAATAAGACCTTTTCAAGTGATTGTAGGCATTTCGCTCTTATGAGTGTTGTTAACGAAAATTGAGTTTACTTACGTTTTTAAGCGATGTCGAGTAACTTTACTGACATTCTTTGGAGAGTTCACATCCTGTAGAATACAAAGCGAGAGATGTAACTACTGCTGAAACTCCAATAATTGTAGTAAAGACGAATAAAGGTCACACCTTCCGTTTAGTGCTTGGCGCTTTGATAACTATTGTTTTTGTGATGAACTACGATGTTTAACTCTATAGAGGGACAAAGTCAAATCAGAGAAAGCTGTGACAATTTTTTGAATAGTCACAGTTTCTAAAAATTAGACCTTTTTAAAGCCTTGGATGAGCATTTTATAGAGGTGGAAACTTTGAACAAACTACATACTTCTAATCAAATAAACTCATTTGATAGCATGACTCTTATTATAGCCTCCGTGGCGCAGTTGGTTAGACGCTGGTGATGAAACGAGAGGCTGCGGGTTCGATCCCCGCACCGAGACAAATCTTTGTGTGGCCCACAAGTATTTGTCTCGGGTCTGGGTGTTTGTGGGACCAAAAAGTCTCTTGTAGTTTCTTTATAAGTAAAATGTTAAATTATTTACCGCTCCGTTTATGGTTTAAGGCATCCCATTACGCTAGCTGAAAAAATAACATGTTTTGTAATTTTGTTTCCATCGGATTCGTATTAAAAAAAAATCAAATTACGTGTCAATGTTGATCTATAGTGTTTTATGTTTGACTAGATCAAAGTTCCATTTTCACAGTAAATACATTAAATTTAAACTCATCTATTTCATATTACATAATTATATTTTTTATACATATTTTGTCGTTATTCTTAATAATAATAAGCAATAATGATGAGACTAGCATGTCCTTTACCTGATTATGTTAAGCGTCACGCTTGTATGGACAAGCGTGACGTTTAACAACATCAGGACAAACACTAGCCACCAATTACACCTTATTATATTCTAAGCACTGCATGGCTCTGCATTGCCCTCGACTCTCCAAAAAATTGGAGTTTATTATTATGGTCTGCACCTTTAATTCGAACTGTAATCTCATATACATAGTTTACATGAAGTTCATTATATGGCATAGATTGAGAAAGAAACCATGTCACTTCATTGACATCGTATTTAATTGTATCAGCCAATAAACGCCCTACTGTAGGGCACGGACCTCTAGAGTGGTTAGGCCATATAGTTATCTTCATCAACATAATTAAAATTTTATCAAAAAAATTATAAATCGCCAAAAATAACATAAAATGATTAATAAAACAGTTATGTTCGTATATCTGGCAAATAACAATATGAAATGCAATTACCACAGCAGACTTGCCTACAATAGTATTAAATTCGATTTTGATTCGGTTCAGTATCCAACAGAACGGTTATTGGCAACTTAATTCTTGAAAGCAGGTTAGTCGAATGCTTCCTAAATTTAGTATGCATTGACGTTCGACTGGCTTATAGTTCTGTTATCAATTGCAACTTGCAAGATATTATGAATTAGGGGAAACTTGATGTTTGTTAGCGGCTTTTTAAGTGAGCCGATGAAACTTTTTGTTTGTATAATTAATTACATTCTTAATCACCAATTAGATAAAATGAAAATATAAGAATCATGCAATATTTTTGGAATGCTATTATTTTCATTATAATCTGTACCTAATACCAATATAATCTAGTAGTGTTATCTTAGACAAATAATTATGTTTAATGTGACATATTGGTCATACAGTTAATAAAAGTCCTTTACCATTGCTTCCCATATATATGGACAAGAACATAACACAAATTGCTAATTGCATTAAAAACAATTTGGCTTTACAACAATTATCTCAGCACGATTAATCAACGTGAAAAAAAACAACAACATCCAAATTCCATTATCATACAGGACTCGAACCGTCAACATTTAGTATAAAATTATATGAGAGCGAGCACTTAATTATAATGAAGTGTACATTCAGATGGAGTGTTGCCAAACTACAAACATCGGTAGTCGATTTCAAACAATACCCCCGCACTATTAATTCGATATTTATAGTAAATGGTGTGAATAGACACGATCCTCGCATAGATATGGTTTTACGTAAATATTTATTGTCATTTGTGGATAAATATCAGCCTGTAAACTTTCTTTTTTTGGCTTTTGCCGTCAAAAAATTAGATGTTTTTAATGCTAATTGCCAATTGAAGGTTATTTTTATTGCTATCTATAAGCCACACGCATTTTTAAAAACATTATTTGGAAATTATAGCTTCAGAACGTCCCAAACCCCGAAAATACTTACAAGTATGTTACTTCTGGGTTGTAATTATACATCTGAGTATTGGATGTATTCGTGTTTATTTCAAAGTATGGAGAGTTTATCATTTCTCGGTTCCCCCTAATCCCACATACGCCTTTACCCAAAATAGTATAACTATTTTGTTGCGTGCTTTTATTTCCGACATTTTGTTGGATATCGAACGCTAGCGGGTGGAGGGAAACGCCGCTAGCTACAACTAACCAATTAACTCTTTTTATGAAAAACTATATCAAACAAACAATAACAAAAAATCCTAAATACAAGGGTTTTCTCGACAAGGCTGCGCGGGGAGGGGTATGAGTGGGGGGAATAAAGTTGCGACTCGAATAAACGTGATATTTTGCGGGTCCGTCGTAAAGAACACGCGTCTGCCAACCGACTCAGCGAATGACGGGGGTTTGTTTATAGGGTACGATACGATGATACGACTACGACATGGCGAGAACTTGTTACGATATACTGCAGCACTGTTATAGTAAAAGGCAGGTAACGCCCAATGAAGTCAAGAGTTCGTGGGTATAAAGGCGCAATAATGAATTGGTACTTCAGTTGTACAAAAGAGAAAGAGTATTTAAAACTACGATCAATAAAATAAATAATTAAGAAGTTTCATACGATTAATTTCAGCATGATATTACACCGTGCACTAAGCAAAAGCATCTCCCGTAGCTTTTTTTTATGGCAATATGCCGTCGAAATTGATTTTAAAATCGATCAGGTTTTATAGTTACTTTACCAATCGCAATTAATGTCATTTGAAAAATTCGCAGTAGTATACCCATAAAAAATGGCACATAGTTTCATTTCATGGCCTCCAATAATAAAACTGAAGAAATGAGTAGTCATACTAGACAATTTCATAGATAAACTTAATCAATATGTCGGATAATATAAAAGCACCTCATTTTGAATACTGTGAGCCAGTCTACAAAGTAACTCCGATCTTTATTGACGTTAAACGAAGCGCGAGTGACAGATAAAACCCGATTATTATGAAGTGTGTGCACTTCTGTAACTCTAAAATTATTATTGAAATCTTGTTTTGTAAATGTTTTTGACGAATGTATTTTAAAATTCCAAAAGGTCAGTAGGATCTCTCCCGAACGGAAGTATATTAAATATTGATAATTTACCGTCCCCATATTATACTGGCAAAGATAATGTTTTACACTTCAATTATAATTTTATGACCTACTTGAAAAAACCCCTTTTAATATAATAACGGATTTTATAAAAACGTGTATTTTAGGTGGCAATATCCTGCATAATTTGTATTTTTTTATCTGGGAATTAAATCCAAAATTCCCAAAATACAGATATTTAAAATGAATGCCTACTTTTTCGTTACGATAACTAAAAAAAAATTGCCACTCTCTATATAACGACTTAAAAAATGTGTATATTCTACGTAACATATAAAGAATTACTCCAATGGGTCATAACAGTAACACACCCAACTTCCCGTACCGAACAACGTCATTACCCGGGTACGTCCGCGGCTCATTACACAACGTGCGGATAGAGTCACGCGCGCAGCACGTGAGTACTGGGACTCAAACACAGACATAAATCGTAAGGAGTCGGAGAAGGGTGTAGATGTTTTACTAGAAAACAGGTTTCAGTAACCTTTTTCATTTTATGGTAGGTATACTGAAAATTATTTTCTTGAAAGAAAATTCTATTTCTGAATTATTTATAGATAGGTTGGTGATAATTTAGAAGAAAGGAATGCAAATGCAAAGAGTATGAATTCACCACCACCACTATCGAATATTTGATTAAGATGGCCTTACTTTACTACTTTACCTTTACTACGCTGTCTTGTTGCGTGTTGCAGACAACACAGAAACTCTAAGATCATAACATTTAGTTATATAATTTGCCTGCAGTTTGTTCAATACATGTATTATAGAACAAATTAATTTCACGAGGCAAAAACTCATGCCATACAATGATCTCTCATCGTCAATCAAACAATGTTTCCAATAAAACAAAACTGAATCCCAATAAACTCAATCTAACTGAATTAGATACTGGAAAAAACACAAACAGAGCACTCAAAATTGAACCTCATAAAATTGCGTTTCGATTAACGGAACAGAAAAAACTGGGGGAAAAATGGAAAAGGCTCTCACGGCCGTTCAATATTTCGCAGTGATTTAAAATCGCAATGCGGAATTTTGATTACCGATGCCTTTTTAGACAGTTTTTCAACTGGTATATTATATTTTGAGTTACTGAATGTTGTTTTCGACTGTGGAAATGTATGAGGCATAAGCGATATTACGATTTTAATTTTCTTAGAAATCAGATTACATAAAAGTATTTCTTTTTCCTAGAAAATGTTAAAAAGCTATCTTAAAACCTCTCAATATAGTGCATCAGCTAATCTTGGCCAAAAATGGAAGAGAAGTAATTGTAAGGCCACATTCCAAACCCAATATCCTAAGCATCTAAATGACCTTCAGTTGACCCCACGGAGCCTCTACATTGATTCTGAAGCAGGAATCAACTAATATAACACTGGCATAAATATTTCAACCATTTAAAAATACAATTAAATTAATAAGCTGCCTCGGTGGCGTAGTTGTACTACGATACGACTGCAAAGCTGAGGTCTCGGGTTCGAATCCCGGGTCGGGCAAAGTGATATTGGATTTTTCTATTCATTATCTGCCCGGAGTCAGGAATTTGTGCCCGATATGGCGATAGGCTCGCCCCCTATCACATCATGGGACGGAACATACAAGGCAAAATGTGAGTGTCCTGGTAGCACCTCTGCCTATCTATTCTGCGAAAAAAGCTTGAGTTTATGTATGTATGTAAATTAATAAGCAAATTTAAACAGATCTCAATATAAATACGTGAAATGCGTTTTAAGCGGAAAATGCGCGAAATCCACTTTGGTTGTGTATTTCAGGGCATTTTGTGCTTCCTCATTGGGAGTCTGAATAGAAATAAATTTGAATAACGGCGGATGTGGATTTGTTTGTACACGGACGAAAAAATATTGTAGATACATTTAAATACGAATGTCGGTGATACGGATATTTTTTAATAAACATTGAGCTTTTCAGAAACATACCAATAGTTCCTGAGGCCCAGTGAATCTTCACAGTAGGAATAAATATTGAATAATCATAATATTATGTAAAGAATAATACTGTGATAGTTTAATATGAAATAAAGATAGAGACTTCCATGTACTTACTATTTCAGCTTATTTAAACAAAAGCCAGCAATACCAAGAAATGAGGGCGAAATCTTACCGAATCTCGATGTCGCAGGCTTGACTTAAACCTTCTTAGATTGCCGAAAAAACGGTATATTAATTAAAATAATAATATATTTCTTTAAATAAAAATAAATCGCCATGACGCGGTTGATTAAATAGCCACTTACGAAACGAGAACCAACAGTCTCGATTTCCGTACCGAGATAAATTAATGTGAGGTGAATAAATATTTGTATCGGTTCTGGGTGTAGTGAGATAAAAAAGTGTAGTTTCTGATAACATAAAATATATTTTAGCGTCAAATCAGGTCTATATGTTTCGCTATTGGGTGTATTTATTTATTATAAATCCCGGATATACTGAATAAACCATCTCTGCGAGTTTATTATAACCGGGTGGCGCTGTATTTGAATTTCAAATGCATTCACGGACACGCGAGGCGCGGTACGTTATGGCGAAAAAAATGGCATAAATATGACACGGGGTTGGGGATTAAAACATACTTTGATGCTTTACTGTACTAGTTTAGGGGCTGGTTCGAATTTGCACGGGTTGTATCGATATTTCGTTCATAACGATCCATCCGAACGTAATTTTATTTGCGATTTACGTATGAAGGGTAAATAAACAAAAATACTTGACAAAGTAATTCATAAATTATAATTTGGCCTTAGAATACTGAGCATATTTGGTAAATTTATTTATACCATGATGTGAAAAACTCTAAAACACTTTTAACATCGTAGGTTCTAGTCTGAATTTTATTAATAGATGAAACCAATTACAAAAATAGAACGGAGAAGTAAAAAATATTACCTATTTCATTGTACTTGTACATTTGTTTCACGTAACGCTGCCTACGCGGTAGCGGTTCGCGTAGGCGTGCTACGATACTACGCGCCTACGCGCTGGCACTCAAACTTACATATTTACCATGGCACTTACTAAGTTTTCCTTGATTTTATTATGACTACTAGACTTATCAAAAAAAATATGTAGATCGGTCCTATAATTGAATTGCAAATTACTGCTATATAATTATGTATATAATATCTTCGTAAGTACCAATTTTTGCGTAAAACATTAAGAAACTTTCGTATTAGGTTTATTTTCGTATTCAAATGTTAAGAGTTCACATGTAAAACAATTACTAAAATATGTAAGTTTAATAGAGTATAAAGTAATAAAACAAAATATACAGGGTATATCAAGACCCCGACCGAAAACGAAGCCAAGTGATAGTATTAGTGACTTCAGACACAATGCAAGTAAAAATTTCTCAACAAAAATCGGCAACTTTTTTTTTGTAATTTTTTACTTATCGTCGTATTTGGGTGATAAATACATAGCTTTCCCAAAATAATGATGTAGACCTCTTTATTTCTAAACACTCAATGGTACGTAAGCGTTTAAATTATTATTTTCACAATACCTAGGTATTTACCACCCAAAAAAGATGATTTTTAAAAAATCAAAAAAAAAATCTGTCGCTGTTTTGTTGAAATTTTTATTTGCATCGTGTCTGTAACCACTAAAACTACCACCTGGCTTCCTTTTCGGTCGCGGTCTTGAGATACCCTGTATATCATCCGACGGTTAGTGATTACTTGTGTTTCATCTTGCCCCGGCAAAGTGACTGTACCATACGAGATAATAGGAACGATATTGTCCAGTAAGAGAACCGATTGGCAACAGATAAGCATCTCCTGCAACTCGATACAATTATGACGGCGCGCTTTACTGCTTCGTCGCTAAGTGTGATATCCTCTTATGATGCTAGAAGAATTGGAGATAGCCTAACTCTGAGAAAGTATGCGGTAGGAAACAGGGAAGTGGCTGAAATTTAAGATTTGCTGGGCCACTGGCAGCCCTACTGCCGGAACTAAATGCAACAATAATTGCTTCACGTCATCTTTGACATAATAATAAACCGGTTGTGCCAGTCTGTTCATGTTTTTTTTTATACAATAGGTCCGGGAAACGAGCAAAAAGGTCACCTGGCGGTAAGTTATCACTGCAGACCATGATCATCCACAACTTTTGGAACATAAATGTGTTGCCGGCCCATGAAATCGGGGGAAGGAACAAGGAATGGAATGCTGTACTATTTCGATCATCATGTAGTAAAGACACACATGCCTCGGCCAATTTAAAATTATATGTCATTTAGAAAACACAGCTCTTATTTTTTATTTCTATACATTATATTATTTTCTTATCTTATCTGTGGAAACATGTGTATAGTTTCATTACTCTGTTTTATTTTTTGTAACACTGTATGTTCCCTTAAAAAATTAAAATAAATAAATAAATACTGTTTTATACTGTTTAATCTCATAATCACCCACTGATGAGCACGAGACTCCTCTTTGTAGAGGAGATTAAAAATTAAGAGGGTTTAGGCCAATACGAATTAGGCCAATTTTCTGATACCCATCCTTATTAAAAGTTATCAAACTTTTCTATTTAATCGGTTCATTGCCATCGAATCAATGACCTCTCAAGGGCAGCCCTAAAAACCGAGAGGGCCACTCAACAGAACCTTTGAAACGTTTTAATTTATTAATTAAAACCCTAAACAAATACTTATTTTCAGTATCGGTGAGTTTTACATCCGTTTAAAAGTCGAATCAAAAATTTGTCCAGTTTGGTAACACAGTTGAGAGTAATGCAGAAGCTGAAAGTAGATTTATGATTTTACGTCAGAAATTCACATTTCATAAATCTAAATGTTCTTCTTAGATAGTTCATCTTCATTTCCTATTTTTAAGAATAAAATGATTACATTTTGAGTCGTTGCTAATAAATTATAATATGTTATACAATTCAGTAGTAACGATTAATGCGTGACATATTGAGACTTAGTATCATAAGTCCCAGAGAATGGCGAGCATAGTGGAATGCCAAGAAATGTTTTTTTTTATTCGTGGTGTTGTTTGGTAAAACAGAATACTCTAGACAAATAAGCATAATCATTAAAAGGTGTGTATTCTGAGCTATCAGGAACTAATAAATTATATGTATTTTAAAGCCTCTAAACCACACCGAAAGAAAATTTATTCGACTCATATCACTGATCTTCTATTGTGTAACCTTGTAGCAAAGAAAGGAGTTATAATTAAATCTTATTAGCTTCTCTATTCCATATCATGCCGAACTTTGACTACTGTTCTTCGTTCCACTGCAGCACCATCACTGTCAAAGCAAACAATTCAAAATACGCCGTTGCGCCGCTCCAATGATGCTTTTAATTAACTTAACCTTATTTTGATGGCTTACAAATTGTCTCGCTGTATTTTATCATTTCGATTTAATCGCCGGATCACAGGTCTATTTCCGTTTTACAGCCCTTAATTAAGTTTTGTTTTGGACGTTAAAACGTTTTATTTGTGCGTAACGTTCTGATTGCGTCGCTTGGGCCTGAAGGTCTGAAGAAATTTAGTATCGATTTAAAATTTTCCAGTTAAATGTGTGTTATTAAAAATCTCTAATAAAACAAATTAATTGTTTAACAGCTGTTACCATTTGGGACTGAAAGTTTGTGTTCATGAGGGACGGAACAAAATAACTTTTTGCCACCTAACGTTGTTACTACTTAAACTAAACATAAAATATTGAGAGACTATCTGCTATAAGAACCTTAGTACCATCGTTTATATTTTTTTGAAGTGAAACTTCTTTATCGGGGTTGGAAAAAATTTTTCGTTACGCGTCACATTCTTCCGTTACGCGCCATCTTTTTTTATTTAGTAAATTAGTACCCACTTCAGTAAGCCACACCCCCAACCGTTTCCAAGCCCCACCCAAAATTTTAAGTCCCACCCACTTTTTTGTAATTTGATCCTTACCCCCCCTCTGGCCTTGCCCCCACCCTAAATCCAAAACAGTGCCCAATAGCCTCCCCACGAAACCTCCCCCCCCCGCCCCTACCCCCACCTAAAATTTTTACCTCACCCCCCCTATTCCTATCTCCGCCAATATCCATCGTAGACCCATCGACCCTGGGTTCATTAGAACCGGCTCGGTGAGGCCTACAATCCTGCCCCAACAGAATTCCCGAATTCCCCCACCACAACTTTCCCCACCCAAAAATATTTTAAGGTGCCCAATAGCCCCCCCACGAAACCTAAACCCCCCCCGCCCCTACCCCCACCTAAAATTTTTACCTCACCCCCCTAAACCTATCTCGGCCAATAAAGGTCGTGGACCCACCGAGCTTGGTATCCTCGGAACCGTCTCGGTGAGGGCTACAAATTGGCCCCGATAGAAATCCCAAATTCCCTCAAAAATTTCCCCCCTCCTAAACTTAAACTTTATTTAATTTAGCTTTATTTTACCAATTCTGTAAATTTGTAAATAGTAGATCATTTTTCGAAAAATGATGTCATAAAGAAGTTTCACTTCTTACGTGTGTACACTAATACACACACACATTTTTTTCTTAATTCAGGGAATATCAGTTCTACGTTTCAGTGTACCCACTGATAAAAAGAAAAAGAAATAAATTAGATAGCAGATAAGTATGTGTATAAGTCGTGATTGAAAATTAAATAGCCTCGATTATATTATTACAGCATTTCAAGTTCAAGCAATCTTAGAAGAAATTCGGCAAACGACGTTAGAAAGATTACTGAAGCGTACATCCAAAGCCATATAAACTATTATCACATAAACATATCGTGTTCAAAAATATTAAAAATAACCCAAGAATACGTAAGTGCCGAAAGAGGTGGGCGATTATATGAATGTATCGCAGATGTCTCGGCACGGGCAGCGCCGCGCCATAAACCGGCTAAATCGCTTGTCGGCGGCCATTTGCATAAACATAACGCGACGCGGCGCCTTCGCAGCGAAACAAACGTGGCGCACAGTTGAGAGACGAGCAGTAGCGTAGCGCGAGTGTCCAGTAAGTACACTCTTGATGTTTATAGGAAGAAATTTGAAAAATAGAAGGCAAAGTGTTTCTAAAATGATAGCATTAAACTGAAAGATGTTTTGAAAGTGAATTGGAAATAAAATTGAATGAATAAAAAGAGGCCATGTGTATTTTAAGCACATCAATGATTGTTTAGAACATAATTATTCCTAAATTCTGTAATTTTAAGAGTGCCTTAGAATAATTCGTAAAAAACAAAGAGATAGACAAAGTTTGTTTGTTTTATGAAGAAAATCATATAGTTGGAAACAATAATACTAATTTACCACATTATCACGATTTACATTGTACACGACTTACGTTCCAAAATTTTTTAATCCCTACATACATTTGGACCACGTTATCCTCTTTTACTGTGACCGCAGTACACAGTTCTGACAAAAACAGCGCGATAACGGCTAACTATCGATAAATGTGTAGTGAGGAGAAGTAATGCGACGGTAAAGTCTGCAGGTGTACTCCCGGTGAAGCGAGCTGGAAACGCCTAGATACACTAAGCATACTTTTACGGCAACATGGCGACAAATACACGGATATTTTGCCCAAATATTTTTCTTTTTTGGCCCGTCTTCAATAGATTTAGTGTATGAAAATGTTTCAAGCAAATTGGCTGGTGTTTCTTTTGTTTTTGTTTTAAAAGGAGGATGATGTCAAATGGAGTGGTGGCTTATATTTTTGTGCGCTATATTTTTGTTATAAAATCACTAAAACCCTCTTCTGAATATAGGTTCATAGCATATCGTGATCTAGGAATTTATAGATTTTAGTATCACTATAATTGAAAGTGAGAAAGAGGGTATGTATAACTACCAGAAGGTACGGAAAATAATGGGCCTAATAAAGATATTTATTTTCTTCTTGTAGACAAATATAAAAGGAGTCTAATGATTATTAGCGGTTGGGTACGGGTGTCGATAAATTTAAATTGTTAACGAAAATATTATGTAAATAGGAACTGATGTATAACTGATGTATATTTAATTTACCCCCACATTGATCACGTCATCATTACAATATAACAGCATTTCATAAATGAATTAAAGCCCGCTTATAGCCCATCACTGTTAAGACAACTGCGCAATATTGCATGTTTTAAAATTTCAGGGAAAATTACAATTCAACTTTTAAGAAAGTTATACAATTGTAGCCAAATTTATATTTTAAGCGCACACAATGGATTACAGAGAATGAAACCATAATTCAAAAACCATATGTGCTTAATCTTACGTATTTAATGACAAATACCTAAGTATTTTATGCAATTTTTTAAATAAAACCAGAACTGAACTCACAAAGGAACACATTTCAACACATTTGTAACCTACTTTTTAATATTCAAAAGGAAATGCGTAATGGAAAAAACTAGAAGGCGATAATGAAAGCACATTTTAACAGTGAATTTGAACCGGCAACTGAAATCAACGATCCCGGTAATGAGCGTTCTTTTAAAAGCAACTTTTAATTATCAAACTCGTGCGAATCTTAACTTTCTTATGATAACAAAGGGAAGAAACAAGAAATCACGCAGTCTTCTTTTCTTAAAATTATAATTTGTTATTTATTTAGTTTTGCTTTTAGTAAATATCATTACGTCTTTTAAATATTTTGTAACATCGACCTTTACATCTATCAATACAGGAATAGTTATTGCAATAGAAAAGTGACAAACATTAAACATTAACATCCAACATTTCTTGCAGCATGATAAACAGATCATATCAATTTTATCTGCTACTGCGTCTGTATTAACCCATAAACGTCCCTCTGCAGTGCACGGGCCTCCTCTACAATCGAGAGTATGGTTGAGAGGGATTAGACCAAACCCGCCTCCCAACTTGCTATGGTAATTAATGTATTTCTACATAAATTCTCACAATATGACAGATGGGGCGTACATAACCGTATTCAGCATACATAATATAGCCGAGATATACGAGCTACGCAAAAATAAGTTACTAGTCCCTTTAGATGCTATTTAATGATGAAGTAATTTTATCGTATTACAATCTTGAAACTGAATTGAATGGATTGCAGTAGGGTACGCTCAAAAGCTTCAGTTATTGGGGAAATAACAGTATCTTGCATATACGCTGTAACAGAAATATCTAAGTGAGGTAAACGGATCTTCAGAATTATCAATATAAAGTAGATAATGAAAGCGTTATAGAAAGCAGGCCATTATTACATTTCGTTAAACTTCGCAGATTGCGTCATTAAAGAAGTTATTATATCCAAGGTCAATAGAGACCCAAGTAAGTGTGTCGTCTTTCGAAATAAGCTTGTTTAAACAGATTAGCATAACTAAGTCAAAGTTGGCATTTGATTCTCTGATCTACACTGCACTTAAAATCAAGTGCACGTCAACATTGTACTCGTAGTCACGTTGTCGTTCAAGTTTCAAAACAGCTCCTGCAAACGAGAAAGTACCTAATATGAAAATTCTCTTGGGCTTTGCGAATACTTTGGTAAAAAAAGGAAGGAAGGAAAGAATTTGGGCTATCGATAATCTTATTCATAGAACCAATCGCGACAGAAGCAGAATTGCTCTTGGTAAGATTAAAATTTGTACAGCTAATATAAAATAAAAAATTAAAACACAGGTAACGTTATAAAAACGAATACTCACAATGAAATTCGGAAGTAAGATAAATCAAAGGAATCGTCGAATTATGCAAATGAAAGTGCCGAGCAAGTATCGAACGTAAATTCTAAAGTTTATTCCGAGAGCTTTTTATGTTAATTAAATTTGAATGGCAACATTTTTCGCCGGAACGAGGCAACAATTTTTCCCTCTACATAATTTAAATTTCAAATAAGGACAAATCCTGTTCCGTTGTTTCCAAATTTACGTACAACTGAGAGCCAATGACGTAAAGTGACAGCTTCCATTGCTGCCGTCCAATTTATTTGGATAACACTCGGCACGCCATGGTACTGAGGTACTCATTTCAAACGGTCTAATTAGGCACAATTTGGATAAAAGAATCCTATACTTGAGATCTTGGGGGAGCAACTACGAGGTTTTTTGTAAAAAAAGACGTCGCGACTACGAAATAAATGTCAGTGTGATCAAATATTTTCCGTGTTCAAGTGTTGTGGGAACTAAATTTCGTTTGCGATTTTTGATACCTCTTAATGAAAGTAGGAATGTTGTTTTACAGACCAAGCTATAAGTTTAACAGTAAAAATACCATCTAATAAAATGTATTTCTTTCTTTCTAATAAACCAAACATCTAGTAATAAACCATAAATTTCGCTGATAACATACTAGACTTAAACACTACAAACTAAACCCAGAAAACATGTTTCACGAGTAAACAAGCAAGCACTGATGCTAAGTAATCACCTTCGCTCATAACATCGTCCCTACAGGGATTGTAACCGTGTTGCAGTCCTTTGAAAGTTGTTGAGACTGGGATATCTGGCACACAACATGAAATACAAACTCATTAGAGCACGTCAGCATTCTGTTAGTGATACAGTCTGGTCTAGTATCGATTGATGAATGAAAAATGTTTATACGGCGATAGAAGGCATAAGAGATATATATACATACATAAACTCACGCCTTTATCCCAGAAGAGGTAGGCAGAGGCGCCACCAGGGCACCCACATTTCGCTTTGTATGTTCTTGTATAATTCCTGACTCCGGGCTGATAATATTAATAGAAAAACCCAATATCACTTTGCCCGACCCGGGATTCGAACCCAAGACCTCAGCTTTGCTATCGTACCATAGTACAACTACGGCACCGAGGCAGTCACACATCACATTATTAAAAGCATAAAAAACACTATTCTTTAATAAGGTAGGTCATTCCTCTTTGTTAAATTTCTCTTTATTGATTTATCGGTCTAATTCATTTTAAATAAGAAAGCTGCTTGGAGAAGATCTATCAACAGGGTACACCAATACAGCAACTAGAGCAATCCTAACCAAATGACCTATCTGCGATTGAGCAAGATTTGAGACAACACACGACGCAAACAGCACGACAGGGTCAATTCCCTTGTGTGTTAATGAGCTCCGCGTGTTGACTCGCTGCCAATTAACTCGGTCAAAGGAAACGCCAATGCCTTGCGTCTCGATGCTGTCATGTGGGATTTAATGTGCAGGATAACATTTTTAATTTATGGATCTTCACATTAAAATTATAATTAAAACCGTCAATTGGATTAGGTGTAATAAGGAATTCCTTAGGACAGGCGTACCCAGTAAATAAATTTAACTTATAGTGTTCCAAGATTACGTAGGATTGAAGAAATTAGATTTTTAGGCATTTTGAGTGAATTAGCTGACAATTTTATGACCAATTGCTTGTCCAATTTGAAATTAATTTTATTTCATACAACAGTAAACTTTGGACTGATTACGAACTTTAAATTTTATAATATTGTTCTATTGCATAAATTTGATTAGCTTCAGACCGTTTTTAATGCAGTTACGACTAAGTAATGACACTGCAACTGTGCAGTACCGTCCAAATAGAGTCACAAATGTCAAAAGATGATCATCGAATTCAATACAATTATTCCAGCCTACTCAATTACTTCAAGAATTTAACAATAATCTCCACTCCACAATCCTTACAACTTCGTAAGACCCGTACAAACCAATCCAAATTTCGTATGCAAGCCCACCGATTTCAAAACAATGTTTTTAAATATGGATACAGTAGTAAAAACTACGGGTTGTGCGCGGTCTTACATTCAGAATGTAAGTTTACGCCGAACTTGTACTACAAACAAGGCTATCAGCTGGGAGAGCACATGGTGCAAGCGACTAGTCGTACACGTTATGTGGGGTGTAAGGCATTCTTTAGGACGGTGTTTGGGTGTGAAAATGGTTTGTTTGTATAAAATGAAATACAAAAACATTTAAAAATAAGGAAAATAACATACTTGCTTTCAAGAATGAGCGTAAAAGCTACTGCTAACCTAACCTTACGGTAAAGGACAATAGATTTTTTTTTAATTAATCTTATTTTTATAGTCAGGCCTACAAAGCTTTGTGGCGTTCGAACTATAATAAAAAACAATTACATAAAGATAACCCATGGAAAAAAGTGTAATAAAAGTTAATGAGCTCGTAACAACTATAAATGTTTAAAAACGCCATAAATTAATTATGAAAGTGTTATAAAGGCTGATATGGAGTTATGGAGCCGTCGGCTGGCCGTGTTGCCGGAGAAATATTACACCTTATTCGTTTCGATTTAATTAAACTTTCGATAACGTCCGAACTGATATGGTAAGTAGTTGCTGGTCAAAAATATTAGAAATATTAAATTAGTTATCGAAGATACTATGAATAGTTAAGGTTACAGGAGGCGTTACAATCATTAAGTATTAATTAAATCAATTATTAATAAGTTGTAGAATATAAAGAAATACTGGCGCAGTATTTCAGTAGGAGGTTTATATAGGTTTATAATGGTAATAAAATATTTTAATACTTTATAAGAATTTCCTATATTGTTGGGAGTGATTAAGTTTACATTTTTGACGCTGCTTTATCTTATATGACGTGTATGTTTAAGTACTAAGTACTAAGTGTTTTCTTTAAATGTTAATCAAGCGGTAACAAGACCACACACCTAACTTTAAAATTTGTATCCTATATCGTGGGTGATCGATTAGAAATTTTTATCTTCAATACCACCCACAAAATAATCGCACGAATCACCTTTCGAAAATAGTATCACGAATGCCTGTAAGCTAGAACAACATCCTAAACAGCCAAAATTATTTCAAAAGCAAGTAGCCTACCTCACAGCAGCCTATCTAAAAGCAGTTGGCGCTCAAATTGTAGCACCTTTCAATAACTGCGCCGATCAATTGCGCTTATCAACTGTACAAATGTGTATTTCATTTTCACAGTTTTAGTTCTCACGTTCACAATTAAATGGAATGAAGAGTAATTTCTTTGTTCGTTTGAGTTTTACGTTTTGTCTGGTAATATTGTATTGAAAATAGGACGATTCAAATAAAATTAATAGTTTCAAAAATTAGGCCGTAATTTTTTTTGTTCTATCTTTAATTGTTGGGGTGTCAAGTGAGCACTCTCAAGCTGATTGGAGTGCCAAGCAAATGCCAATACCATCGTGGCCATGCATGCATGCTCGTCTCTCCATTCATTGCAATTAAAAAAAGAAAATGCCAAAGGATGAAAAAAGTTTAACATAATCTCAATGAATCATAGCTATGTGTTAGTTTGAAAAAATATTAAAATACTACTACCTAAACTATCATTTATCCAATCACCCCCCAAAGGACCAATACGTAAATATTAAGAACAAACTTAAAATCATCACCAAAACCAATATACGCATAGTGAATAAAAAAATAATTTAAACAAGCAAAGAGTGGGTTAAATGCTCGGCCCGGATGCAAATTGGCGCCGGGGGTCTACGAGACCGAATTTAAAATAATAAACATGGGTCTCAGTGGACCGCCGCGGCGTTGTCGGGGTTTTAAACGTCCCCGGCTAACTTATAAGCGAGGGTTTTATTTTATTTACAATTTCTAAAGCATTTTTTTATGTGCCGCCGTACTTTTTAGAGGCGACGTTGAGGGGGGGAAATCTAAAATCGTCATTTGCTGAAATGGAGGGCTGAAATGAAATTTTGATTGTTTGTTACCATGTAGCATTTCAACTTATTAATTCTGATGACTTGGTTAAGGTCGCACGAAGTCGCTGGATGTAGGCAACTTTCAACTATGCGACGATCCGTGCGGACATGGAATCCATCCACTGGAAGCTGAAGAGAGAGAGAGAGAGAGAGAGAGAGAGAATTCTGACAATAGTGTTGACAATTTTTATTGACGGTCTCAAAGATGCACTAGGTGTTAGGCTGCAGGATTACTTCCCCCATCGATAAAAAAGCTTGAGATAAACAAATGTCAGCTTCAGCAGTTAATAAATTACTTTACTTAATTCTCAAATTTACAGGAACCCTCACGGTAGAACCGATCGATATTTTTCTCAATAAATATAAACATTTGTAACTACGAAATAGATAAATTTAATGCTTCAGGACTTTGTCAAAATTTGCCAGATTCTATGCCAATCACGGCCGTAAAAGTGTGTGCCCTGAAAATCTGACAACCATTTCTACATACTATCCAATTCAGGACTCAAAAACTCTAAACTACAAACTAAAGAGCATAAACAAAATCTAAAGCTTTCCGTGTAGTCTAGGCGAGGATCTTGTTGACGCCAATAACTCTGAGCGGTGTTATCACTCGAAACACTATCGGTACTATCTAGGATTCCTGCTTGGAATTTTACATTTAATATACGTGTCTTTTGTGACGGCACTTATTTTTGATTGCAAATTATGGGTTTTGAAACAATATTTGTTACTATTTATTAAAAAAATCGTATTACTGTAGTGTTTGTGTGTCGAGAAGATAAAATAGTGTCACCGTGCATTTTTACGGTAAAGAAAACACCGCGAGGGAACTCGTAAACCACAGAGATCTTAAGAAGATATTCTATGGCATATATAGTCCGCCATCTCACATAAGGCCAGCATGGTGAACTATAGCCTAAACCCTCTCAATCAAACTTTCGATTATATAGGAGTCTCCAGCTCATGTGTGAGCGATTACGCGCCGATACTATACACCACGGTATTAATCAGTTAAATTAAAACAATCAGCCTTCTATAAAAAGTTCTCAAAAATTCCTTCAATCCATGTAACCACATCGAGATGTTTGCCGACACCAGCTCATCCAATTACGCGTGACGAGTGTACGCGGCAATCCTTTACCTAACACCTTTATTCCCCCGACGTTACGCGAATAAAACTTGTGTGAAGGCCGCGTCTTTAATGGGAATCGTTTGTTACACCGACGCGTAATGTTCAGTTTATTTTTTATTGAGATTCGGTTTCAGCTATTGAGATCGTTACGGCGTTGCCACAAAATATTGGTGAATATAAGCTACGATTTTTGAGGCTTTGTAACTACTTTTTTATTTCAAAGGTCCGGAAACGAGCAAACGGCATATCTGATGGTAAATGATTAGAGGCCCACAAGACCTCAAATCTTGATTGCAGATGCGTAGCTGATCTTTAGAATTGAGAGGAGAGGCGAAGGAATAAGATTGACAGGAGTAAAAGAGTATTTTGTCTACGGAAATTTCCGATCTCTGAAAGTAACTTCTGGCACTATTCTTACCCCCTGCTACTTGTAAAATTGACTCTACATATATTTGATATAAAAACCGACTTATATCCCAATACTTATCTAAAAATTCGAAAAGTCTGCATTTTTGGCCACCCTCCTCCAACCTTTATTTTTATTCAATTTACTCCGCAATCTACTCCTTCTTATAAAATTAAAATTATAAAGACTGATTTCATTAAAAGCCCAAAGCACATCGGTGTGTACAGCCGCCTTTGTGCCGACTCACAAGTGAGCTCTCAGAGTCAGAAGTGTTTGCGAATGTCGTCTCGAGTGCCGTCCGGGTAACAGGTTCTTTTCCAAAGGAAAAACCTTTTTGAGACAAACGTTGATAGCTTCCGCTAGCTCTCTTCGCACATTTCTGTTTTTGGTATTTAGGTCGCGTCGAACTCAACAAATGTTCGATAGACAATGCAAACAAACTTCAATGCGTTCGAGTTTTATTTTTGTGAGTTTTCTAGAGTGGTGTTTTGAAAGTGTGCATAGGTCATATTTTTTATACTTACACAGTGTGGCTAAAATGTCGCTCATAAACCATAAAATTACTATTGACTTTCTCCTTCTCTCTCTCTTTGGCTATTTAGGCACATAATTTCCACTGCTGAGCATAGGCCTCCTCTAAGCATCACCATTGCGGCCTGATGGAAACAGCCTGAATCCGGCGACTTCCTGCCACTTTAACTACTACTTAAAATGAATTCGATCGTTACACAGCAATTTTCTGTGACCTATATCAGGTTGTCGTTTCTAAATAAGGTCAGCACAAAATACAGTTAAAATACATTACAACCAACTGTCACATAATTTGTAATATTCTTATAGTGTATGATAATACATCATGTGTAATTGATATAAAAAATTACGAGTCCCTTTCAATTACCTGAAACAAATATTTGTCTCGGTGCCTGACACTTCAAAGCCAGCTTTTCACTTTTTTCGATACATACCATAACAGTTATAGTTTTTTTTAGCTAGATAAACGAGCTACACTTAACACTGCACCTGATAGAAAAGATCTCTCAACATTCACCACAATTAGACCAGCATATTCTATTTACCATTATGTTTATAAATCCTTGACACGATACTCCCGAATCAAACATAACAAATATTTACAAAACCCTATAATATATCCCGAATAATACACAGATATACCACAACAAATAATACATAACACAAGTTGATTTTATTTGTGTCTTCCCTCAGGATTGGACCGGCGTAATATCCATCAACGTACGGAGTATCGTGTCCCTCCATTTGTTAGTGCTCACGGTACTGGAAACCTTTATAGGAAAGCAGATACATTTATTTATAGCTCTGCAGATCTATGATCGCTTGGTAGATTTGACGTGTTACATCTTACACTGTTTGGCTGAGAATTCAAGTAACACGTGTGATTTTTTTTTATAAATTCGTCATAATTCGCCGTGTATTATTTTTTATTCATAATGAATTACAGTCTATACACAACCCAATTCCGGTTCGTACAGAGACGAAAACAGCGTATGAAGAAAAAATTGAGTAGATAATACGAAATACATGCATAAACTCACGCCTTTATCCCAAGAGGGGTATGCAGAGGCGCCACCAGGACACTCACATTTCGCCTTGTATGTTCCGTCCCACGATGTGATAGGAGGCTAGCCTATCGCCATATCGGTCACAAATTTTAGACTCCGGGCTGATAATGAATAGAAAAATCCAATATCACTTTGCCCGACCCGGGATTCAAACCCGAGACCTCAGTTTTGTATTCTTATCGTAGTACAACTACGCCACCGAGGCAGTTAAATATGAAATACCTACTACAAGTTAAGCAACTTACCGGAGTCCTACTTCCGAAGATGTATGGTCGTACCCCCTACAATAGTCGGTAAACGGTAGTCCCATACCATCCGATACAATCATGCCGGCCCGCTGAGATGCCTCTTCACGCTACGGCTTTACCGCCTAATAGCACATGACTTATTATAGCACTAAATCTAAGAACATATTACGTTAACGCCTGTTAACAAGAGGCAGATCTGCCACTAATAACATTCACATAGGAAATTTCTGGCCCAATATACCTACAGGGGCACGAAATAAATACAAATAAATATTTTTTTCCGAACCGAACACTAATAATTATATGTTTCCGATTTAAAAGACGAACATTCGACCTCGCGTTTTGTAATACACATACACGAACAGAGTATGGCGGTCTATTGTGGCACTGAAACACCACTTGCATCAAAATTTCCGCGAGTACGATACTAAATTAGGCGAAAATCAAGCACTACGGCTCAGTACGCGACAAGCGCCGGAGCGTACATGTAACTACCCTCCACTAAAATATATTTGAAATAGACAAGGACGAAAATTTATACAGTCTTGAAACAATTATTTATATTATTTAATAAATAAACAAAAATTTGTAATTCAATTCAATTTTTTGTTTATGGCAAGCAGTGCCGATGTCGACAATTCTGCCAATTTCGAATGTGCGATGAGTACTCGTGTGCTTTGGAACGAGGGTTTGGAATAATGTTCGTTTGTTTCAACTGTTAACATTAATTTACTGTGTTGTAAAAACATTATACTAAATGTATTAAATAGCAGCAACGTGGTTAGTACACTGAAACAGGACACACACGTAATATTTGTAAAGGTAAAATGCAAAAATAAAATTAAATATACAGTAAATTACAAAAAAGTATCTTAAAACCTTTGGGTAAAATGTTATGTAGAATAATTAAAACCATTGGATAAAATCATTTGTATTCCACCTTCAACATTTCTGACGTTACAGGGTCACAGTCTGATGGCATTAGTCCGAATGAAGGTCAACATTGCGTCAAGAAGTTCAGGAGAGAAGTGGGTTAGCAAAGAGGGAAAATTGATGGGAACAGGAATATTTAAAGATATTATATCTCTGTATAAGTCGAGTGCTGGATTGTTCCTGGGGCAGTTGAAGAAAATGTGCTCCAGGGTACCCTCATCCAAGCCACATTCACATAAGGATGAATCCCGAACCCGAATTTTGTTAAGAAATACAGGAGAAGAACAGTGGCCAATACGAATTCGGCAAATCGTCGATATAATTGGTTTGGAAACATTTTTATATTTAAAAAACCAGGGCTTAGGCGGAATCACTGGTTGTATAGCATAATAGTGCTTGCCTATACGTTTCGAGGAGTGGTTCCACTGAGACTGCCACGAACTTATCAAAGTCCTTTGGGATAGGCTCAGTAAATCATAAGGATGTAGTATAAAATGTTTTAAATCAGCCGATTCCGAAGAGGTTGCATTTTTCGCCAATCTATCTGCACACTCGTTTCCAAGTATTCCGCAGTGGCTTGGGATCCATGCTAACTGAACTTTTTTACCCATCTTTGCACAAGAGAACAAACATTTTTTAATTTCTAGAAGTAAGGAGCTATGTAGTCTACTATTGAAGGGGTTCTGAATTAATGCTTGGAGAGAGCTCCTTGAGTCGGTGAATATGATACCTTTTGTAATGTTATGGGATTGAATGTAAAGACAAGCTTCTAAAATGCCAATGCATTCTCCAGTAAACACCGAGGATTCCCTTGGACACTTAAATTGTAATATAATTTGTGAATTTTGATAATATACTGCAACACCAGTATAATCTGTGTAAAAGAATTTGGATGCATCTGTATAAAATTTATGGAAGTTTGACCAATGTTCTCCGACTAGGGCATTAAAAGTCCTGTCCGCAGAAACCGATTCTTTGTAGACTCCAATATCAAGAAGAATATCTGGTTTGAAGCACAAAATTTCATATTCGTAATTGAAAATTGGGAGTTTATGAGATATCATTACTGGAGCCTCTAAATTTTGAAAGGACCGGTAGGCCTGAAGGTATAATGGAATTTCCTTATGAGTCCAGTAACTGGATGAACTGCAAGCAAGGTCTAATTTGGCAATTTTTCTAAACAGGGGATGGTGGCTTTTGCTGCAGATTTTGCTCCAGAACCGAGAGGCAAGATATTGTCTCCGTAGGGACAGAGGAGGCTCGCAACATTCAACCTGCAATGCGTTCAGAGGAGAGGACCTCATACATCCAGAGATGATTCGGAGGCATTTAGCCTGAATCTTGTCAAGTCCTGAAAATGCCAGTTTGTTGCATGGGAATAATAGGAACATGCCATAGTCTATAATACTTCGAATTAAAGCGTTGTAGACTAATTTCATAGTGAAGGGATGTGCACCCCACCAAACACCGGCTAAGACCTTTAACATTGGGATTATACGTTCGCATTTTTTAACTAAATAATCAATATGGTGTACTCCAGTTAATTTTGAGTCCAAATAGACACCTAAAAATTTTGTTTTGGGGACAATGGGAATATTGTGGCCTTCAATATCAATTTCAATTGGAGGGAGTTGTTTTTTCCGGCTGAATATCACTATGGAGCTTTTCTGGGCTGACAAACTCAGACCATGTCTCGAAAGCCAATGGTTCAATGAGTTTAAGGAGAGGGAAAGGGATGTTCGGGCGTCATAAATTGAAAGATTGGATACATACAAAGCCAGATCGTCGGCATATTGTAAAATATGGCAGTTGAAGTTTAGGCATGTATCAATATCTGCAGTGTAAAGGTTGTACAGTATTGGACTAAGTACTGAACCTTGTGGCAGCCCTTTCCATGATAGTCTTTGTTCAAACTCCACACCTTGGACTCTTAGGGTTAGAGATCTCGACATAAGCATTAAACATATGCACTGAGTCATCCTTGCCGGGAATCTCAGCTGTTGCATTTTCTGCCTGAGAAGGGGAAGAAGGACGTTATCATATGCAGAAGATATGTCTAGGAAAGAAGCGACTACTGACATTTTCTTGGATAAAGCCAATCGAATGTCTGTCACTAATGTTCCTATACTATCCGCCGTACCGAGACCTTTCCGGAAGCCAAATTGGGAGTTAGGAAGCATGTTTCTAGATTCAGTTATCCACTCCAGCCGGTTTTTGATAAGATGCTCAAAAGTTTTTGCTATAGTAGATGATAGGGCAATTGGTCTGAAATTATTTGGATCATTTGCATGTTTTCCGGGTTTTAAAACAGGGATAATTATTTGTGTTTTCCAAAGTTTCGGTATCAGGCCATGCAGGAAACAAAAATTTATTAACTCCAGAAAATATTTTTTGGCATTTGTACCAGAGTGTACTAAAAAAGAATAGGGTAGACCATCAATTCCAGGGGCAGAATCACGTACACTGCTAAGAACCAAATCCAGTTCTTCTGCAGTGAAGGGGGCGTCATGTGGGTCATCTGATGAGTCTACCGGGTCGATGAATATTTCTGGAAGCGAGGGCACGTAAGTAGGTGCAATTTTATTAAAGAAGAGCTCAGCAACATCGCCTTAGGGTTTTCTGAGTCTTTGCGAATATCTGTTTGTAGCTCAATAAATTTTGTGTGCACATATCCTGGTTGTACCTCCTCTCTGCCGATTTTCTTTCCCTGATGGCCATGGTGCATTCTCGATCCCACCATGGTGGGGATGGTATTTTATGTTTGCAACTGTTTTTAATAGGGAAGCAGGAGTTTGCACAGGAGGTAAAGGCTTCCACAAATTGTTCACAACAAGAATTCACATGAGAGTGATCAATATCAGTTAGATTTGGGTCATTGACTTTAGGAAGGGATATAATTTTAACGTCTAGTAATTGAGCGAATTTTGACCAATCCGGGTCTGATAGATTATATTTTAGGAGAGGGGGAGGGGATTTTTCCAAGTAGGTTCTTTGGGTTAAGGTGATTACAATAGGATAATGATCACTCCCATGTGACAGGTCTGTACACTGCCAGTAAGCAGATGCTGCAATATCAGGTGAACAGAAAGATATATCAACGCAGCTTTTTTGTTGACCTGGTAAGATTCCGCGAGTGGAACAACCATTGTTGAGCACACAAAGATTGAGCTCATCCAGAATATCCACCAAGCCAGACCCGAAAGAATCGCAGCGATCAGAGCCCCATCTGTAATGATGGCAGTTAAAATCGCCCATGACTAGTAATGGCCTATTTGTATTTTGCAGTGTGTCCTTGATGACGGGGAGGAAGGCTGTATCAGTGTGGGCGATATAAATAGAAATTACATTTATACCTTCCACTCTGCCAGCAACTATATTTATGTTTTCAAACAAGGGATTTATGGGGGACAGAACAAAAGGGGACCGATTATTAATTAGCAATGCTGAACCTCCGTAGCCATCTGGCCTATCACATCTAAAAATGTTGTAATGTGGTATACGGAAGCTGAGATTTGGGAGCAACCAAGTCTCAGCTAAAGCGCAAGTCAGAGGTTTATATTTATTTAAGAGGAAAGTGAGGTCGTGTTTCTTATGAGACACGCTCCTCACATTCCACTGAAGGAATATTATTGGGGTAGCCATTTTTAAAATTTGTTAATGTGTTAATTAGTTGTTGGGCGACGTTGGACGGTTGATTTGAAGTTGAGGATGTAGGATTTTGGAAGGAATTCAATGTTAGTAGAGATGTTAAAAGTTGGATTATAATATCAATAGTGTTAGTCTCGGAGTAAGGAGTATTCAAAGCACAACCATTGTGCTGTGAAGTTCGGGGAGGGGTAACAACAGAACGGTGTGTAACTTTATCATAGGATGGGGATAGTGGAGCATGAGTTTTGGGTTGTTTATGAACGGTTTTGCGATAGGAAAGAGGAGTTTGGGGAGTTTTAAGAGAGTCGGCATAGCTGCGGGAAACTGCTGGGATGGTCTTGCTTGCTTCCGCGTAAGATATTGTTTTATCAGCCATGGTAGCTTTAATAGCTCTCTGCCTGCCATATTCCGGACATGCCTTGCTGTTCGCAAAGTGTTGACCGGAGCATAGCACACAGAAAGCCTCATTTTCTGAGATGTCGCAGCCTTTCCCTGGATGGTCATGGCCACATTTATTGCAGCGGGGTTTGGATCTGCAAGCAGTTTCGATATGGCCAAATCTGCAACAATTCCTACACTGTATAGTCGGGTAAATATATTGTTCTACTGGTAGTGAAGTATAACAGCAGAATACTCGTTTCGGCAAGATCTGCCCGTCAAAAGTGAGGACACACGTCTCTGTAGATTTCCACTCAGAAATCCCGTCTCTATTTACTTTTCTATTGATGCGCCTGACTTTTAGAATGTGACCACATCCCGGTGGGACTGTAATATACTGTTTTACAGTATCTTCTGACATATCCACAGGGACTCCAGATACGACGCCCATTCGTGTGACATTGAATGTTGGAATGGATGCAGTAAATTTATGTTTCGCTAAAAGGTTGTTGGTAAGGAATGCATTTGCATCTTGTTGGGTAGAAAACTCAACGGAGACTCTGTTTGTTCCCACTCTCTTCACACCATCCTTAACTATGTTGTGAATATTATTATTAAAAAGGAAGAGGCCGAAGGTTACAGGGTGCAAGGTTGTGCCGGAATTTGGTTGAGTTTCCACCCTCGATACGTGGACGACGTAAGGGCCCCTATCTATTATGTTATATTTGGTTCTTCCAACCTGGCTTCTCAATTGTTTGGGTGGTCTGATGTCGGTTAGTCTGTGGTCTTCTGCTGGCCTCTTATTAGCGCTGCTTGTTTGTGGTATATCAGCTGTTTCCATTACGCTGCAAGCAACTTCGGCTAATTGTTCTAGGGGATTATCATGTGAAACGGGAGGAGGAGATAAGGTTGAGGAAAACGATGCAGGTATATCTGGAGGGTCAGGAGGATCGGGGGGTTTATTTTTGTTATTCATATTAGAATAACCTAATTGTTAGTAAATAGGTAATATGTACAAACTGATAAAGAGTGAATAATAATTAAAAACACTGCACAAGAACAAACACAATATGTTACAATATCTAATACACTAATAATAAAAAATAAAAATAAAAAACAATTAACAAAGCAAAAAGAAAAAGCAAAAAGTTCTAGTCACACGTGTTGCTCAAGGACACACCGTGGCGAGAATCCCAAAAATTTGTAATCACGCGATAGAAAATGCAGTGAGATATAAATTAAACGTTAAAATTTTAGACAGATTTTTGTAAACTTATTAAATCTAAATGTTTTTTAATCGTGCGTGAATTCGCTAATATTCAGGCATTTGATCTCGTTTCCTTGGTGTGGTGCATATGTTTTTCTTTCTGTGTAGCCATAGCAACGATAAATGACTTAGGTATAAACGAATGATTGTATATGATTATCTATTATTTAGGTCTCGTCGCAGCATGCACGAGGAGTGAAACCGTGAAGTTCTGACTTTGGATCCCAAGTAGTATTTTTCATGAAGATCCCAAGTCACACAATCCTTCTGGTGTGAAATATTTTATCGACAGTGGCAGACATTTTAATGAAATTATTTAAATTTTAAATACGTTATGAGATTTCATTATCTAGATTTGGTACCCAGTATGTTCATCGTTCACTCCCGCCACAGAAATAAGCTCAACAAACGATTACTGGCACTAGTATCACCTTTATCTACCCTTAAGTCAAGATGTATACTCTTAATGAGATTCTATAATATTATGTTTTCTTGTTTAATCCCGAAACAAACAACATTTAGTTTTGAAGATGTTTAATTTTTAATTAAACTTTGTTAATTTGTCTTGTAAACAATATGTAGTCTTATCGTCTGCAGTATGTGAGGCGATAATTGTAATTAAAACTTGAAATTGAGTGGGATTACGCGAACTAAGGGAGCTCTGGCAGTTACATCCCTCATTTTGATATTATTAAGAACACAATACTTAAATTGTTGCAGACATTGGAGGTTCGTAGCTCGGTTTATAAAGTTTATTTAATAAATGTCCCATGGCTCGAAAAGTGATTGCATGTCACCTGACTATAAATAGGACGCAATCCTGAAAGTGTGAAAAGCAATGGGGTTACTCCCTGTATGGGAAATATAGTGAATAGTGAATATAGTGAAAATACCATAATATGGGGTTTATTTATTATTTCAGTTATAGATAGTAAGAAATTATCTCCTACAAAATAATTCTCTAATACCAAAAATTTCAATATCTACTGCCAATAACCACATAATTTTCCGGCGGACGTTAACTTTCACTCATTTTTCCCCCATCACATTTTTACATACAAAATGCGGCCGCGGTAAAAACACCGCGCGGCCTCGCCAGTCTCACAAGTTTCATCAAGTCGCATATTGCTGGCCATAAATTTCTCATGCTGTCCCCTACAGGTCAGTCGTAAGGGCACTGCGTGCTGGACGCAAGTATGGGGTACCTTGGGCCCCTTCTATTATAAGGTCGTGAAATCAGTGAACATTTTACACTCATTTGTCTTGTAGTACACGGGCTGTGAGGTGTAAGATGGGGGTACAATCATGTTTAATAAAGACTGTCCCGTCTTCACACCTGTCAAAGCAATCCTTATAGGGTAGAATTGAAATAGACGCGCCTTGAAATTATATTGAAATGATTTTACTCTTCAAAAATGTGCAGTTAGAGAGTACAGGATTCATAAGAAGTGTAATCAAAATACACACATAGTTTCAAGATGAAATTAATAGGAGTCGCGCTGCTAAACATAACATACTTCCAGGTCCAAGGCTACCAGCCTCAAGTTCCTAGTCCTACCCCGCCGTCCCATGTATGTTGAGTAGGTATTTATCGTGACGAAACCGGTATATATCAAGGACGGGCCAATTTCTTGACCGAAAAATTTATAACGGTGGCCCGTCCGCTGATATATGGACGGGAGACCTTCCCACACAACCGACGGCATCCCTACACGGGTTTAGGCATAATATTATATGTTATTTTTATATTGGCTGAGTAATGACTGAGACGTCAAAGGAATTAACAAGATTAAATTTGATATATCTATAATTGGGCTCAATTTATTTCGGTTACTAACATACATTATTGGATTTCAGAACTATATTATTACAGTTCAGGCAATTAAATGAGCAACACAGGAGGTGTTCCATAACCTTTTACAAAATCCGGACCTTATTTTATAAATAAATAGCTAGTGATAATATTAACCTAATCCCAATTCAAAAGCCAAACAATTTCTTTTATGATTAACTACCACCAGTTTTAAACAATAAAAAAATCCACCAATACATTAGTGTATCTGTCATTTATTCTCAAAAAAAATCCACTACCGATATAAAATAATTCAAAAAAATCAAACACCAACGTTCACAGTTGGGGCCCGTATGTAAATCGTAGATGGAACTGTCAGACGCAGCGCACGTTCGCGCACGCATTCATAATTCAATCAGGTTTGTCTGTATGTCCATGCGATATGCATCGCGGATGTATTGGGACCAATCAAGATACTATCTGCATGTGCCACTAATGATACCCAAACTTCGCCGGATTTACTTCCATTCAAACATCTGATAGGAAATGAATCTGTAAATATCTTTGGTGTGTACAGAAAAATATGTTAAGTAGATATGCGATGACTTCTCTCTTATAAATTCTTTTAAAAGATTTATTCTAGAAATGCAGTTTAGTTACAATAATTATAATTAGTATACAATAATCATAGCTATAAAATCCTTTACCAAGCAACTGAAGACATTTTGCTAGCTAAAAATATCACACTTCACGTTGGATTTTTTTATCTGGGTATTGAACCTGGGACAACTTCTACACGAAGCAGTTCAATAATGATATATTTATATCAGCGTTTACATAGTAAAATGCAAAAGACTGGGCCTCCTCTCCAATTGAGGGACTTCGCATACCATCTTTATCTTTGAGAACAATCATGTACGCAGGATGTTTCCCTTCTACGTTACGTGAGAGATGATTGAACATTAATTAAATCTTGTACTGGAAACTGTCGGCTTAAAATCAGACAAGATACAATAAATAGATAATACCTGGAAATATAAGCTTTAGTACCTAATCAAAAGAGAGTAAGGACTAGTCCCTGTTTTATGAGCCTTTAATGTTGATTTGAATTCTGAGAACAAAGCGACAAAATTAGAATTATTTGTGTTAAAGATAAAGAGATTAGTTGATGTATAGAATTCGATAATCACAGAATGAGATGCCTAGTGACTATTTCACGCACTTTTGCTTAGGGAAATGTAAGCAGGAACTATAATACAATCTAAGTGTTACGAAATTCGTTAAAAGAGACCAAAAGATAACGGTCTTGAAATTTAAACATTTAAAAGATAAGATTATTTATAGAACATAGAACAAGAATTGAAATTAAAGTGGTTAATGATATTTCGGTACTTATTACTTGAAAAATATAAAGTCTACTAACGGTTTTACGTCAATGTGGCGGTTATAAGGTCTTTTTTGTCAAAAGAATTGATTTTAAACACATATCTAATAAAATTGCCAAGTCGTCCTGCAATATGGCTGACAAATCATGTTGACCGACCTTATGTAACTGTGGAATAAAAGCAGGCAGAAGAAACATAATACTTTAATACAATGAATTAGTTTGTGATTGAAACTAATAAGAAAAAAGGTCGCATAAACATACATTTGTTGAAAGATCAATGCATCATAATCTAGCTTGAATCCAGGCTCGAGCGAACCAGAAGTAACCTAGATAGTTCATGAAGTTATTCATGCAAACACTGTAATAATCAAACTTAAGATTTTCAAACAACTACTATTCCCAATAAAACTGATATAAATCACAGAACCGAGATATAATATGGAAATAAATAATTCTTCGGAGCGATATTTTGAGAAAAATTTAATCAGTAAACGAGCTGTAACTCAGTCTTGGAATATATGACCGTTGAACAAAGTTTATCTGGTAATATACATATTAGATTGGCGCGATTTGTAAGCGAAGTCGGTTGGGAACTGATTCAGGAAGTATTGTGATTTTATATCACATCATACAATATCTATTTGGATTTAGTACACTCACGATTAAATGAATAATGTACTTGGACGGTTAATGGAGTACAACCAAATTCAAATCATCAAATTCAAAGTAATAATGGCTCAATACCATTGGGATGTACTACAATAAAGATTATACAGATGTACTACTGCATCACTAAAACACACATGAAGTAATTACTTCTTTCAGTGAGAGATTACCGAAAACGCAAAGGTGATGATAGGATAAACATTTAATATTCGTCATAATTTCACAGGCAACTGTGGCACGAGGTTAATCTACATATAAGTCGTATTCTCTCGTGTCATAGTCGGCGTCTAACAACTTCACCATAAAGACTGTTAAATGAGTATAAGGTATAGACGACAAAGATAGCCTTATTTCCTCAGCTGATCAAAATCTTCACTAAAAGGCATTTCAACAGTAACCGCTATACGCTTATCCCTGATGCCGGCACTCACCCGCGGCCCGCTCTGAGTGCCATCGGTATTTGCATACAAATTGCCCTACACCACTCCACTAGACTCTTGAGCGGCCCCGTTTCGACTCGCAGATTATAAATTGTCGATATTATGCATAACAACACAACTTTACTGCCGTCTTACATGTAAAAACTTGCCACGTATGCGGAGTTTCCTGTTTTCAATCATCATGTTTGATGGATGGGGGGAAGTAGCTTATGTCAGGCATAATCGGTCTTATATTGACCTAATAGCTGCTTTGGTCAAGAATCGTTAGTTTGGCTTTATTTCTTCGTTGTCATTTTGAATAACTCGATTAAGTGAAATATCCTATGACCCGATAGTTTTTAACCACAGATTAACTACAGGAGGTAACCGGATGTAAAATTACAATATGTATAGTATTTTTTTTTTTATATCATCGAAAGCAATCAATTCTACATCCACATTTACATAAAAATAAATATCCTATAATGTACATATCATATATTTTCTTGGAGTCTCAAAAAATAAATAATTATGTATGTACATTCAATTGAAACGCATAGGAAATAAGTAAACGTCTTCAATCGCTCTAGCGAATGCAGAACATTACAACTGAATTTCGCTCCTTATTTCAAATACTACTTGGAAGTAACTGCTCCATTCTAAATGTATGTCGACTGTTATTTCGTAGACTACGTCTTATATCACCTTAAATAGTACTTTTGGGTTGGTATCTGCTGTGTGTTCCATTTTAGTGTCATTTCCATATTATAAGATATACTTCAGCAATATAATATAGTATAGTCATACTGCAAGATATAATATTATACCTTATGAGGAGGATACTATCAATCACGGAGCAAATTCATTCCCACAATATCCAGATTCCTAATAACACAGATAAAACACGAGCTCACGACTATGTCTCCAAAGACATAGGTAAAGGTGACAATATAATGCCACCGACAAGCCTCAAAAGTTAATCCTTTCACAGATTCTAGTCTCGGGCAACTCCTACATAATTTTTAAAACCTAAAAGTCCTGTGTGTGTGTCAATGTGTGGATGTGGGATTCGACCGTATGATAGAGTTCACAACCCCTACCACGTTGCATCTACATGTGTGAGATAACTTGTTAAATACTTTAGAACAAAATACTTACTTTTTGACTTAGTTAAATGATGACAATACATATAAACATGTATATGACTGCCTTCTACAAATGTTTGAGCTGAACCTGGTCTGACCCAAAACTCTCTCATGATTTCGGATAACCACAACCCAAGACTTGTACCTTAGTATAAAGTCATGACTTAGGACTATGAAAGTGACTGCTGGATGTATTTAACCTTTTACATATTTTATTGGATTTTTCTAATCATTATCAGCCCGGAGTCAGGAATTTGTGCCCGAAATGGCGATAGGCTCGCCCCCTATCACATCATGGGACAGAACATACAAGGCGAAATGTGGGTGTCCTGGTGGCCACCTCTGCCTACCCCTTCTGGGAAAAAGGCGTGAGTTTATGTATGTATGTATATTTTATGTCTTAATAAATCGATTCCACTTCCAGTATCAACTTCTTTCAAGACAGCTTCTTTTTTTTATTGCGATGAATGGCGATACGGGCCTGCCATTCGCCTTATGGGGTATTCGCCTGATGGCGCACATGGACAGTAGCAAAATAAAAAAACACTATGAATTACGCTCGCCATCCTGAGATATGAGATGTTAAGTCTCATTTTGTCCAGTAGCTACTCTGGCTACAATGTCCTTCAAACCGGAACACAACAGTGTATTTACACTGCTGTTTGTCAGGAGAAATAGACACTGCGGTGGTACCTACCCAGGCGGCCTCTCAGAATATGACAGACCTACCACCAGTACAACAGCTCTTCGTATTAATACCATACTATCATCTTATCCGACCTTGAACACTTTGGAGATACATAGATTGTCATCGTAGAGAACGTACTTCAAAATGCATAAGATTATTCTGCGTGGAGCGTGTGAGTGGGTGACGCTCACTAAATCCGTTTAGTGGTGCTTATACCCGGCTCGGTTAAGTACCCAGATGTACTACAAGGTAATAAATCTTCACGCTGCTTTTGTTGGGGGTAAGCAGGCGTTAGTGGTTCATGGTAGAAGCAAAGTAAGTGTGAAAACTTTTTTGTGGGCCTGTGTGAATTTGTGTCATGAATAAATGAGTAGTTGTGTAGGGTTTAGTGTTTTTATTTGTATTTATTTAATTTTACGTTTAGCGTTGGATGATGAATTGCAAAATGTTTATTAATAATTTTAAAAGATTCTGTGCGTGTAATTAATTGTTCGTGCTAATAAACCTTTGTTAAATCACAAATTACAGATCACAAAAAGTCAGAAAACGTTAACGGTTACCAAAAAGTAAATATGAATTTTATTGGAAAGACCTTAGGCCAATAAACAACTAAGAATGATGTTGAAAATTCATAAATGTATACTACAGTAGACTGGTTAATAGATTACTCTACAAAATATTTTATCAGATAAATAAACAGCCAAAACGCTAACTAAATACCCATCTACCGTAACTAATGAGCCTCGGTCCCACAAGCCCGATTGGTTCTGTTATCCATCACAACTCGGAAACTATCGGCCTGTAGGTGTAAACCACTTGGGATATTACAGATTTACTTAATTATGTGAGAGATTGCTAAATGCTCGGCGTGTAACGTTTGTTCAGTGTTCTTAACATGTTGCATGTAATGTGTATGTGAGTTCACTTTATGATTGATTTCGTTGCGGGTTAAAGACTAGCTTCCCGGAGACTCGCTGGGCTTCAATGCCCGGAGTCATGAAAATGAGTGCCACTGTTGATAATGGTTTACAGGAGTTACAGTGGCAGGTGTGAGGGCGGGACAGTCTCCAAAATGTGTGCTAGTACAATTCAACGATTTATGAAAATAATGGGGATTGAAAGATGATGTTACTGATATTCAAGAAGGCAATAAATGCAAAGAGATTGCCAAAAGAGGTTGGTGGGAAAATGATTGATGACGTGGCTCGTGGACTTCCCAGATGGTCCTTTCAATGATTCATGTCGTTGCATTTTCAAGGCTTGCGTTACACGGCACGGTTCTCAAACCACTGTCTTATCCTTAGACATTTCTCAAGATTTCATACTTTAAAATTTAAATAAAAAAAATTGTAACTCAAGTTAGGTTCTATGATCGTGGCTTTTTAACCCATTTATAAATTTCAACTTCTTTTTTTTTTTCTAATCAATTTCATCGTGGTTAAAGACAAGTTAGTTTATATTAAAGACTCGCCAAAGTTCAATGTTCGGTTTCAATTCTTTGTATGCCACTGTTGATTCCGGCTGACGGGACTTGCAGAAGTGGGTGTGACGGGGTGTTAATCTATAATACACTTACAATATAATGCACGTCTTGGGAGCATTATTAGCGTGATGAAATCCAAGCTATCCCTTGAGAACTGTGCACTAGTTCTGAGACCTAGTTCAGGGTTGCGCCGTGAGCTTAGATGCAACGTTTATATAATATGCGAGGTACTAGACTTATATTCTAGCGAAGTACCCTCACACCCTGTATGATATAAGTTCTTAAGATTGGACGACAAAAACCAAAATGACTATGTTGCGCCTATCCAAGTTTTAATTTCAGAACTAAGCGCAGGCAAGGATGAAGGAAGGATAGACGGAAAGGAAATCAAACCGAAGGAAGTAGGTACTCACGACACAGGAAATCTGAAAGCCAAGCTGTAATGTTACGTCAATAGTCTTTATGACATTGGTATATAATACAATTAAGTGGATGAAAACACTAGTAAGCACTACCAAGACAGGCACAATCTTGCCATTACAGACACAACGAACCCGAAGCAAGTCCGAATGCTCTTATCTTTAACAACGCCACAATTCGAGCGTATCACCGTGATACGCCATTCGCGACGCTCAAACGCCTTTATGTAAATGTGCCTTAACTGACGCTAACACCAGATCGATAGTAATGTGCAGTTAGCCGCATCCGCGCGATGCAGTTTCGACACCCCCGTTCAGATGTCTACCAACTAAATTTAGACTTTTATTATTTTTATACGGTTATTGCTTATCCTTTATTGTACTGCGTCTGGGAGATTGCCGTCTAGGGAAGAAGTTTAGAGGATCTTGATATGAGATGAATACTTCGGCTCGAAGTTGTAATCGAAGAGCTAAGCATCACCAGACACTGGCAATAAACAACTCTTCATGAGAAGATTCGTAATAATATCTGTTGCTTCAAAAATAAGAATAAAATATTATGCACAAAGAGGCTCGTTGGTTCACCGTGAGATTGTGGGTTCTATTTAAACTTCCTCCAAAGTACTTTGTATGAGCTTTCGTATTACAAAAGCTCATATCTCTATTACTCATAGAGTCTCCACACTAAGCATTCATAGTTTACGAACTTATGAATGCTTAAAAAAATAGCTAAAATAAACTAGCTTTGGATGCAACGCCACAGGGTACAAGATGGCCGCTGCGGTGACGAGCGCGTCATGTCACCACGAGTCTGTCACGCTCAAACACGCGTGATACGTCACATTATGACGTCGTCACAAGTGCTCATTCGAGCGGCATGAGCACCGATAGCGTTACGCATTTAGGATGGATAATTATGCCGAGCACGTTGGACGATTTGTTGGTAGACCTAGTCGGCTTAAAAATCTATTTTTATAATGACTTGGTAGTGACTACATAACAACTGCTTATAAGTACAATCCAAAAAAAATAGAGTACAAACGGGAGATAAGTATCACCGGTCAACATAATTATACCGGCTGAGTCAAGTCAGATATACGCAGGCTAAATCTGAAACGTGATACACTTGCACGAGTAAAATTTACGGGTTTATAAGTTTTACAAACGTCGCGTTGCTGTGTTTACAGTGATATATTTACAAGAAAACAATTTTTTTTTTAATGAGATACGTTCACAAAAACAGCGACGAGGCTAAAATTGGAATGAGACAACTTTCAGTGACAATATCATGGGCAACTTAATGTATGTTAATTATTATGTTATCAAAGTTATGACTATTTATCAATAAAAATTATAAAGCGCTTTCGACAATTGCGAAGATGCTTTAAATTTCATTTTCTCTTCTTTTCTCATCACTCACATTTTCTCTGAAATTAAGGAAAATATATGTTTGACAGAAAAGTTAACACAAAGTGGATGACTTGAATTATACAGTAAATAACTCAAAAGCTAATAATATACAACCCATAAACGCACACTAAACCTTTGAACCGACAGCCAAGCGGCGCACAGCAAACATGCTAGCCATATTAATTACCCGTATGTTTCCAAGACAAACATATGATGAGAAGTGAATAACTGTATGTGCCAAAGTAAACGTCGTTTGTCTAACGATTACCGCAAATGGGGTGAAATACACCCTCGCCCTCCCTTCAATGTGTATGGATAGCATGACTAACGGCCTTTTCATCAAAGGGAGGGATGAAAGGGGATAAAAGTTTGTGCAAGTGCAATGAATCTTAAAGTGCAAGGGATTATTCTATGACTTATATAAAAATCTTAAACATTAAATAATAAAGGTAAGGTTTACTTTCAACTCATTGGTAACGTGATTAGGTTGTGAACTAGTGAAATCTTGGGTTCAAACGCCAGATCGCGGACTCCGTTATGTGTAAGCTTTCCGCTCAAAAATATCCATATAAGTTATTCGAGAGTAGAATTACCAGGCGACAAGCTCGTTCTTTATTACTATTATTACTGCTACTACCAACACCCCTGCCTACACATTCACGAATGCAATCGTGAGCTTACGAATTCGTGAAACCTTTTACAGTGACTATAAATTACTGGAAAAAATTATTTTATAAACTTTTATTCTTAAAAAAATTAGAATACAAAGAGATTACGGTAACCTTAGAGACACGCTATTAAATTAATAATTTCTAAACTTTCCTAAGTTAATGTTAATTGTGTTAATTATCTTGATAGTTCAGGTGACTTTTAAACAAAGGCTAAGCTTTCAAACAATTTACTAACTAAGATTAAACTTTGTAAAGATTTCTCTAGGTTCACTATGTAAAATTTGTTCACAAGCTTGGTATAAAATAGTTTAAAATATAACTATCTGTCACATACTGACACGTTTCGGACCACGCTCTTTTTCCACGATAAAAATATTAAAATTTTACCTTCCAATAAAATTTGTATTATGCTTCCAATGACGTCCGAAGTCCCTTATGAGAGTACGTCGATTCTTTCTCCTTGCCTGGTCGCTAGATGTCGCTACTTTCGCCACCTAGATGCACCTACAGCGCCACCTACCGTTTTCAGGCTGCATCTAAACCACCCACCAAATACAAGCCGCCCTCTATGTCATTGTACGGCTCATAATGGTATAGCCCCAGGAAGACATTACTGGGACTTCGGACGTCATTGGAAGCATAATACAAATTTTATTGGAAGGTAAAATTTTAATATTATGCGTTCCGTTTGACGTCCGAAGTCCCTTATGAGAGAGTGTTTGTTATCTCCTGGTGGCTTGTATTTTTGGTAACGATTTTAAATTAAAACGCAACAATGTGATTGAACATATAATGTAATGTAAATGCATATTGGCTTAGATGCTAGGTATAAATCAAAATATTTCTCTGTATTATGAATCAGTTTGAAAATATTGCGATAAAGATTTTTCTGAACTAATTTCTCTATTAGACTTATTGATTTGTTTCAAATAAAACTTTTTAAAAGTACATTCATGCTGCCAATTAGCTTTAGCTAGGATATCATTTATATGGTAATTTTCTACCCAATTTAAAGATGAGACTGCTGATCTACAACTTCCCGCTGAAGCCGGAATACCAGCATCAGCTAGAAGCCTCTTTATCCAACCCCCAATCATAGCTGCAGTAGCTGGCCTTGTAGGACTTCTAGTTGCTAAGAATAAATTAGTAATATTTTCCCGGATCCCTCGCGTCATATTTACTAGTGTACGTAACCAATATACTGCATCGATGCCTTTATCCGGTGCGGCCAAAAATGTCCAGCTAGATTGTTGATATGAGGATGAATCAGTTTTCGACCCGAAAGCGGGGTGTAAAGTAATAGAATCAGTGCTATCTATAAAATGTTGACTATCAGTATGTAAAAGAGTAAGATCGTGTACTCTACGGCCAGAAGATAATAGTAAAATAGCAGCTGTGTGTCTAGATACTTGATATAAACTATTTAAATTTACATTGTAATTCTTTAAGCATCTAATCAAAATCCTTGCATCCCAAATCGGTAATTGAGAAGGCGCCGGTCTTGCCACGGAAATAGCTTTCAGTATGTGTTTTACTATCGGGTTTGCAGTAATTTTAACATCAGACATTGTTTCGCAAACGGATGCAATAACCGATTTATGAACAAGAATCGTTCTGTAAGAGAGACCACCGGTCAAAAATAGATAACCGAGATACCTAGCAACGTTTACTGGTTCCGGTAAACGAAAATTAATGCTATTTTCTTGGCAAAATCTCACCCATCTACTCCAAATGGGGGCATAAGTCTTTATTGTAGACTGTCTCCAACACGATGACAATAACTGTTTCTCTTGCGGCGTCCATGTATCCGTCAGGGCATCCCACCCGAAATGAGCCAGGCTTCCAGGTGTAACTTGCCGACTTGTGCCGGCGGTAGCATTGTCGCTGTGTCCACCAGTGTCTTCTCCAGATTTCTGAGTTTCACGGGACGTTTCTGAGCACGATTCTTCAGGTCTGGCCTCCAAAAAGGCTTCGTCCACCTGGGTGCTATTAGAATGTACTTGCCTGAGGCTGAATTGAGATGATCCAGTACCCTGGGTATTAGGCTGGGCGGCGGGAACAGCCATGCAAGTCGGAAATGCCAGGATCTGCTGAACGCGTCGTGATAGTAAGCGTTCGAGTCTGATAAGTCTAGCGAAATATAGTTTGCTACGACATGTGCTGTTTTTGACGCAAAGAGGTCTAGGTCTGGCGTGCCCCACATGCCGAACAGTCTCGATGTTTCCTCGCCTGTGAGGTGCCACTCGGCGGCGGCACGATTTCGTGAGAGGTGATCTGCTTCGGTGTTGCACAGGCCTGGTAGGTGGTGAGGCCGAAGCACAATGTTGAGGTGGTCCACCAGTTCCAGCAGCTGTTGGGTCAGATCTAGCAATTGACGAGATCGTGTTCCTCCTTCGTTTTTTATATAGGACACGACTGTTTTGTTGTCGCTCTGAAGAATCACTGTAGAATTCTGGAGCTCCATTGCTTTGACTGATATAGCGGCTATCACAGCATACATTTCCTTCAGATTGCAATGCCATTTTGCCTGGTGTTGCTCCCATAGGCCTTTTATCATGTCGTTGTTCACCAGGGCTCCCCATTGAATGTCCGACGCGTCGGTGATGACGTGGTTCGTCGGCATTCTTTGGAGATGAATAGCTGACTTCTGACTGATGTTCTCCATCCACCATTTTAGTTCTGTATGTACCTCTTCTGGGTACTGAATCTGCGATCGTGAACACTTTCTGAGTTTGTTGCTGTGTCGCTGCAGTAAGCGGCAATGCAACCTTCCCCGGGGGGTGATGAAGGTTGCAAAGTTGAGATGACCTAATAGGCGTTGCGCCTGTTTTAGGTTCCAACTGCCTGCTTCGAGTCGTACTCGCAATATCTGACGAATTCGTTGTATTTTCTCTGAGGGTAGGAACTTTGTATTGAATTTGGTGTTCCATGTGACTCCCAGAAAATCGATTTGCCTCGTTGGTGTTGTTACTGACTTCTCCATATTTATCCACCAACCCAGGCTGCTCAAAAACTGTATTGCGATTTTTATATGTGCTGTTAGCGTATTTTTGTCCTGATGTACTATCAGATAATCGTCCAAATAGACCACTAACCTCAGACCTTTTTTGCGGAGTATTTCTGCGGTCCAGTTCGTTACCGAGGCGAAAATCCGTGGCGCTGCTGCCAGACCGAACGGCAGACACGTCATCTGTAGCAGTTGACCTTGATAGCTGATCCGGAGAAACCTTCTGTGTTGATCTTTTACTGGCAGGTGGTAATAAGCCTGACTTAAGTCCAGTTTCACCATCCAATCTCCGTGTTGTAGAAAATTTGGCATTTGGTGATGGTGGAACAGATGGAAATGCCTTGGTTTCAAGTACTAATTTAATGCCTTGAGATTGAAAATTGTTCGACTTTTGCCGTTGGATTTCGGAATTACGAATAGAGGCGATATAAAAGACGGTGTCAGGGGAGCCGGCTCTAAGACTTCTAACTGAATTAAATTTTGAATTTCGGTTGACATTAACGGAGATGTTGGAGTTTGATACTTTGTTAAAACATCTGAAGTTGGGAGAACTAATGGGGGTGTCTTGTTGAATGGTATTCTGAGACCTGTTATCATTTTCGATATTGATTTTGGTGGATTGAAAAGAGCCCAAGTGTTTTGAAAGCGTCTCAGACAGCCGCCTGAAAATCCTGTCGAGTCATTTATTTTTATATCCCGATCTTCTACCCTCTGTCTTATATTTTCTCCCTCCCCCCCTCTTCTTGGCTGAAGAGTTATTATGAATGAATCGTTCGGAATCCTTGTTTTCGGCCCGTTTGGGTTTGTAATTGTTATTCGGCTGACTCCGAAACAACTTTGCGTCAGCAAAGGAGGTCGAGGGCTGTGGCGATTTTGCCCGGGTTCGGGTAGAAGATGGGGACTGTTTTTGTAATTTATCTACTCCGCCAATTTTTTTGTAAATATGTTGACAACTGACCGGGGTCAAACATGTACTCGCAAGACGGCGGAATTCTACTCAGATCCTCTCTCATATATTTATCTTTTAATTTTTTAACTATATCTCTACGGCGCAATTCTAACACTTCGGCTCGTTTCCCACAAATCACCTGTAGTATATCGTGAGATATTGTCTTATATTCAGAATCATTACCAAATAACTGGTTTAACTTTTCATAAATAGATGACGCATTAAGCTGAATGTCCCTAGAAGCAGACCAATCAACTAGATTTTGTAATGCCAAGTTTACGGCTTCATTTTGGGCCAAAAATGCGTTGGATAACGCTGCAAAACTACGTTCCATTTGAAACCAACGTAACGGGGCGAAAGGATCCTCCAGACGTCGCAGCTCCTCATTTACTCTTAATTCGGTAAAAGCCGGAAAAGCCGCGTACTTTTTCTGAACGTCTGTATACCGAACCGCGTTCCAATCAGGTGAGTCAAATCTTTGCATAACCTTAATTTTTTCGACACGTGCGCAATTTGCTTTTGGTACGGTCGGTTCTTTGACAGCAACGTCCAAGTTGACAATACTACTCGCATCTAGTTTGGGTGGATTTAAAAACTGTTCATTAGATATTGGTAGCGAACTGTCCGGCAAAAGCGAAGTATGTGGCATGCTGTTGCTATTAGCTAAAGGCATTTGCGCGTTTAATGGTGGGGCCTCCGTAGATGTAGCGAATTTTGCCGTTAAAATACTATTCAAATGACTCACCAAATGTTGTGACAAAAAGTCAAACCTTTCCTCCAGATCCCGTGAACTGGTACGCCTCTGGCGTTTCCTTGGTGGCCCTTCTTGATCCGACGAACAATCCGAAGAACTATCACTATCATTTGAATTAGGTGCAATAACCTCTTTATCACTCATTTTTTCCAAATAGGTATGGTAACGGAAGACAAACTAATAATGTTTGAATTTAACTTTCTACTTAAATCTCGAAAGCTAATTAAAATAATATAAAATTATATAAATTTGCGACAAAATTAATCTAATTAATGTAATAACTAAAATATAGATTTTTTCGTAACGACCATGTGCTCGGTTCGAAAAACGACGCAACAATGACATAGAGGGCGGCTTGTATTTGGTGGGTGGTTTAGATGCAGCCTGAAAACGGTAGGTGGCGCTGTAGGTGCATCTAGGTGGCGAAAGTAGCGACATCTAGCGACCAGGCAAGGAGAAAGAATCGACGTACTCTCATAAGGGACTTCGGACGTCAAACGGAACGCATAATATTATATACTTTACTTCATGTTATCTTAGTGCAAATTGACTGATATCACGCAATATCTTTAAAATGCGCAATTATCATACAAATAAAATTCCTCAGGACTACATCCTCCATTGTTAAAATCAGCATAATTCTACAAATGAACTGCTTTTATTATGATTACCAAAAGGCCCCCTAAATCTTATCTAGCATGGCGTAATAAAGTTAATGACATCAACATTCGGATAAGACCAGTACAAAGCAATAGCTCCCAGCTTTGGACGTGACTGCATTAAGACTCAAACTAAGGTCTTAAGCCTGGCTTTCGTCTTAATATAAAGACATTACTGCTTAACTAAACGGTAATGGCAGAGTAAGAGATTAAATTAATTCCTCACAGCCTGATTTATGGCAAATGCCAGCTTTACTATTTGTTGGTAGTCGAATCGTTTTATATGGGTTTATCGTAAATGATAGTTTACCTGGATGTTTTGGAGTAATCTCTCCGTTAATAATGTTACTCTGTCATTATTGCTTTGATTTTTTGTGATTTTGCTGTTTTTCAGTACTTAATTTGACACTTCACATAGTCGATAAATACATTTATTTCAAAAAATACTTGGGGTTATGCATACTATTATTAAGTAGATTTATTTTGTTAAGTAATCGATTCACGTTTTTAATATATATAAAATTAAAATTAAAATGTTTCATTGTATGTACATTACACAATTGCGGCAAGTATTCAAATGACATTTATTATCTTTATTATTATGAGCAGCATATTTACAAGGCACACAAATTACTTTGAAATAAAGAATAAATAAAACAAACATAAAATATCAACAGCTTCCCCTGCGTTACACTTTTCATACATTATACTAGTCTCTGAAATGCATTGCAAGCCCTCAATACCCATTGTCTTACACTCGATCTATAATCATATAAAACATCTGGCACTGCTCAGCGGATCAGTTTTAATGAGACTCGCACAATGCGAGCTCGTTATGTGAACAATGTACGGCGTCCTGAAGCCCCGGGGTAACTGTTTCCATGAGGCTCAAATGAGGTGGCAGGATAGTTTTCATAACAATTTTCACAGCTATTTTTTTTTTGTATGACTGTGGATAATTGTAATGGGCTACGCGCAAGACAAAGATGATCCCCTTAATTCGCAATGATTCATAATTATGGACATTATACTAAACAATAGAATATTACACATTTTACGATGCCTTTTAGTTTATCTTTTTGTGCGACCAAGATACAATGCTATTCTAAAAATGTACAGGCGGAAACATGTATCGTGTTTTTTTCTTTATTATTACAAATCGAATCGAATCTTGCTAATGAGTCATTCTTTTGTGAATTATAGGATAAATAATTATTGTTATAATATGCAAGGCCATGCTTCGATAAGAAAAAAACTATAGTTGGTCGCCAAAACACTCTGCTTAGAGATTTTTTGTTAAAATCTGTTCAAGACAATTCGATACAAATTATTCTTAAAGGTCAGAGTGCGCCTTTATAACTTTCATTTCCATCAATATGCATACCACTACTCTAACTAAATACCAAAACCAAACAAACGGACAAGGATCTATTAAACATGTCCAAAACAGGAATCAAACTCACCTCCCCAGCCGTCAGTAAAGATGCAGACAAAGCTGCTATTGACAGCTAAGCCCGAGGATTATTTGAACCAATAGCTATAGTAGTTCCGACGCAGTATTAATTTCTAGAGTTAGACAGCAGTGGGAACTTCCGTGTACTCCGCAAGTTTATAAAAGGAATGAAGGTGGGTTGGATGAAGTTTACTATGAGAATGTTGTATAAATATATCTTATGGATGATTTATTCAATAGGGTATATAGTAGTGTAAGAGTAAGGCAATCTGGTAAAATTCATGTAGTTGTGCTATATGAGATTTCTCAATTGAACTGTCACCGATATTATGCGTAATCGGAATTCACAGAAGGAATTCCAACTCATAACTTGTTAAGGTGGTTTTTAATTTTGTTTAATACAATCAAACAATTTATATACTGTATCAGCTCATATTATACGTCTCACTGTAGGGCACGAACCTCCTCTACAATCGAGAGTACGATTAAGAGCAGTTAGGTCATATAGCCCACCATGCTGGCCTAGTGCGGGTTGGCGGACTTTACATACATACATAAACTCACGCCTTTGTCCCCGAAGGGGTAGGCAGAGGCGCCACGGGACTCGAACCCGAGACCTCAGCTTTGTAATCGTACCGTAATACAACTATGCCACTAAGGCCCAACAGGCCACCACACACTTAATTTATATTAGGACATGTAAAATTTTTGCTGAACGTATTTCCACCCCAAATACAATCAGAGTCAAGTCTATCGCCACGCCGAGTATTATCGCAATTCCAGGTATCGCTAACAGATATAAGACTTTTCAAACCAAAAAACTTGTTGGTTGTTAGTCCTGTTGTTAGTCACAAACTACTAGTATTACGGAAAATCCTCCTGGACTTGAACCTAGGATCTGGTGACAAGCTGCTACATGAAAAGTCGACATCATTGTCCAAAACAAACGTTTCAAATATTTTTATACAAGCCCCGTCCAAGGAAGTAAAACACACACGACCATTAATGTTTTAATGTCTCACTCCGAAGTGTAATTCCACCTTGATTACCAGACAAAGGGTTGGGCGAATCATTTTTGAGAGCGTGTCCCGGCCCGCCTGAATTTGCATACAGAAAGCTACGAATGACGCAAAAATGGCACCGTAATCGCTAGCGAATGGCGGGAAAGGGTGGCGCGGTACGACTTAGAAATATTTGGATGCGGCAATTTCTTTACCCATAAATGGATGTGAGATATTAAGAGCTTAGTTCAACAATGAAGTAAAATATTATGGTAAAGAAACCAAAAAAAAACGAGATATTTAAACGAACATTTGTTTTGTGAGACCGAAAAGTCTCTCGTAGTTTCTGATACCCACGACACAAGACTCGATCTTAGTGTGGGGTCAGGACTATGTATGTGACTGTTGGGTGTATTTATATTTATTTATTGAACATACCCTGGCGGAACTTAAATCGTATTAAATGTGGAAGTCAAGAAGAATCGTACTTAGCAAAATAAGGATTTACTTATTGCAAACTATCGATTTAAGCTCCCAATAAACATCAAACCACACAAAAGGGAAAACAAAAGATTCGAGGAGAAAATTATCACTTACTAAGCGATGGTAAAGACATTTTTCCAGACCAATTTTCAATGGTGCATTGACACCACCTTAGTTAAGGAGGCTCATTACTATAATAGTCAACAGTAAGAAAACTCTACATTTAAATAAATAAAGAACTAGAATAGAATACCACCTCTACAGCTTCCCTCTCGCTGTGACGTAATCTCGCCGCGGTTCGACACTGGTTAAGTCAATTTATCCGGGTGTTATACCTCGCCGTACACGGGTAACGATGGATGGAACTCTTCATTTGCATCGCGCACTCGGAGTCAAGTGGCGTCGAGTGCGTATCATTTTTCTCTCTGATATTTATGCTAATCTGCCAAGCTGAGGGAAATGTACCAGATTTCGGATGTTTATTGAATTTTATGGTGCTTTTGAAGTCTTTGTTTTTGTTTGTTGTTTGAAATACTTACGTAGGCTCACGCCTGTATCTACAAACAGGTAGACAGAGTTGCTATGTGTGGACGGCACTTCGGCGCAATGCTGACAAGTGGCTTTCAACTCGGGGGATTGTGGGTTCACATGCCGCCCAAATCGTTTTTACAATGCTGAGGTCTCGGGTTCGAATCCCCGGTGGTTCAGTGATATTGGATTTTTTAATTAATACCAGCCCTGAGTCAGGAATTTGTGCCCGATAGGGCGATAGGCTCGCCCACTATCACATGTTGGGACGGAACACACAAGGCGAAACATGGGTATCCTGGTAGCACCTCTGCCTACTCCTTCTGGGTAAAAGGCGTGAGTTTATGTATGTATACATTTAAGTATGAGTAATGAGCAATCCCAAGGTGTAATAATCTTAAATAAGAAACAATATCTAAATTCATAATGATCCAGACATAGCATCTTCGCATGGCTAGATTATAAAAGCTCATTTTTATCGCATGTACAAAATAGCGTAACTTTACCGAATTCTCTCGAGGGCCATCCGATAATGACCGGCCGTCTATTTACACGCAACAACCCACGGACCTCTATAAAAATATCTATCTGAATATTTTTTGAAATTTCATCTCCAAATATTGCAATTTACCAGTGTACGATGACCTCTTCAGTATGATTAATATGTGAAAGGATTGCACAATGTTTTTTTTTAGATTTACGCGAATGTTACAACGTCAGGAAGTAAAAAAATGTAAAAATTAAATCAAATCGCGATAAAGTAAAAATTAGTTTTTATTTCAATATGTGAAAAGTTTATTTAGTTTCTTATGAATGATTTGATGATCAAAGTATACAAGGTGGACCTATTTGTGTATGAATTTTTATAATGACCACATAATTAGTCTAGTCGCATTATGTAAACTCGTATTAGATTCAATACGTAGGTCAGGCATTCTATTTTGCATTATTTTGTTGGTTTGGAAATTTAATGAAATGGCCGAGCCCAGAATTAGTACCCATAATGGTAATAAATTCAATCTTACATCACATCTGGGACGAAAACAAGATCAATGGAGTGTAGTGTGTGAGAGTTATACTAGAGACTAGAGGCACGTCTGCGGTCTGGTTTCAGGATACGAGCGAAAGCCACGATATTATGATAATTGTCTAAACTACACAAGCCTAAAATAATTTAGTGAGATTGTTATTACGTCATCGTCAACGTTTATAGCCAGTAGTTGTGCACTGAACACAGATTTCCCCCATGGATCTCTAGTTACTTATTGAAAGCGCCCTCACACCAGCTACCTTTATCGGGTGATTACTGATATTATAATTCTAATAGAATTTAAAATCTTTAATAAAAGTTTTATAACATCATCTAATCTGTTTGCACCGCACGAAATGCATCAGCAAATCTGTTATTTTAAGAATAGTAATATTATTCTAGTCGAGCCAGCTTATTCAGAATACATTCAAAGGATTGTGACGTACAGTAAGGCACCGTTTTGCATAATATTTTTATTGAATAAATGGTTACTTTATATGATCATCGCTTTAGCAATTGCAATTATTTTGGTTTTGGAACTGTTTTTAATAATCCAATTAAAAGGATTATTTTAGGTAAGTCAAAGCAATCGACCATTAATGTAGACAAAATAGGTGAAGGAGCTTTGCCTCTAAAGCATAGACCTTAGTGGCGAAGGCTCCTTAGAAGCCAGTTCCTACCGGCTTCCCTTTTGTAATTTATCATTACACTATAAACAAGCAAATTATTCAAACTTATTTATTTAATATCAAAACTCAATTATTATTTTTTACATTCAACGACATCTGTCGGCCAGATACGTAAACATTACTAGGAAGCGGCACAGTAAGCCCTTTTTATTGCGACGCGGTGCGACCTCTGGCGAATTCCTGTAAAATTGTTCGGCTTATTCAATAACACTAGCGCGGCCCGTGCGCCGCCGCCCGCCGCCGCCCCGCCGCCATCGCGCCGCCTGTTACGCATTGTATAGTATGCAACAAACCACGCAAAATTGTACCTTAAATTGATAATGATTTAAGGTTCAATTTACGCTAAAAAAGCAAGAGGCAAGCCGCAGCTTCTCCGGCATTTCGTGTGTATATGTATAGATATTACTTATTACAATAGCGAAATGCGGAGTTTAATGTATTTATAAGTGTTGTATTTACATTTTTACAATATATTCATGGTTCATGCAATTAGTTTTAAATGTTTTTAATTACAAAATGTGTAATATTAATATTATGGTTTTTTTGGAAATTACTAATCGTTAGGAGCGTACTAATATGTTTAGGTTGTCGATTTTACAAATAAAGTTAGTGTTTAGATTTTAGGACGTGCTCGATCCTCGCCTGAGGAATACATTGTCTTACTAATGTTACAACTAATAAATGCGGGGCTATCGTACTTGTTAAAATATTGAGTCTAGGTTTTTATTTCTTTTATATTAATCTTATATTCACGTGCAGTTTAGAAATATACTTTTTTTATTTTTCTCATTATGTAAGCATGGTTTACTTTTTATTTCATGGACATTGTAAATATTGTATAAGTACATAGGTAACGAAAATATTAAAATTTAATTGACGGCCGCAATAGGCAGATGCCACAATATCACTTACCAAATGAAACCCATTATTTTAGTTTGGTGAGTAAGATTCTCGAAGCAATAATTTGCTGGTGGGAGGATATTCGCAAAGGTCCGAATATAAGGACACACGTGCATAAGTGTGTCGCGTTTTGCGTTCATTCTGTGAAACATCACACAGTAAATTTTTAATCTCTATTCGGACTGCACTACGCTTACTATCAGTCGCATTCACAGATTACTTAGTACTAGTCGCATTGTAGTCATTTCGTAATCCCTAAGCCCTTCTAATATTATAAATGTGAATGTTAGTTTGTTTGTTACGCTTGCACGCAAAAACTACTCAACCGATCATCATGAAACTTTGTACACATATTTTTGGAGGTATTAGAAGTAACATAGACTTCTTTTTATTCCGAAAAAAAAATAGTGTTCCCGTGGGATGAAGAAGGAATTCCGATATATTTGCTACTTTTTCATACTCAAAAAGATGGGATGGGACTGGATTACATTTCATTAGTGAGAATGAGACGGGGCGGGCGGGATATAACGGGATGGGACGGGACGGGATGGGAGATTTCAAATAAAATTAACCACGCAGACGAAGTTTGCGGGCAGAAGCTAGTAACAGGATAAAGAAAATAAACATATTTTGTGTTTTGAGCTTCGGCTTCCCTTTTAAAAAATGTCACCCTTCGCCACTGAATTAGACCTTATCAATCTGATTCAAAATAATGGCTAGTGATTGATTACGTACTTTACGTCTAAAGGATCTAATCTCAGAAAATACAATACAAAATCCTATATTATCGTATAAAAACAACTTTCCTCTAAAATATTCCCAGGAAACCGAGTAAAGCTACTCCATTTAAGCAAACACCATCAGAGAGCGCAAACTAAGGTTGCAAAGATATTATTTTATGTGATACAAAGAGGGCTCTAGTTAATATGGTCACGTGCCGCCCTAGGGAAATATCGCATGCATGTTTCAGCTCAGACCTTCGCATATATTAGCGGACGTTATTTATATTTCTGTTCCTTTAATAGAAATTGTTCGACGCTCAAGATATACTGCTTTTAGAAATGGCAAACCCACATTTTTAGATTTGGGGAAGGTGTGTCAGTAAAAGAAAACTGTGGCTATATGGCGATATTTAGTTAAAAAAGGGTTGTTTCTTGAAAAACTAACGTATGTTAGTTAAACACAAAGTAGGAATTAGCTTTGATCACTTTTGAACGCCATATAATAATAATAATAACAGCCCATACACATTCCACTGCAGGGCAAGGGGCTTCTCAACAACCGAGAGACCGAGTGAGAGGGGTTAGGCCATATACTGCCGGTGCGGTAGGCGGACTTCACGTACTAAAAATACTACAACAATTTTTACTACAAGCTTTGCTCACAGTGTTTGTTTTGGACGTTAGACTGCGTAGTAATTGGCTATCGATAAACCCATGATTCCGAAAAGACTGAAAGCAATCGCTAACGTGAGTCTGTTCCGTATATTTTTTTGTTTTGGTAATTTTTTTACATTCATACATACAGAAGCTCACGCCTTTAACCCCGAAGAGGTAGGCAGAGGCGCCACCAGGCCACCCACATTTCGCCTTGTATGTTCCGTCCCATGATGTGATAGGGGGCGAGCCTATCGCCATATCGGGCACAAATTCCTGACTCCGGGCTGATAATGAATAGGAAAATCCAATATCACTTTGCCCGACCCGGGACTCGAACCCGAGACCTCAGCTTTGTAACCGTACCATAATACAACTACGCCACCGAGGCAGTAAATTATTTATATACTTTTTTATACTGGATCGACAAACTAACAACATTGCACTGACAATTAAAATAATATGCCGACTCTAGATAAAGTATCCATTTACTTCATAGCCAATGGAAAACAACCACACTGGCCCGTATTGATTGGCAAAGTTGGTCTCAATATCAACGTGTATTATTATTTTTCTGACAATTTGAGATATACCGTGACGACCATTCCCGGAATCGACGGAACTAGAAAGTGCATGCAATAACGAATGGTAATAAAATGAAAGACGATATACATAATATATGTGTGCCCAAATCACGGAAACCCTGCTACCAAAGTTGAATAATTGGTATCGTCAAGTATGTCGGGACGGCAGTACTAAAATGTGGTATATGAACTATATAAGCCAACTCACCTGAATTCTGCTACCGAAGCGGACTGTAGCACTAGAACACCACACTACACCAGACACGACTTACACCACATTCAACTTGCACTCACATACAACTTGAACATATAATTATACAATAATTTGCACCACATAACACTTACTACTAGCACTACACTACTTGAACTAAACTGTTACAACCGAAATTACAACCGAAATTAGCCAAAAATCTCGCATTTAAGCGGAGCGCGCGCCACGCTTTCGGAAGCGTACACGAAACTACCCGCCAATGAATTATATTTGTCATAATATGTAAAAGGACGAAAATCCATACAGCCTTGAAATTATTCCTTGAGATAATAATATATTTATAATAAAAAATACAAAAATACAAGGATGAAAAGCCATACAGCCTTGTAACTATTTTCAAATTTTTATTTATCTATTAAGCAAACTGGGTTAAAATGTTGTGTTTCTAGGGCTAAAAAGTGTTTATACGGGTATATTGCTTGCAACAAAATATATAAATATAGTTTTTTTTTTATTGATTAATTTAAATTTCGAACTGGTGTCTAACATTGAGATCTTACATCTAAACAAATCTCAGGCTGCAGTTCTGAACTTTGTAAGTAGTCAATTCCAAGACTTACATATTAATTGTTATTATTATTATTTATTTACTTATACAATCTTAAATAAATTATAGTAACCGTATTAGTTATTTAATAATTTATTCTAAAAAGAAATACCTTCTATAAACGCCTTCACATTTAACCATCTTTTAGATTTCCAACATGACATTTTTGACTTTTCTTATAACGTTTCAAACTTTAAATAGCTCTAGCTTCAAGTACACTCCGCGGAACTCTAAAAAAATTCGTTTATAATTTGAAGGCGCGAGCGTTTGCCAGAAGTCGTAATTACTTAGCCCCGGGCCAGCCCGCATGAAAGGACCTTAATTTCGTCGACAATTATCTTACGAGGCGCACACAAAATCTTAGAAGGACTGTTGATAATTTTAGCAGAGACTGCACAAGTCATAAGCGAATAAACTGTTTATCTTATAAGAAGGCAGTTCGTTTTGCTGAGCCTTTTTTGTGCCATTTATTGTTTACTACTACAAAGTGTTGGAACTACTCGTATATGACGATTTTAAATTTGTTTTTGATAATGAGTATACTACTTTTTACGGAAGAGTATACAATTTTTTATCGCGAGAGGTTAAATTTTCACATTTTTTTAACTTCCCGACGTTTCGATTGCTTTACAGCTTTCGTGGTCATGGGGCGGACTGAGGTATTAGTCATCCGCTCAGTGACTGTTACAATTTAACTACCCTTAATTTTCAATTAAATTGCGATAAAATCCGTAAAAATTAGTTTTATTTGAATGTGTAACATTCGTGTAGATCTAAGAAACCATTGAGTATTGATAATTTATATTTATTATGGAATAAGCGTGGTAAATGGCCAACCTGCTTGCTTGGTGTACACTGTACAGTCTTTTACCATACACATCACTACTCGTAGTACAAAATTGTCCACGAATCGAGTAAAAATTTCGAAAAAAATTACCTTTGCCGCTGAATACGCACCACGCATACCAAACACGTGCATCGGCTAGCACTAAACCCTATGAAAAGGCAAACGACCAAAAATAGCTATCTTTCAGAAATATAATTGACTTAAGAAAACTATTTATCATTTATTTATTGTTTATTAGTACGGTTTACTAATTACACTAATTAATATATTATATATATTTTTTTAATCCACGGAAAATACATAAACTAACGCCTTTATCCCCGAAGGGGTAGGCAGAGGCGCCACCAGGACACCCACATTTCGCCTTGTATGTTCCGTCCCACGGGCACAAATTCCTGACTCCGGGCTGATAATGAATAGGAAAATCCAATATCACTTTGCCCGACCCGGGACTCGAACCCGAGACCTCAGCTTTGTAACCGTACCGTAATACAACTACGCCACCAAGGCAGGTAAAATAATGAATTAATATAAATCCTGGAAAAATAATTCTGCTTCTCACATAGACCACACCCCAGGCGCAGCTCTAATTTAATTATCTAAACTCGCGGCACATCTCGTGTTTATACTTCTGATGCTGTATAATTTTGTTAAAAAAATAACAAGTGAAAAAAAAATTAAAACGAACCTACTGTTTTAGAACAGGACTAATTAATTATTAATAATTAGTAGCCAATTAGCAATATTGCATTTCATTGCCGAAAACGTGGTAAATAATATTTTTGTTTCTTCCGAGATAAAATTTAAAGTTGTAAGTGTAAAATTCTTGAATGTAATGAGTTTTCTTAAAATATCTCTTGTAAGTAATTATAAGCAAATGCAGTTCTCATCAAAATATAAAATCAATAAGAATTTTGTTTATAGAAAATCCCAAATTAGAATGAAAACGATATTTTATTTATATCATCATTGTAATTTATAATAGCGCCATCTGTAATTTTTGGTAGGAAACAGTTTCACCCTACTTAGGTTGAGTCGAGACAATATTTTGATTTGTGAAGGCGGCATCTCACGTTGATATGATATATATTTTATATTTTGATATCTACTTGAACACTCTTTGAACAAAATGAACTCTCATTATTTATAATAAAGAAAAAAATATTCAATGTTAAGTATTAGATAACTTCTAAGCAGGCAATAAATAGGACTTAGAATTACTAAGGACAGACGTGCAACTATATTAAAAATAGACGAATATTCCAAAATTTATGACGATACAAATCTACTTTACCAAAATTGAACTTTAATTGTTACCTATTAGATATTTTTATAAGAAAATCATAAAAGTGTGGAAATATAATACTACTTTATGATTTAATGTGTTGTTACTAATAAGGCTCATAATTATTTCGAGTAAAAACAGAAAGAATATTAATTCAATATAGAGACATCTAGTGTCACTAATTTGTACGTTTGCTTAAAATGAAGTTAGATAAATACCCACAGTTTTGCGACTATAGAGCAATTAGCAGAGATTGTGCGATAAATTTATTAGCTTTGTTCTGAAATTAATGCGCCATGTACGTTGTATGTATAGTAAGATGTGATGACAATTTGATGTCGCGAGTACAGTACCGGCTGACAACATGTACTTAGTCGTTACTGTTAAAAGGCTCATTAGCTACAATACTGCTTCTCGTATATTGTGAATTAATTATAAATTAGCACGTTATAGAACATTTTAGCAGAAAATGTTTTAAGTGTGGCGAATATTGGCTACAACAGCTAAATAAACTTTGAGAGTGGTCTATACTTAGCAGTGGATTCTTGGATTTCTGGATCTAATAGCCGATTTTTTTTTATTGCTCAAAATGTAAGCAGTATTTACCACCTTAACTTTTCCCTTTTCACAGTTTAATTAGTATTTACGATGACCAGTTAAGTACCTACAACTCCAGATGATATTTGATTATTGTCCATCAATGATGTTCTTCAGAATCGGTATGTAAAATACATTCATCGCTCAGGTCTATATTTAGTTGTTCTGGGGATATATTTTTTAATAATTCATATTATAATCTTTATGTATAATATACATTCCCAAATAATAAAGAAATATTTTTCAAAGATAAACGCCACGCCGTAAAGTATAACAAACGTTATAACAAATTTTAACTAGTTACGACGCCATGCAGGTTTTATAACGACTCCGGGAAAGTTTTAAATAGATTTTTTCATATAAAGTGCACTCTAGTACGGATTGCGATTGTAAAGTTTCCAGATCGACTTTACCTTTAAAATTGGGTTTACAAGTTACCCGGTCTGCGGGGACCATGTTTATTTTAACATGTTATTGTGTTTCTATTTCAGAATGGAGATATTAATTAAGGTTCCCTCAACGGTAGATACTATTGCTGTAATAGCATATTGTTTTTGAATAATGCAATTCCTGGTAGGCTGTGGTATGTAGGGATCAAAATACGGCTTTTTTGATTCAATAGCTGTAAAATGGTAGGCAAGTATTTGCAAAGTCTATATCTAAAAAGAACATGTTTCCGACTTGGCCACGAGGTTCTTCCCCGTCAACAAACGCGATAATGACGAACAGGCAAATAAAAACAACTTTTGACTATAGGTCTCAAAAATATATATTTTGAGAACATCGTTCACCTAACTACAAACGATACGACTTTTTACAAACGATATGAGGAACTATACATGCACTTCATTATAAAAACTTTTTCATACTCCCAAAAAAGCGTCAACTGACACTGTAAAATTTCAGAAATTACGCAGACACAACAAGATACCAAGCATTTGAATATTCCGCGTGCGTCGCTCTAAGAGCGTCTTTTTCAGCATTTCAGCTATCTCGCCGGGTTCAGCTGAAGTGCTATAGATTTGCATCACAAAAAGATGGTGTTTATCCGTCCGCCAACCCTTATCTTGTTTGTACGTTTTAAGACTGGAAAAGCTACGAGTTTGGTGTTTATTGATTCGATTTAATGTAGATGCCTAAATTAATGGTTCCGTTGACAAACGATGGTTTGTGGATTAAAATTTTAAAGAGTAGCTTTTGTGCATAATAATTTATTATTTTTTCAATATTTCTGAACTTTAAAACCTTCAAGAAGTTACTTTGTGCACTTTTTTAACGCTAATTAAATAGGTTTATACAATTACGCACTGTTTTGTAAAAGTACATCAACGATGTTAATTATCATCAGATAATTATTACCCACCCAGTCTTCTGATATAAAAATACTTGTGAGAAATGAAGAGTTAATCTTTACTTCTATTATTATAAAGAAGGTTCCGATTTGCTTCACATCCATTCTCGAGGTATTTGTAAATCAATTAAAAAGATTTCAGTAACAATTAAGAAGAAAATGCAAATGATGACAAAAGTCTTTACGCGGTACCAAACAACGACGAAAACTGCGTCATAATGTTATAGAAAACTGAGTCGGTAATTGCTGTAGCTATCTCGAAGTCCCTTCGAGGTTCCTTATGGAAAATTAACGCTTTTCAGGTGTAAATTGCAAGGCCCCGTGAACAGATAGTGACTTAAATTTAATCAAGAATAATATAAAAGATGGATGTTTAGATTATCCGACATGTCGTGACGATGTCGGATCGTATGAATAATTATTTAAGTTATAATTTGTGTTTTAAAATGTTGTTAATTTTGATTTAATGATGAAAGGTCAGCTACCTAAGAAAGTAAGTTATTAATGTTTTCTTTTTTTGTGTGTTTTCTTTATGGTAGGAAGAAGCAACAATAGCCTCTGTTATTACTTCTTTAATTGAGGTACCTACTCTAACTAGCATACCGCATTTGATAAAAACATTATTATTACCCCCTGCCTGACTGCCTCGGTGGCGTAGTTGTACTACGAGGTCTCGGGTTCGAATCCCGGGTCGGGCAAAGTGATATTGGGTTTTTCTGTTCATTATCAGCCCGGAGTCAGTAATTTGTGCCCGATATGGCGATAGGCTCACCTCCTATCACATCATGGGACGAAACATACAAGGCGAAATGTGGGTGTCCTGGTGCCGCCTGTACCTACCCCTCCTGGGATAAAGGCGTGAGTTTATTTATGTATGTATTATTAATACCTAATCAAAAGATATAATATAATGATATTGATCGTAAACTACTGATTAGTGCTTTATCTCCTAGTTGAGGAATATTTTGATTCGTCAAATTCATAAAACGGAACTTTCCCGCTTTTTAGTTTGTTACCAAAATAATGCAATCATCATAATCATTATCATCATCAGCCCTTTGTAGTCGACTGCTGAACATAGGTTAACTACAACTAACATAGGTTTAGACAACTCCAGTTTTATAATAAAAATAAATTGAAACAACATCACATCGGAATCATATCGTTTTATATAAATTATATTTTTTAAGGGAAATGAACGCTGGAAAATAATGAATTTCCGCCAAGTAAATTTAAAATTAAATTTATTTGAGTTGTGAAGAGCATTGGGATAGTGAAGAATAATAAACTGAATCGTGATCTTTTGGTGTCGCGACGCAAAAGGAGTTTCGGTAAAAATGTAAATTATTATTGAAATATACTTTATTTCACTTCGAATCAACGAATGGAATAGTTTTATTTTTAACGTTACGTCGAAAGGTAATGAAAGTGATTTTTGATCATTTATTATTACATTACGCAGTATTCGTATACTTTTATCGTTTTAGGCAAATTATGAGTTTTGTGGCAAAGTACGAGTGAAATTACAATTTGCTATGATTTAAAATAGTATAAGTATTATTCGTTTAGAAAATATAACTACCAAAACACTATTTGAAATTCTTCGTTCTAGAACTCTCACAGATTTATAAAGAATGAATACAATATTTCACACATGACGTTATGTACATTTCTAATACTACTGGCATAAATAAAATCCGACAGCGCCAGTTTTGTATGTATCTTTTAATATTCTAGGACACAGCTAAACAACGCAGACACAACAGACAGGTCATAAATAGAACCTAAAAAAAGGACCTAATAAAACCTGGCAGCATTTACACAGATCGTTCCGACAACTCATTTTCACACGGCCCGCACGCGCGAGCTTAAAATAATGAAATGTTTTTAATATCCAAACAAAAAAGAGCATTCAAATGAAAAAAAAAATTCAAAATCCTTTTATCCGGTTCCGTCCATAAACCGGCGGATAAACCGCTCGGCGACAACCATTTTTATATAATAAAATTATTTTGCCCACAGTCCGTTTTATTTAAGTGCAATCTCGGTGTGATAATTAATGTGATCCGCAAGATTTGAATATTAATTTAATTCATGGTTTTAATTATAGTTATGTGAATGGAGTTAAAAGGGAATCAGGACCATTACTGTGGGAGGAGGAACCTATTACTACAGGATTGTACGGCGCTAGCGTAGCGTTGTAACTATGTTAAAGAAAAAGGTCACTATGTGATTTCAAACAGTATTTTTGTCGCCATTATTGCCATTGTATTACTTAAAATGCATATTGTGTAAATTTAGCGCCGCATATCCCTTCCCCAAGGATCTTCACATCGACCTTATGATGATTACACATGATTTAAAAAATAACATAAATCATATCTGTATCAGCCCATATACGTCCCACTGCAGGGCACGGGCCTACTCTACAATCGTGAGAATCGATTGAGAGTGGTTAGGCCATATATTATTGAATTAGTTGAAATAAAACAAGTAGGCGTTATTCTATAATTCTAAACCATACTCGTACAAATAATTTAACTGAGCTACATATAAAAATCAAACCCAAATGCAAGCCCGCCTATTGTTAAAAGCCCTTGCATAAAAACTAAAAGCCTTTGTTTTCCCAAAGAATAAAATAATGTAAAACATTTTTAATAAAGCAATAAAATGTTACGACGTGGATAACGTATAAATGTATAGAGATTTTTCATTACGAAGTTTTTGCGAGCACATGCTTCACACGTGGAGACGTGGCAATGAGCGAACTTTTCAGACGATGGACAACTTGGCCACGCAAAATTGGAGTTTCATTGTTTATTTTTAGACTTAAAATTGATGCATATTGAATAAGGGAGATTTGGCTGTGTTGATAGAAAGATATAATGTAGTTCGACTACGATGAAATTGGCTACAATTCGACTACGATTTAAAATGGCCACAGATTGGTAAAGTATTAATAATTGAAAGCAATATTTTTGGCTAAACTCTGCTGAATTTTCAGGGCTTTTTGAACTTGTATATCCTTCAATTCTGTCTAGAAACAGTCTATATTATACAACAATAAATTAGCACCATTACAATGTGCTTCGCTTAGATTTTTTACAATATCAGCAGTCTCTAACGTCAAGAACCCCAACGACGTCTAGTTTAAAAAAAAACTATTGAAACTACTAAAACATTTATCTAATACAAAATAGGCTAAAACAAATTATGGCTATTCCCCAGAGGCAATATACCATAATATTTACGATCACAAAACTGAGTTATATTTTAACATATGAACAGATACAATCCTCTGTGGGCTTCATCAACGACAATTAATGCTCGATCCTGATTCCACATTACATTACTTTGCGATAGGCCTGTTATTTCCCAAAGGTAATTTTACCTATATAATATGTTGACTTTTCTTTTCACAAGTCACAAAACAGAACGTGTTCGAACTGAGCTGTAATATTCAATAAGTAATTGCAATTTAAAATAAAAGTTTGAGCATCAAAAATATCGTAAATTTGAAAAAGCAATTTCTGAACCAATATGTCCAATACAATGTGCTACTTTTCCAATCTTATTGCCATCGAAAATTTTTACTGCATCAATCGAAACTTTCTCATGGAAAATGGACCGAAGAAGAAAATTTGTCATTGTATTTCTTATTTAACAAGAGCCATCTTTATCGGCGCTCTGATATTTGATATTATAACTGCATCAGATCCTTACATGAGAGCATTCCAAGTTATTCTGATAATAGAAATGATTCAATTAATAGTCAATGCAGTGTACAGAAGAAAAACATTTGCAGCAATAACAAGATTGGACAGCAAATGTGGTATAAACGATGCTTATTTTGAAGCCATATCCCTAAAAATCCGTAAAGTTGCAACTATTAGTGTAGTGTCTGCTGTTTTGGATGTCATTGGTTTATATCTATTAGAAATAAGAGTGCCAGTAATTATAACTTTAGTGATATTATTTTCTGCCCTCGATACGGAGTTAGTCTTTTTCGCTTTGCTCGTGGAATGCGTGAATTTGAGATTATCTACGGTGAAGGACCAACAACCCTATGCTGGATGTAGGATCTATAGGCACATACTTGTCATCGCCGCGTATATTAATGAAGAATATACTCCTGGGGTTAGTTATTTGTTACTTTTGATAAAACTGAGTTGTTAAATTGTAACTTCAACTTCTCGTTTTATTACATTTTATTAATCCAAAGTCGAATTATTATTTTATTGTCTTCTTAAGTGTGATTTAATTCATTTATATTTTAGGTGTTTTTTTTTGTATTCATATTTAAACATCTAAACAACAACTGGTAAGAATTATAATATTATTGGTTGAGTAATAAATAAATTATTTGTTTATTTTTTTCAGGTGTTACTGATGCTGGGAACTACGATCTTAACAACTGTCATTTACTCGTTTCTTATATTTCTTGCTCAACCTAATATGGTAACTATGTTCATTATTATATTTGTAGAAATAGTACAACCACGTGAAATGTCAGAGGCTGCTCATTTCACCCTCATGGCTGCAAAACTATTAGCGTGATAAACTAATTATTCTCTGACGCCTGGGTGTATCTCCTACTTATGAATGCGTTATATTGGAATATCGCTTCAAAGTTAGTAAGAACCAATAAATTTCATAATATTCATGTTTCAGATATGGGGAACCTCAATATACCTATTCTGGCGCGAGATGAAATCTGTACACTCACTTTGGCTGCTATGCTCTGCAGCAGCTGAAACTGAAAGACTTCGTAGAAGATTGACTTTTCATCTGGCTTCAAGGCTTGCACTCGATCCTACCATTAGTAAAGGTAATTTGTATGAGCACTAGAACTGAACAGCCTTAGATATTTTAAAGATTGACGATAATGAAAAGTCCAATTGAAAAACAAAAAAACATTTTCTGCAATGAGCCATTACATCCCAATGAACAAAGACTTATAAACATAGGGCGTTTTCTATTAATTATTAATGGTTAAGAAGAAAAATATCTATTTTTCTATTATTTACATACATACATAAACTCACGCCTTTATCCCAGAAGGAGTAGGCAGAGGCGCCACTAGGACACCCACATTTCGCCTTGTATGTTCTGTCCCATGATGTGATAGGTGGCGAGCCTATCGCCATATCGGGCACAAATTCCTGACTCCGGGCTGATAATGAATAGAAAATCAAATATCACTTTGCCCGACCCGGGATTGGAACCCGAGACCTCAGCTTTGTAGTCGTACCGTAATACAACTACGCCACCGAGGCAGTCGCAAGGCAATTTTTCTATTATTTAAAATATTTAATCAACGTATCTACAATTTTCTAAGCGTCAACGATATAGCATACTACTTATAAACCTCTAATAACAATTGGTTATTTTCAGAAAGGAATCCTACACTCCACAAGACAGTTCGTCGCTGGTACAGCACAGTTCTTTCTCTGAGACCCTGCTATTTTAGCGGAACAATTCTTGTCTTCGGCTTGGCTGTTCCACTGAATGTAATCGATACGAGCATTAGTTACATGCTTATTATAATTCAGGTAATAGATGTCCTTCCTTTATCCTCCAACTTTGGATCCTATATACAAAGCATGAACCAATCGAACTAACATGATTTTTTCGAATGCTAGAAAACAATGACTATACGTTAATACTCTATTGGACTTACCATTTGTTACAATGAACTCACCTACGAGAAAACCATTGGAGGATTTAAAAAATAATGATATTTTTCAGATCTACGTCGCCTACAAGTAAATGCAACCGAAGCATTACAAGAATTTAAGATAAATATTAAAATGACAACATTTAATTAAAATACATCGAACCCAACCTTTACCCAGTTCTCTAACGTAGACACGTGACAACAAAAAATACCCCTCAAATAGGAAAAGAAAAAGAGAAGAAATGATAGTTTTCCTTGATACATGGAATTCGTTTATTTGCTGATCACGATGTACAATCAAATCATTTATTCAGCTTATGAGCGGCGGGGGAGTGTTTACCGTAATGTACTGTGAAATTGATGGCCGCTCGGCCGACCTTTTTAAATGGAAACATCAACCGTGGCGTGCTTGAGCTATCACTTGTTGTTTCAAGACTGTTTGCTTTTAAATATCTTAGGTTAAGGAAGTCAAAGACGAAAGATATGAAGTAGTAGGTGATGAGGATCGCTTAATTGATGAAGTTACATTCAAAGCAGTTGTTTAAAATAACATAGAAACGAACTATAATATCTGGGTTAGTATCCACATATTATAAAGATCAAAGATGAACATTAAACACAATATATTGACTATGGCGATAACGAAAATAGACATTAAAGTATAATCTATAGAAGTACCGCTCCAAACATTAAAGATTCTGACGAACTGCGAACATACTAATTTTTGTAGTCAGTTATAAAGTTCTTTAAGGAATGGGCATCAATTCAATGACGTCACAAATAGTGTCCTAGCAAAAATATATCCATTGAATTCAATAAAACGACATCAAAACCGGGACAAACAATAAGATGATCGATACTGCTTATCTTTTAATTGAATTCCAAACGAATGAAAAGAAACATATTTTTAATTCATCATTCACCTGCGAGCGCTACAATTTGAATTTCCGCAGTCGAAACACGGTCTATCATACAAAGTAAAATAAATTAAATCTTTGCTTCTAAATTCCACTGGTTCGTGGACTCACTTATCACTTTTTGTAATGAAAGATCCCCGATACAAATACCCAGCATTTTCGAAACCATATACTCACACTTTTTACGGACCAAAAAAGTGGTACCACAAAGGGTATAGCTCGCTCACGCGGCGCCGCCCCATCGCACGACACATTAAAGGCTTACCATTGGAACATTTTTCTTCATTTCCCGTAATATATTACATTGATGGTGACGTCACGGGATGCCATCCATTTGTCACCGGCTTTGCGGCGTATACAACTGCGCAAGGATTTTTAAGCGGTTTGCATTTAAAAGTTTTGCGGTGACAATCGTATTTTCGGAATTTTTGTTGGTAAGGTAATGACTAAAAATCTCAATAATTTTCATTGTTTCGAGGCAAGGTAAGCAGTTAGATCTGTGCACTTTAACAATCATTAAAATAAACACGTGTCCAAACAAATCAAATGTTCACTACTTGTCTGCTTTAATATTTATTATACAGGGCTTTGTTTGAAAGAGTCAGCTTCCAAAGAGTTCCTATAATCGTGTCCAGCCGCATCTTCAGAGGCCGAAAACACTTTCTATTTCTGTAAAGGTTCTCTTCTGTATTTCTATCAGCAACGAAACTTGGCTTTAATTAGTAAACTATTATCTCTCGCCCACAATTACGTCAGTATTTTCCTTCCATCTGGCCTACCTCTGCGATATAAATAACTACATTATTTGCGTTTGCACGAACAAACACTGGTGCGTGTTTTCAGTCAAGAGCCGTATGCCATTCCTAAGCTATTAATTAACAAACTTCCATTTCGAGCCACAAACTTGGAACAGCAAAATATAATAACGTATATGTTTAATTTTCTCGAGCTTTGTTATTGCAAGGCAACCAGTGCAGGAAGCGACTTGGCTCCTTGTTAAAATAAACAATGTGAGGTCCCGGAGGAATCAAAACATAGCCCCTGTTTGTGATTACAGAGTAGAATATAGAGTTTATTAATAAAGCATCTGCAAATACGTATAATACTGCCGGATACTACGTAAATCATTGGTGGCAAGTCTCATATGTGAGAAGCCGCATGTACCACCGCAATGTTTGTTTTTTTCCCGACATACAGCAATGTAAATGCACTGTTTTGTTCCGGCTTAAAGGCCATTGTAGCCAGAGTAACTACTGGACGTAATAAGACTTAACATCTTATGTCTCATTATGGCGAGCGCAGTGGAATGCTAAGCATTGTTTTTGATTCATGGTGTTATTTGGATTTGCTTCTGTCTATGAGCGGTCGTATCGCTTACTATCAGGCGAATGGCATGCCCGTCATTCATTGCAATAAAAATAAATATCTTACATTACATTACTTATTTACATTTTGTATTTTTTTGAAAGTTAGTTAGTTTAAAAGTACCTAAACAGCGGGTGTATATTTTGATATTATCATAAGGTTAAAATTACATGGGAACAATGTTTCAACTTGGATAATCTTCGGATTTCGATATACCTAGTAAATATTGTCTTGTATTTTAATTCTAATCATGGTTTAATAACCCTCAAGTAGCTTAAATTTACTGCTGAGCCTAAAAAGGATACATTATATTATTATGTTATCAAACCTTTTAACATAACAAATGAAAGGACCAGGATTATAATTGAAATTGAGACAAAATTATATTTATAATATAATAGAAATTCACATACAAAAAAGCAACATTACTAACGATACGTTGATATTATGAGAAACAATAAATGGCGGCAATGAATGGGGGCCGAGTAAATATCCACGGGCTTTCCAAAAGGAAATAGCTCGTTAGCGCGCCGGCGACGGAGAGATGAGCGCCCCGGGTGTCGCGCCGCTCAAAATTAACCCTTGATTGTGCTCGAAAAAAATTCGCTAAAGACTTTGGTGGACAGGCCCGATGGTATAGATACTAATATGATGTGTAAATTACCAATACTGTATCTGGATGGTCCTGTTCTTACCATCAGGCTCAGTGTAGTTACAAAATATCGGTAAAGACTTTGGTGGACAAGACTGGTGATCATATAGATATGATATCTTCTGTCTCTAATCCATTATCTATTTGGACGTCCTTGCTGTAACCATCAGGCCAAAACACAAAAAAAAAAAAAAATACGAATTCCTATTCCAAAACTAGAGAACCTAGTCTTAGGTGTGTGTATCGAAATAAGATGATAATAATATCCTCTTTGACATATTCGTCAATGGTGAACTTTGTCAACTCCGAAAATGGTAGCGAATTTGGCTGCCGAATAAAAATCTGACGGAGTGAGACGGCTTATTTAGTTTTGATACATGGCCGTGGTATTGATTGTTTGATTTTTGTAGCTGGATACTCGATTAGTCTTTGGAAAATAAGATTTAAAGTGGGCAACACCATAATGGGGTCGCACGCGGCAACACTGCTTTCTTGTGTCGAAATGAAATGATGATTTTGACAGTAGAGAGAAAAACGATAGTCCATTTTGAGACATGGTGGAATTGCACCCGTGCCAACCCGTTTACTCTAAATCTTTACTACTCGTATTGGAGACCGCCGGCGATCCATAACTAAGGAGTAAGGACGACTCCCATGAAATGATGGCGGGAGACTTAGGCCACCACTCTGATTCCCCGTCAAATATACCAACAAATTTTGAATACATTAAATAACACCAAAGAAAATTATATTGTGAAGAAATCGCAACTAATTTTCACATGCCTTGTTTAATGGTTTCGCGATAAAATCAGTAAACAATTCTTTTTAACATACCTTGTTGATCGTAGACTGGACCAAAGTTATCCTATTTGACTATACTAACGACATGTGTTTAATGTCCAGAACTAGTAATAAAGATAATACTGGGGATATTGCAGATCCAATGAAGATCTGTATAATTAAAATCAAAATAGAATTTCTAAAAATAATTTTGCTATACTTGAGTATCCGTGACATTGCAATTATCGATTCTTAAATTATGTAATATGTACACATATTTATTAATCATTACCTGTAATGCGTGTTAATTCATGGGCCGATTTGACCATTATCCTTTAGAATCTTGCTACCATTTAACCCCATTCATGAATCTAATAACCTGTACCATGGATACAAACCACAAATTGAATCACATAGTCTACTACCAATTTTAATTTTAAAACATTCGTAAAGCAAGTAACCCGACGCACATTTTGCTCCGTCGCATCAGACCTGTCGTATCCACTTTACGCCCGTCCAATCCCATTAAGGCTATTTTTGCATTTTATAAATGAAAGCTTAATGGTGACACGGTGACACCTTCGTCACAATCTCTTTTCATTTGAGTTTAAATATTTACCTGTAATACATGATTACGATTTATGAGTGTGGAGGAATATAAAATATTAATAATTTACGTAGTAGTGGATATTGGACATCGTAAGCGGTAACTTACGCTTGACTCATATTTATCACCATTAATTAACATTTTATCTTTTTAAAAAAATATTTATTTTGAACAAAAGTAAGACTCGATGCTAATAGAATAAAGGCATAAGCTGTCTGCAGAGTCGGGAGTCGCAGGACGTAGCGAGTTCGAGCCCAAGATACGCTTGTCTGACTTTACAAAGTCACGTGAGTATTTAATATTTTTTATTGTAATTGTAGGGCTCGCTATAAGTTAAAACCTTTCTTAACCTGAGGCCCAATATACCAGCACGTCATTAAAAAAAACCCTTGAAACGAAATAAAATCTACTCCAAAAGCTTAATTTGTAATCTTCTGTACGTTCAACATTTTCAGTACTTAAGTAAACCAATTTTATTTTTTGCTAGGCTGTGTAACATTTAGTTCCTCTGCCGTGCCAGGTCTAAAAAAAAGTTCATATAAAATGACTAGTCAAGCCTAAACCCAATGGGACACATATAATTTATCGAAAATATAATTCATTTGAGGGTAGTTTGTTGTTCATTGCCTACTCGCTGTGTCTATAGTTTGCCTTGTAGGCTCTGTGAGGCGCGATCCGTTGTTGCGCTGAATTTTTCGCTAAATTTTGCGCGAATCGTGGACAATTTAGTTTTAGAGTTTTATAAGTAAATAAATAAATAAATAAATACACCCAACAGTCACATACATAGTCCTGAGCCCACACTAAGATCGAGTCTTGTGTTGTGGGTATCAGGAACTACGAGAGACTTTTCGGTCTCACAAACACCCAGACCCGAAACAAATACTTGTGGTTCACACAAACATTTGTCTCGGTGCGGGGATCGAACCCGCGGCCTCTCGTTTCACAGCCGGCGTCTAACCAACTGCGCCACGGAGGCTGTCGAAGTGTTATGTAGTTTTCATAGTGTGTAGTGGAAGTGCTGTATAGTGCAAGTGTTTTCTGCTGGTTGTAGGATATACGCTAGCGACCATCGCATACGTAGCTAAGAACCATTTATAGTGATCCACGTTTCGGGTTCGTTCTATATATATCCGGGTGCCAGTAGTATAAACCTATGTGGTATAGCTATGGTAGAACCTAGTAAGTAGTTACTGGTGGTAGGTCTCTCATTTGTGAGACTCCCTGGTCCACCACAATGTCTATTTCTCCAGCCAAACAGCAGTGTAAATGCACTGTTGTGTTCCGGTTTGGAGGACATTGTAGCCAGAATAACTACTGGACATATTGAGACTTAACATAAAAAAGTATTAGGTAAATAAAGTACTGGCTACTGCTTCGGTGGCGCAGTTTTACTATGGTATGATTGCAAAGCTGAGGTCTCGGGTTCGAGTCCCGGGACGGGCAAAGGGATATTGGATTTTTCTATTAATTATCAGGCCGGAGTCAAAAATTTGTGCCCGATATGGCAATAGGCTCGTCCCCTATTACATCGTGGGACGGAACACACAAGGCGATATGTGGGTGTCCTATCCCTTCTGGGAAAAACTCGTGAGTTTATGTTTGTATGTATGTAAAGTACCCGTCATGGTGACCCATGCAAGTGTGTAGTGTTTCTATTTCATTCTGTGTAAATTTTATATTACATAAATACAATCGGGCCGGCATAATTGTGTCGACCAACGTGGAATAATCATCTCACGTCGGTCGGTACAATACACGTGCTAACAGGTGCAATGTAGTGACTTTTATGCTATTAAATAAAAGTGTTGTGAGCAAATGGTGTTTAGTGCTTCAATGGAGTATCGTTGTCGTCGGCGCTGACAATCCAGCTTCGAGAGCAACACTTCGGTTAGTCGATTACTTTTTTATTTTTTGTTGATTTTTGGATTGGATTTAATAACATAATTGACTAATTAATAACCCACATGACTTTTCGAATGATTCGAACCCGCTCCCACTGTCATTCATTTCCAGCAATCCACACATTTCTATTACATACTGGATAAATTCCAAGCCTTACCGTTTTATTAATAAAATCAGCCTCCACAGTAACCGATCGTACACAGTGCCCGAAACAAAGTTGTTTCCGACCGTTCAGTTGATGCCGCACCAGCGAATCTAGAAATTCATTATCAATTGTAAGGATGCTTTGTCTTACGAAGCTATTCCGGAGCGGTGCACTTCGATTTAGGTCATCCGTTTTACTTTGTACCTGATATCTCTTTATTAAACTTGGTGAAATGCGTGTCATTTGTACTAAGAGGTATAAAAGGAAATTATTTTGTTGAATTATTTTTAATATGAAAACCTTTTGGTGAATCAACTTTTTTGTTTTTACGAAAAAGACCACAATATATCATAATAAACTTATCTAATTGCGGGCATGGATGTCAGCACAATTCTATTCATGGACGGTTTCTCGATCACTATACCATGGAAGCTATAAATATAATAATCATGACATACAATATAATATTTCAAAAAACATTTTGATAAATAACGATACGCGTGCCAAAAAGAAGTTCTTTAAAAACATTTCCTTTTAAATCCAAAACCTTACCAAATATATTTTCAACGGAATATACTTTTTAAGTACAATGAAACTGTCACAAAATATTCGCAAAAAACTAGATGAATTTTTCAGCTGAATAGAATTTGTGAATAGCGCCATCTAGCGAATACGCTTGGAACTACAACGTCCCCGCGAGCTTGACACATTTTGTAGGTTGAGCGACCTCTGGCTACGAGATTGCGGTAAAATTATTTCGTGGGCGTATTTTTCACGAATCTGGGAATTTGACCCCCTAGTACGTTAATTTAGGGTGTATATGTGTATTTATTGAAAATTATAATGTTGAATATACTATGATTATGATATTGTTTATTACTTTATAAATTACTTTGACTGATTTTAGGGGTACGTGGACAGTCTAATGTATTTTTACACAACCTTACTAGGTTTTCATTTTATTTTACAAAGAGGCTAGAATTGGTAAACCCTGGGGTTTATTTCTATAGAAAATACGAAAAAAAGCTTTGGCCTTTGAGCGATAAGACCGCCAATTGTTGCCTTTTTATGTATGTGTTTTTCATTTTATTTGTATTTTTTGTGTGTGGTTGCATTAAGTTTTATATACATAAATAAATAAAGAATTATGACCAACGCAGAATATACGCGATAATAGGGTAGAACAATTTCTTTTGGACAGCTTTATTCTAGTATACTCATCCTTTTTCAATGATTCCATGTTTGGTCAATACAATACAGCTGTAAAATATGCATGGCTATATTCATAAACTCAGGCCTGTATCCCCAGGCCTGGGCAGCACCACCTGTAACTTGCACAGATTCTATCCGCTCCAACATATTGTGATAATGAGCTTTTCACTACGATAGACAAAACATATACTAAACTACTATATTTAGTAAAAACTGTAATTGCTCTCATACAAAACCATGACTGTACCTTTGTGCCTATTTAGAAAGAGAGGTGCCTATTAAGAAAATATACCAATTCTATACCTAACGTTTTTTTACTCTAATTTTATTATACTAAGTTATGTTGAGAATGGTATAAAACTATATCGCATTAAAGCTGAGTCTAGAAACAGGGCAATGGGCCAATCTGGTTCAGCAAAACAGCTTTATACCGCTTACTGCAAGACAGAACGTGACAAGGCATTATCAGCTTTAACTGTATTACTAGTGGGCTTTTAGTCTTCCGAGTAAGTTATCACATATAATTTAAACTATATAAACTTCTCCTGTTGGAGAGATTTTACTAACTTGTACACTCACTTACTGGACGCAATGGAATGCCAAGCATTACCTTGTAATTCATGGTGTTGTTTGTTGTCTATGAGCGGTCATATCGCTTAACATCAAGCAAATGGCATGCTTGTCTCGCCATTCAACGCAATAAAAAAAACTATACTAAAATATTATCAATGCAATTTCTATGCAATCTTACCTATCTTGAATTTAAATTTTACAAAATCATTTATGCATACGTTTATACGATCGCTAACATAAAATTAATGAATGCAGAATTCCTGCCTTATTACTGTATACGGTATCTAGTTTCCGTATGCAAGAAGCCCGGTACAATTCATTTGTCTCAATTTGTTGCTCGGCGACAAACATGTAATTTTATGCTATTTAACCTTAGCTTCTTTGTTGCCCTAATCAGGGTTTACTGGGTCGTTTTATTAAAAGTCTCATTGCTATAAACATCGGAGAAAGCTGTTTGCTTACATTGTTGAATATTTACCTTGCATAGTATTAAACAAGAATTTTTAGGTTCGTTTATGCAGATAATTATTTATTCGAAGATCGTACTAAATGAGATAACAAATTGAAGTTGGTAGTACAGTTTTATATCATTAAAATATCAATAAGATACAATCTTGGTAATATTCTGCTACGTTGGTTGTATGCTTTAATTTTCTTGTTTAACTTGAGCAATAGTTTGACTTTGGTTGTCCATTTGATAACAATTATTAATCTCATGGGGCACCTATTTAATGATTATCCTATCTTTATCATAATATTATAATTCTACGGTTGTTCAGTCTCAAAAAAAAATAACCTATAAAAACCACATTCCATCCTTCCCATGCTTGATCTAACCTATACTTTAAACACACAGGAGAAATAAAACAAAACAATTTTTGAATTTTTATTATTGTAGTTTTTATTAAAACATTTACAATTCGTTACCTTAAACATATATCACTGTGGGTAATTAATAAAATTCATCAGTCGTGATCACCTAATGCGACTCTGTACACATTTTTTTGTTTCACGTAACAAACAACAGGGATAGTCCAATTTAGCAGTGCTCTTATCATTACGACGCGGTCGTTTGGAAAATCAGACATTTTAAACAATATACAGTTTTTTTCCGTTATAATGTTGGCCCATAACAATGACCATCTTCCTCAGCCGCAAAATAAATTGAAGAGCAACGAGGCAGGATTTAATCTTTGAAATAATTTAGACCACACTTCTAATAATAATCACCTTTAACCCAAATTTCAGAAGTTTTTTGATCTATCGAGAAATGCCATAACGTTGGGCATTATGGTTTTTAAGTTCCAAAAATATTTTGTTTAGGATTTCGGATTCGAATCATGTTAATTCGAATTAATGTTGTCAGTAGATTAATAAATAATTATACAAGTGAAAAGGAGGACTTACTAAACCTAAAGCTGTTTTGCCTTTAAATTGGTATAAAATATCCACTCAATGCTTTATATGTAATTTCAATAACAACAATATTTCCATTAAAAATGTTTATTTTGTATCACCAAGCTACAATTTGTCACAAATGGCATTGTATTGTCCAACAGCGGATAACTTCAATCTGAGAAAGCTGCCAATTCTAAATGAAATTCAGCTGGTTCTATATACTGGACTGTGGTCAAAAACCGCCAATCGACCCTCCTAAAATTGTGAGCGGCGAAGCGAAATGTCTCGACAAAGATGGCGGGATGTTCATCCAGTACAATGTCAAAAGGAAGTTATATCTTAATTTGTCAAATTATTTAAATTGACAGCAGTACCTACATTGTACTTTAGGTTATTTACAATGTTGTTGAAATTGAGTTTCGAATGGTAAGGTAATTACTTCTTGCCAGTCGATACCTTCTGCTGGTTTATTGGATTTAAATAATACTTTATTAGTTCAGGTATACTATTGATAGGCGCAAAATGATTGTCTCTAAGAAGCCTGGTTTTACAAAACTGTTTAGTGTTCTTGTGCACCATTCACCATTGCTTGTCTTGTTGGTCCTATTAAAATATAAAATGAAGTTAAAAGTAGGCAAACTTCTTTTTAAATATTTTTGTAAATAATGTCTGGTTTTCCAAATTATCCGTGGTTACTTATGAATAATCTTTGTAACGTCGTTTTATTTTAGTATTTACACCTTATAAAATACCTAATAGGATTCAATTACCTAGGTGTATTTAAACGAATTGTCTTAAGTACATTTTCCGGTTATTTATTACTACATAGGTGTATTTGGAGCGACCCAGTGACATAAAACACAGACTAATAGTCGTTTAAAACTTTTCTTAGAATTAAAATAACTGTGGGGTCGATCTTTTTTTTTTGCATAGTTCGGGCCAACGAACAAACACGCCACGTGATGATAAATGATCACTGCCGCCCATGACCATCCCCAACTCTTGGATCATAGATGTGTAGCCACCTCTTAAATCAGGAGGGAAACGGGGAGGAAATAAGATGGGAAGAAGGAGGGATATTGAGCATCCCAAATTTCATTACTATATCACCAGCCATAGAAATTCTACTGCGGAATTCACAATTTCAAGGATTTCCACGAAGGTTTGTTGGAAGCGGCCTGTGTTTAGCGAACTTCCTACAATCTATATAAGTTCTCTGTCCTTGCGTAATGGACGTCTAATGCCGATGCCATAGCGTGGGACTTGTAGCCGTACAATCGATCACATTACCCCATCAGTTTTTTCATCAGACTATGCTTTTTGTCTATGGAGCGAACTTACCTCGCGACCATTTTAAAATTAGATGTAAAAAGTGTGTTTTATTAAATTAACTTAATCTTATAGTATAAATACGCGTTATTTAAAAATTAATTGAACATACAAAGACGTCTTATGTCTTATATTTATATACAAATCACTTACAATAGCTTAATATATAACAACAATTTATGTTTTACCATTCTCGTTCAAATACTTATCCAATATTTTTCTTGCATCTTTGGAACGCTTTGCAATCACTATAAAAACAATTTATACGCTAACTATTCCACGGCTTTTTGGCTTTCCATGCAAGCTTTGAAACTGCTTGATGAATCTCATATAAGCCTTGAGTACAAGAAATTTCATTATAGTAAAAAAAAATCCCATTTTATTCTATACGTATTTTTATGTATTAATAATGGCAGCTACATTTTTATACAAATTTCTATGAATGTATAAATTAATCTACTTAAATAAATACAAATCGTTTGCTTTGTTTCTGAAGAAAAAAAAGCGCACATAAATACATACATGAATAGCAGAGAACCTTGCATTTATAAGATATAATAAAATAAGAGTAAATTAAAACAATAATAGTTCACATATGAAATTTTTCGAAAAGGAGACAACACAAGAATTTTTATGCATGATTTTTTGCTACACATACAGTGTGTACCTTTTAATAAAAATAAGAATGAGTTACAACGGAGAACTGTTTTTTATATACTACATATTTCCATGCAGAATAAAATAGAGGATAAATTTACACAAAAAATAAAAGTAGGTACTTTTGCTCTAAAGTTTCAACGCAAATTTCACCGATACAAATGTTAGTTCTTTGTTTCGTTTGATGGAAATGAATACTATATCTATTATACCAGTGTCACGTGTCAAAACATTGCAACAGTTTTTTTTTTCAAATACTTTGTCTAAAACGTGCCACGTTTATTACCTGTTTGGATCAATATCCTTCCTAAATCGCTACAGGTTAAATGTGTAAAATTAAACAAGTATAATATTTGTGATGATAAATTAATAATATTTGGTGTAGGGACTTCTTATGCGACGCCCTTTATCTGATGCAAAAAAAATTAATCATGTCGCCGACACTTTGTATAAATTACAACAAGGATAAATTTAGCTAAAACCCTTCGGATAGTCATATGATATGAAGAGTAAATCAAAGTTTTACCGCGTGGCTATAATATATCCAATATAGGTATATACTTGTATGTACGGTTACCAAAAACATCGTTAAGCAATATATTTATAACATTTTAAAAACATTTTTTATAGATTGTCAACATCTTGGGCAATCTTTCTGCCGAATTAATGAGAGACTTAAGGGGCAAATGATAATACGACCATTACTCAGTGTCTTTTCTTCCCCACCTCCTCTAACATCTAGTATAGTTCACCCAGTCTCCCCGATTCCGAAGAAGGATTGCCCATGTATTAGTCAATCTCTAATTAAAGCACCTTCACATTTTCAATATAAAAAATAGGTGCGTACTTCAATTTAATTAAAAGCCAACGATAAAACTAAATGTAGGTTGGGCGGACGCAATCATTAATTTAACAAGTATCGGGCTATTGTAGGATTCGGTAATGATATCCGCAAAAACAAAACAATACTATTGATATCCGATAAATTATATCCTGCCTTTTATCTGAATAAGTGAATGAAATTTATTAACATTAATATTTTCCAATAAATTTGAAGTACATTTCGTAGAATGCATTTGCAATATATTGATACATATCGATGGTCTGTGGCGTCGTTGGTTAGCTTGCCAACAGTGAAACGATAAGTCGCGATTATTTTTATGATCCATAAAAATATTTCCTTCGGTTTGTTTGTGAGACCCAAAACCATCCGTAGTTTCGAATACCTTATACCTACTACACCAGATATTAAGTTTAAATTTTTTTGTGAAAATAAAATAAATACCAGTGATATCTCCGACCACTTCTTAAATGATTCAAACGTGAGATCGAATATGTTTTATGTAATGTTTATATTAATATCATGTGAGTAAGCAGCTTAAATGTTTTATAAAACCAACCAACCAAACCAGGGACAAAGACAAGTAAGAAAAAACAATTAAATATAAATTGTTTCTTTGTGAAAATGACTAAGCGGTTACTTAATGATTCCTTGTTTTAGAGGGATTTCTTGTTTGAGAGATATATTAAATTTGTAACAAGTTAGAAAATTCATGGAACACAATGTGTGTGTTGTTTGTATGACTCTTAGTATTAATTTATAAAACGTATGTACGTTTGTTTAAGAATTGTTAATTAATTCGTTCTACGAATGTACTGTTTAATTTACATGTTTGTATCCAGTAGAAATAATTACACTTTTTATATTGTAAATTGTTGATAATGTTACATGAATTCTTGCGATTATTACCGCAACTCAAACAGTACTTAATTAAACCTTTTTTCAGACTTCCAGGGATGGCACGAAAGCGGATTTCGTCGAAAATATTTCCCTTTGAATACAACGTAACTTAAATTTAAAATATCCGCGTAATATTTTTGAATAACCATTTTCCGTTAAACATGTTACTAAATGTAATACTCACTATTCCGTGGTGCTTTACAGCTGGCTTCTCTGGCTGTAAATGTCTTTATGCGAGGTTATTTACCTCTTTAGTTCATTGTTTTGTCACCCGCTTTATTAGAGAGGGAAGTGGACAATAATTTATTTCCAACTCCTCCTAATAATTTAACTTTTTGATTGATTTCGTTGCGGGTTTAAGACAAGTTAGACATTCCCTGAGACGCGCTGAGCTGCTTAGAAATGTCCGTCAATAGATTCATTTAAGAAAAAAGTGAGCTACATTCGCACGTGTTTAAAGTGGTACATACATACATACATACATAAACTCTCGCCGTTAGCCCAAAAGGCGTAGACATAGGCGCCACCAGGACACCCACATTTCGCCTTGTATGTTGCGTCCCACGTTATAATAGGGGGTGAGCCTATCGCCATATCAGGCACACATTTTTGACTCCGGGCTGATAATGGATAGAAAAATCCAATACCACTTTACCCGACCCGGGATTCGAACTTGAAACCTTAGCTTTGTTATCGTACCGTAGTACAACTACGCCACCGAACGCTACGGAGTGGTAGGTATCAGACAAGGGTGCTTCCATATTTCCGTCGTATTTTCCTCCCACAATGTAAGTCGCTATTTCAATTGATAGCCTCCGTGGCGCAGTTGGTTAGACGCCGGCTGTGAAACGAGACGCCGCGGGTTCAATCCCCGCAACAGAACCAATATTTGTGATATCCATCGATATTTGTTTCGGGTTCGGGTGTTTGTGAGACCGCAAAGTCTCTCTTAATTACTATGTATGTATGTGACTATTGGGAGCATTTTTTAATTTATTTGGCATTATTCAAATCTAAAATTAAATTACACAATTAAAAAGTGTAAAATGATGGTGGCAGGAGATTCTTATCAGCCCAGATAGTATATCATAATTTAATTTACCTGACGTAATTTAATGTTAATAATATAATGTACAATAAAATTACTAAATGCAGTGTATCGGTAATAGTCCATGCATAAATTTTCCATCCATACAATAGCCCATACTTAAATAATATTATATTTTAGGATTTTTAAATACGCTTCAATGTTTTTAATGATTTATGTGACAACGCTTGGCACCGAAAATGCTTTATTTATTACCAACTTCAGCTAAAAGAATTTTAAATTGAGGTCTGCTGAAAAACTGGAACAGTCTTTGGCAGTTGACGAAATTGAATCTGTGTCTGTTGGAACAATATGAATATCTATTCTTTAGATCACTACACTAGCCATTCTAAATTAGATAGTCTTCTAGAATTTATTTTTTATGAAGTTACAATTTCAACATCCATTTTTCAATTTAAGTATTCAAACACATCCTAAAAAGGATTTTTGTATTTTAATCCTTTGTCTAAATGTGTAAAAAAAGATTTTCAAACATTTCCGGTGACACGAGCCCCAAAAAACCTAAAAGGTTTAGCGTCGTTAATTTTCATTCGCTTAATTTTAACCTTAACAACAATTTGTAATTTTTACAACCTTGTTTATTACTTATTTAAATGTTATATCTAGATTATACGGTGGTGGACATAAGTAAAAAACACTAAAAAATCTAGAGGAGAATGGGTGCGGTTGAACATTGGCAAAAAGGCTAAAAACCATATAAAAATATAAAATACAAACATTGACATGATATGAAATGAAATACTAAAGATAAAGCCACAAATACAGCTCGTCACATCGTTAAAAGTTATAATTAATATTTTTGCAACGAAAGTTTGGTGTAACTTTTCTGTAAAACACGGCGTCGAGATTCAAATTGATTAATATTTATTTAATTAACGGCGTGCAATGCATAGTTCTGATGTCAAAATATTTCACATTACTAAAGACTTACAACGTTGAAACAATATGCTTCAATGGAATGATATCAAATAACACTCAATTCACAATCATAATTACAACTTAATATCTCCATTATTCACTTCGCTTTCTTAATCCAAAAACTAAAAAATAAATTATACATTAGAACTTAATACCTCGTCTCATGTATTTCGTTGGATAACCTAAAAAATTATAACTGCTGGTTCTGGTCTAGAGGATTGACGGTTGTCAATTCACCTCGGTTGTCAGTCCACCACCTGTCCTGTGGTTTATATGCAGCTCTCCCTGACCTTCCTGGAGGTGGTGATGGGGTCCAGCCGGTGGGGTGTGGTGCCACTGGCAGCAATGTCGGCGCTGCGAGCGGTGACACCGCGGTTGACTACTGTTAAGCTCACTGATGACTGTGGGAGAAAATATTTGGTTAATTTTGTTGTATAAGGCTACGTGCTACCCTCGAAGGGTAGTATGGAGGCCTCACTAGGATTTGCTTTGGATTTGTCTTGTGACATTCTTTGCTATTATTACAAATTATGTTACACAAGAAATAGAATGAGCAAGAAGAAAAATGTAAAACTAAGAAGTATTAATATAAAAGTAGACTAAATTAAAAAAAATAGGCGGAAATAAAGGGTTTTTCGATATTGGCCCTTATAATAACAATTTGACAGAATTCCAGACGTAAATGAAGACATGATAAAATGCACATGGTAGGTATTTCACTTTAAATAATTTATATTGCATCAGGAAAAAGCGTATCGTATTTTATCGGCAACATCGAAATTTCAGAAGTATTTATATTTCAGAAATAATTATCTGAAACTGAACAAATTATCTTTGTTCAGTTTCATCGCTCCGCACTCCTCAAATAAAGCAGCCAATTCCCGATCCCGTATTCGGAAATACAATTATACAAATACATTTCGAACCAACAAAGATAAATTACATGGCATATGCTATTTAATATCACATATATGGTATTGAAATAAAACTATATTTTACGGATTTTATCGCGATTTGGTTTAATTTTTACATTTTTTATCTTCCCGACGCGACGTTTCGATTACTTTACAGCTTTCGTGGTCACGGGGCGGACTGCGGACGTATATGGTATTTTCGTAATCACCCGGATTAAAACTACAATGCAATGGTTAAGAACCCATGTAAGCCGTTTTTCGGATTTATTCTGAGTGTATCTCTATCTCAACATCAGCGAATATCTCACGTCGGTGGAAACTCTCGTGACTGCATTTACCATTAGGTGAAAAATCACTTTATCGTATAAAAATCTTGTGTACTGTTGCAAAAATTTGATATTTTCCACGTTGTGCGTAACCTACATATTGCATGCTACGTCGTAATGAACGCAGAACGGGGTCGCCGGACGAGCCACTACATCATAAAAACGTACGTGACAGGAATTCTTCAATGTTTGACCGTTTTTCTTTATTTTCACACTTGCTTTGAGGTACGGCTTCGCTTGCATTGAGAGGACGTTTAGACATTTACACGAATCCAGATAGAAATAGGAGCAAAAGTGAAATTAGAGTACGTGAAAGGTTGCGCCGAGTCTGTTTTATTGCACTTATGTACTGACATGGAAATTACGAACGAATGGTTTACTGCTAGTTTCATACTTTATGAATGAGAGCATATTCTAATGTAAAATTCGCCAGGTTTGTTTAGTAACTGAAACTATTGTATAATTTATAGTTCTGTAACCCAATATTATTGCTATTTTATACGTCAATTATGCGGTAAAATGTACAAAAAATTTATGGTCAACCGTGTTTTTTAGAAAAAATGCTAGACATTATAAATTCCTTTTATTGCTATTTATAAATACGCTATTAATTAAGCTAAAACTGTTATTAAACTTTTGGATACTAGACGTAATTATGTTAATAAAATATTGAAAAATACATCAGTCTACCAAGTTTTTTAAGCATTAAGTAGAAGTCCATTACTTACAGTGGAACATAATTTGTTAGCTCATATATATTTAAACCGAAGATATTCGAAATCCGCAATATGAAATTAATTGTAAATAAATATCCCAATGTAATTTACAGCACTCATAAAATACATAATACATAGCTAATTATCACACCAAATCCCCGACATTAAAATAATACAGGGGCAATTTGTATAAATGTGCCGGACTGCCCGCGTCTCCTCTAATTCGCAATTACCGGAATAGCATTTAATCGCCTATTACGGACTGATACGTAATTAATTGTAGATCTTTAGCGGAATTTATTTTAGTATTACATATTAGAAGGGAATTAAGGACCTGTCGATTAACAAGAACGTTAGACTTTAAATAATTAGGGTTTGTAATTTACGGATGTTTATCTAGATAAAATCTCATTTTACAGGTGCAATTGTAAATTATTTAAACAATAATAACTATACAAAAATCAGATCAATAGGTAAAAAGTTTAAAATAGCAGTCGCTAATTTTCTTTTCGTATTGGTAACACTTAAGCTCAGCTAGTAACTACATAATATTTATCATACTTTTATAAAATTCTATTCCATAGAAATAAAACTCATACATGTTGAACTATTTTTGCAAATAGAATAAAACTGGATAGAATAGGTAGAATGAAATAAAACGCAAAACCTGCTAAAAAAATATTTGAAAAATCAAAGCTTTTTCATATTCTTACTATCGACCCCGAATTTAAATTCAAGACGGAATGTCTGTCGAGCCGAAAGATTCAAACCCAGGCCATGTTACAACTCATAAGAAATACAAGATAGCTTTCGTCTCCTATTCACGACACTATGTAGGCCGACATAAACACACATGGTAAGAGACCTTTTGACCTTCCTAAATGGTTTTTCTTGGCTTTACAATTCAAGTTAAGTTTTAAAAATTCAAGAGTTAAGAACGAAGATGCTAAACCCAGAATCATCTACAATAAAAGTTTGAAAAATAATGAACCAGTAGAAACTAATCATTGACATTTTTTAATAATGTTGATGCCTATTATGTACCTTTAAATCCATACTATTATAAACAAGCTTACAATCGTTCACCATAAACACATTGAGATGATAGTGGAAGTAGAAATCTGGAGATACAATGACAACTAATGGCCGCCACACACGTAACGATAATTGTGCAAGTATGAGTTTGAACTAGTATACTGGAACGACAATGGGTAAATAACTGCGCAAACTTCGTACCAATTTTCGATTCAAGACTGGTGCAAAATCGCGTTTGCGCAAACGTACTTTAACGTGTGTAGCAGGCTTGAGACAGGAACTTAAACGTGATTAGTCTTTACTGTAATGGATGACCCAGAAATGATCTTCAACCAAATAGCAAGCTCGTCATGTAATTAGAGCCATGAACAGTAATCTAGGCTGAAGAGTGAGAAAGAGTTGGAGAGAGAGAGAGTATTACTTACAGCGCTAACTGGTAAGCTGCTGATTCTGTCGCTGTACATGCTGTGTGGCTCACAGCTGAGCCCAAGCGTGGGCAGCTTGGTGTAGTCGCTCAACGGCTTGGGGTGTTTGTCTGAAACAATTTAGGTGTTGTAGTACTGATTTGTAACCGACCCTTTAGGAAATCCTTGGGAGGGGCATATGTTTATTGTCTTTATTGTAACTGAAGAGATACAGTGTGTTTAGTTTTATACTACATCAGGAAAGAGATTAGCGGTGTTCGGTATGACTGCATCTCTAGACAATTACATTGGTCTACTACATATTAAATATACAAGGTTATCCTGGAACGTGACATGCGTAGGCCACCGCTGTGCGATTTGTACCTTTTATAAAAGACTGGACGTAAATGTACCTCCACGATAAAAACGTTTCTATTGCATAGTACGTTTCAGTAACTACATACACTATTCAATTCCATTAACTTTATTGATGACACAAATAATTGTATTCGTGCGAGAATTGAAGCCAAAATACTTTGTAGACAACTGGCCACGTATTAATACGTGTAGCAATGTATTCCTCCAAATACTTAGGTATTTAATAATAATTATAGAATTTTTTAGGTATATTTTACCCCCACATTGCGATAGGCTCGCCCCTTATCACATTGTGGGTGAGCACATAAAGGCGAAACGTGGGTGACCTGGTAGCACCTTTGCCTACCCCTTTTAAAAAAGTCTTGATGTATATGTATATTTTTGTAGTGGCATGGCAAAGTGACTACAGTCAACAGTGCATCCTCACCGGTTGGCACAATTATGTCGGCCTTATATCCAGATATACCCAGGTGAACCAGATAAGCAACACTGTTAGGTATCACGTATTTCATAAACATTATACACAATGGTCACTATCTGTATGGATAAAAATGACCTACCGCCAGCAAAGTTGTTATTACATGAGTCATGATTTGGTTTTAGCAAAATTACATTAATGTTTCTTTATACCTGTTCGCTGTAAGACTTAACAGCCAGTTAAGCGCAAACTGTAATATAAACTTTATTGTAAGACCCGTCTCGGAAGAAATTAAATAACTTTTGTTTTACACTACTAAAGAAAATGAAATGCACCTTATTTATCGTCCTGTTTTACTTCTAACATATTATATGCGTTAAAATGTTTAATGTAATAACGATATTCCGTTAGAGCAATCATACAAACTATTTTTGATCTCACCTCATTTATACCTGGAGCAAACTTGCGGTTGTCTTCAACTGGTGGTAGGTTTTTTGTATTCTCCTAGTAAGAGATCATTGTACATAATGTCTATTTCATTTTCTAGTTTTTAATTTGCGGCATTCGAGTTCTGATAGAATTGACTTTCTGAGATAGTAATATCTCGCTAGCGAATTTTGCATTTGGATTACACGGGCCTTATGGTTAGGTCCATTGTAGTCATTTTGTCGTAGAAGGATACAAATATCGACTTCATTTGCACTACATTTACTATCAAGTGATTTGCTTTAACAATACAAAACTCAAATATAAATAATAATTTAATTTATTTCAATAAATTCATAACACATTTTTCAAATTCGTTTGCCCATGAGCTAGTTAAAACTGTATTACAGGACTCAGTTTCTTCCCTTTAAATATATCATACAACTAATCCAACAGCAGGATTCAAAATACAAGATATAAAAGGCAATCACAGTATCTAAAGAAGTCTTCTCACCATAATGACAAGGAATGATATCAGGGTCTGCGTCTTCCGCCCCGGCGTCCTTCAACTCGTACTGGCTGCAGTAGTCCAGTTTGGGTGAGGCGCAGTACGTGTTCAGGTTGTCTGCCTTGGACAACGATTCCACGCTTTGCTCCATGTATAGAGCATTCCTAAGATAAACAATTTTTAATAAATATGAGAGAGGAAGTTTGGCGCTTACTTAGGGACCTACGCTTACCTACGTCTAACCGTAGACAGTGATAAGCTGAGTATATAAAATATGGACAACAAGTATTTGTATGAGATTATATTGCCATTACCATTCACCATCATATTTGGATTGTTGTTCTGCGTTTAACTGAGATAACACTACCTTCATACATAATGTGGAAAATATTAAAACAATTGTCTCAATTGTAGAATTTCGAACAATAGATGCATCATTTTGACATAAATTCCCAAACAAATTACAACAAGAATTGATATCTAGAGACACATTAAACATTACCAAAGCACATTAGAACATATGGCAGTAACATCTAATAACAAGTAACATCAGAAGACTATGTCTTTAACTCACAAATGTGTAATACACACAAACATAGGTATAACTATAATAATATAAACTAAACATATCACAAATTTATATCTCCCTAGCGGAGCATAAAACTGTAAAAAAAACTCAATTTAACCAGAATACCAACGGCGCTATGTGTTTCTCCGGCACTTTAACTTGGCACCCAAATTTGGCAACGATTGGTAAGCTCTATTGCGAGGCTAAAATGTAACAAACTGCCGTGTCTGTATTAGAATATATGTTAACCTTTATACATGAAACCACATGGCCAGGATAAGAGGATTAGAAGCTTTTTATATTGAGAAATAGTTCAGTGAAGAATATTAGAAAATTACCTGAATATGCTGCATTGAAAATATTTGTTTTCTGAGGGTAAAATACAGCCCTAAATACATTATTGCTACTACACCATAAAAACTTCTAAAACTAAACAGCTCGAAAACAAATTTAAGCTGTAGCAAATACTATTTACTCAGATCCTACTTCATAATCATAATCCTCTAACAAACGCAAAGTTTAATAATCTCACGTAGATATCAATTGCCGATGATAATGAATTAGCTAAAAATTACGCCTAATCACTTTATTGGATTCTCACTATTTTTTATTCGTTGTGGCTTCTATCTTTAAAGATCTAGAGAGATCTTCTCATATACCGGGTATATCAAGACCGCAACCGAAAACGAAGCCGGGTGGTAGTTTTAGTGGTTATAGACACAATGCAACTAAAAATTTCCGAAAATAAGCGACAAATCATTGTTTTTACGTGGTAAATTTTTAGTTTTTGCAAAAATAATTATTTAAACCCTTACGTACCATTGCGTCTTTAAAAATAAAAAGGTGTACATCATTATTTAGGAAAAAATTGTATTTTTTCACCCTAAAACGACGAAAAGTAAAAAATTTCAAAAAAAAATTGATGATTTTTGACCGACTTCAAAAGAGGAGGTAATCAATTCGATTGAATTTTTTTTTTTTTTTTTTTTTTTGTTGTATGTTTGTTACTCGATTACGCTGGTATTTGGGATCCGATTTTAAAAATTTCTTTTTTGTCGGAAAGCATGATGTACTAGGTTGGTACCATAAAAAATTGGTGAAGACCTGATGAATATCTTCGGTCCTGAAGACCAGAACTCCTCAAAATTGAACGGTACAGCAATAATTCTTTTTGCACCTGGTTCAGTATAAGTGTATTACTACAAAGGGGGGGTTAAAAGGGGAAAGGCGTGTAGGGGGGGGTAGGTAATAAATAATAATAATAATAAATACACCCAACAGTCACATACATAGTCCTGACCCCACACTAAGATCGAGTCTTGTGTCGTGGGTATCAGAAACTACGAGAGACTTTTCGGTCTCACAAACACCCAGACCCGAAACAAATACCTGTGGATCACACAAATATTTGTTTTGGTGCGGGGATCGAACCCGCGGCCTCTCGTTTCACAGGTAAAAGATACAATTAATTTCCGTTTTCAATATAAAAGTTTTACTATAAACAGTAGGTGAAGAAGAGGGAGAGTGAGAGAAATAGATACGTAAATTACCGACGTAAACTAAGAGAATCCGACCTGGTCAGTGTCTAACAATAGCGGATATCATGATTATAATGACTTACAATCTTCTCATAATTTCACAGCAATAATATCATGTTTGGTCTGAAGGATTCGTAAATTTTAAAGACTACGTTTTGATTATATTACGATCACCTTTCTCATCATTACGATGCCTATGAAAACTAAAAAGGGACAAATAAAATAATTTTTAATAAAAAATAAAAACCGACTTCAAAGTGCTACTACAAAGTAACAAATAATATATATTTCATCGTGCTAGTACACAATGATTAATGTTCTTATTGACTTGACTAGCTAACAAATCTTAAATACGTAATATTTTGAAGGCGGGTCGCTAAATAACAAACACGTATAAATTTAAGCAAATGTTACACCATTTGATATTACATGTAGATCCTGCAATGTTGGCTCAGAAAGGCACGTAAGTAAATTAAACAAAAATAAATATAATGATCTAATCCAACGTGTAAATTTATTGAAGTTTTGATAGAATTTCTATGTGTCTTATATGTGTGTGGTAGCCTGTTATCTAGATATGATCCACGAGACGGTTGACCACCGTCTCGGTTATAATTCCAGGGTATACACCTCCGGAATTATCGGAGTCACTTGTGTGTTGATGATATTCAATTACCAAACTCTTTAATAGTGATATATTTAAATCATAGTCAGGAAACCTGCATGACATAGAGGCATTTAAGTACAAGAAAGGATATGTTGTGTCCCATGCTCAACAGTGGACGATTACGGCCTGATATATTAAGACAAATTAATATTCCGTGTAAATCTTGCGTGTTTTTCGCTAGAATTTCTTTAACAAATTAATGTTAAGCGTAAGGCGTAGGTACATGTTCGGCACTTAGCGACCCGCCTTCAAAATATTACGTATTTAAGATTTGTTAGCTAGTCAAGTCAATAAGAACATTAATCATTGTGTACTAGCACGATGAAATATATATTATTTGTTACTTTGTAGTAGCACTTTGAAGTCGGTTTTTATTTTTTATTAAAAATTATTTTTTTGTAAAATTTTTACTTGCATTGTGTTTGATATCACTAATACTATCACCTGGCTTCGTTTTCGGTCGCGGTCTTGATATACCCTGTATTATCAAACCGCATCCCTCCAATAATTCCCTTCTTTATCTTTAAGCCTAGGATTAACAAATTCTTTCATACTTACGTAGAAGGCGGATGCTTATCCAAGTTATGTCTTCTGGCTGCATGTCGTTTGTACAACGCAGTAATGACTCCACAAACTCCTGTGCATAAGAGAGCCGCCACTGCGAGTAATGCCACCAGCATCGGCGACAGTGGAATGGATGTGCTTACACCTGCCATGGAACACATTATTATTTAATCACATCGTGATTATGAATTTGTGCATGCATAGCAGATTCCCGAAGAATTAGTCGTAACATCACCCACAGGAAAAATCATGGTCAAGGAAAATGTTCTATCTTTAATGACATTTTATAGCATCGTGTATTCCCATCTTAAAGGCCAACGCTTTTCCACGCCCTATATTATTGCAGATGTTCATATGTATTGCGGCTATGTTCACTTACCATCAGGTGAACCGTATACTCGTTTGCCCTCTATAATAAAAAAATCGTGTATATTATGTGCGGTGTATTATCTCCTTTTACAGTCGCCAGCATAAACATCTACATAACAAATATCAGTTAATCTGCTCCCAAAACGGTGTCCAAAGCCAAATGTGCCAAATAAATTACAATACAACGAGTTCATAATGTTAAAAATTACATTAGTTGTTGCAATAAAACAAGCGTGCCACGGTAGCCAGTACCTCGCAATAAAGCGTTCATATTTCAACACAAAAGAAGTCGAGGACAAAACTTAGAGACACTTTTTAGATTGCATTTTGCATATATTACTGTTTGCATTATGAACTTGTATCCTACGGAGCTTTGCGCTGAAATCTAGCAGTACCTAGTACCTACTGCAGGTAAAAAATGCTGAAAATCTTCGCTCTCGTAATTTGGTATGCTTCATGATCGCTGTAGTGGAATGACACGCGTTTTGCAACGAATAATGACAATGGTTGCAAAAATCTTAGTTTGCATCGTCCCGTGGCAAAGGAAATATTATGCCGTAAATATTAATTGTGGTAGAACCATTTTAGTTTAGTTTATTTTTAATTTTTATGCTTTGTTCTATCTCTATATCGCTTATGGTTGCTGGGTAAAAAATGCAGAGAGCATTAACATCTATTCAAGAAACGCGAAAATGATTTAAACCTCTTCCTAAATAATATATTTTATTATGGATTTTAATCCAATGTATTTTTTGAAGTGGTAGAACTACGCTGTTGTCAGTCATGACTCAGCATGTATGGGCAGGCTCATCCGGAGCGGTACCATTGTCTCACAGGAAATTGAAGTGAAGCGACAGATTGGCTGTCGCGTTTTTTTCGGTAAGTGAGATTGCCGGATACCCCTTTCCTCTTCCCATTTTTTTTCCTTCCCGCTCTCCTCCCAAAATGTAATAAAATATATATTTCCTGCCTATTTTTGAACCTTATCAATATTAAATTTTAAAAATCTTAAAATAAGTACGTACATAATATATTACTCGAGTATCCGCTAAAATGTATTAACAAGTTCTTTTTTGTTTAAGTTAGCAAATTTTTAATTAATGTTTTAAAACTTAAACGTTAAATCTGAAAACCTTCCCAGCACATACGAGCATTCTGTTTCTCAATTTTATTTTTCAAAACAAAGTATAATATATTTTTAATTTCTTTCGACCCCTTTTTATACTGACAGGACAAAGTGAGTACACACCAGAAGTCCAGAAATAAAAAATAATTTAGGCAAATATTTTTAATTAACATTCACTAAATAAATAAATACACCCAACAGTCACATACATAGTCCTGACCCCACACTAAGATTGAGTCTTGTGTCGTGGGTATCAGGAACAACGAGAGACTTTTTCGGTCACACAAACACCCAGACCCGAAACAAATACTTGTGGTTCACACAAACATTTGTCTCGGTGCGGGGATCGACCCCGCGGCCTCTCGTTTCACAGCCCGTGTCTAACCAACTGCGCCACGGAGGCTGTCAATTTCACTAAAGTTAAAAATATTCTCTCTTTTAACCTACCAGCAGACTTTTCTAACAAAAACCTTAACGTATGATTTAAAACTTGAGTACTAAACTGAGAGCAAGCACACATCACCCACTCTAACCACTCGGCTCAAGGACCACGTGAAGTCACAACACTTTTTGCTCGTTAATCAACTCGCTTGCTGAATTATTAAAACGCCACTTTCTTTACGGAAGGGAAAATATCTTTTTGCTGCCATCGTCATGAGCACAACGTGCTTGAGGTTTATATAAGATATTTCAATTAAAATGTAACGTTTTGAAAGCTTACTGGAACACGATATTGGAGGTAGATAATGAAAATGGAAATATAATCGTCAGTAATGAATTTACACTATGCAGCTTATATTAATAGTCTTTCCGGAAATAAATTTTAATACCACCGCGTTATTGTTCCCGTGAAGGCGTATTTGGGCTGTAAATTACGACATCCCGGTCCGACATCTGTTAAAAATCTTACTCAACTTAAGTATTTCTATTTGAAAACCTTATATTAGTTGCTCGGAGCTGAGATTTGAGCTAGACAAGCTCGCCCTCTATCACATCTTTAAATAGAAATAAACTTGTAATTCCCTGGGGATATAATATACTTATGAGTTTATTTTTATATTGTATTTCTGGCAAACGAGCAAATGTCAAGGCCATCTTTTATACCAAGATGAAACAATAGCCGGGTCACTAAGGGCTCAACTGATGATAAACAACAGTATTACATAAGTATAACATTCGAATCGTACGTAACAGACAAGGCATAAATAGAGGCATTCGCAATGTATTTTTATTTTAAATACCATTTTATGTTAACGCTTCGCTAATGCTTGGCTGTCAGGTCCGTTTAAAAAACAAAAATATGCGGTTTCAGAATGAACAGTTGTCTGGATTGTGTGCTTATTTTTACTGTTCGAGTTGAAATCCCAAACGCTGCTAAAATTGAAATTTACGAAACGAATTACAACGTCAAGCTAGTCAAGAGTAACAGAGTTTTGGAGTTATTATAATTATTTAATCTAAACGTAAGTAACTGACAACGGTTATAGTATAATATATTTATCATTTTATATTCATTCATACACGAGAGAGTCGGAAATATTTGACACCTGGTAGTGTAATTGTCCAGTAATTGAAAAGTATGCGTATTGTACTCTTTGATGCGACTGTTATTTACAATTTTAGTTATTCAGGTGTCCTAGTGTTTTCTTCCATTCAATACATCAAAGATGATCAACAAATTTAAATTGTTATGCATTAATTCTAACCCATATTTGCCTAAAATTCTGAAACACTTACAATTCTCACAAAAAAACGAAAAAACCGATTTAATTTGCACGTTTACTGATTTTGCGAATTTTCCACGTAAGAAACAGAGATTAATAAAGGATGGAAAAAAAATGGTAATTCTACTGTCGCGAAACTTACAAAGACATTGTCAAAACCATTTAATCAATTTTCCCCCGACATACAAACGAACAATACAATATATTTCACATTGTTCCATGAAAACATATAATCCATCAATTTTACCAACAACGGAATACACGAATGTACGGAGAAAATATATATTTATGTTATTGATGTAGATCAGGGCAATCACCTTTCCTTCGGGGATGTTTTATATTACGAGCAATAGAGTTGGTGCTGCGGAAAATAACTCAGTTTTTTGAATACGATCTTTTGATTCTGTACGGGGTGGGATGGAGTTTAGGATAAAAAATTGGGATGAGTTTGGGATTGTTTGTTTAACATCATTAAACTATGAAACAGTTTCCCGGCTTACATGATCCCTCTTGTTATAATCCGGGGTTCGTTAAATGAGGCGTGAGGGAACGATTGATCAGGGCAGTATTTTTGTGTAAATTGATGAAAGATTATTAAACGTCCTTGTTCTAATGAGAGACTAATATATCTAAACGACACTGCTTACTTTGACTTTGCCAAAGAAAAATAAATATTGCGAGGTAGCATCTTGACATTATGCATTGTCTTAAAAAACTTCATAACCAATTAGTTGCTATTCCCCAATTGTAAAAAATTACAGCAGAATATTAGTCTCTCGCCATTATTATCAATTGCTAAAAACCCAGATTTATTGGAAAAAGGGTACACGTGGAAGTCTGACGTCAAGCGAACTAATATCGAAGATTTGTAGCTTTTTTATCTCGCCACATGTTGCATTGCCGAGACACTTTAAATCAAAGTTCTTATATCATAACCAGTTGAAAATACTTTTTATGAATTTTAAAAATTTATTTAATATCGAATAGAGAAAACTCATGTTATAGAACTTCGCACGATTTACTGTTGATGCTAAGAATCGTAGGTTTTTGGAATACATACTGATTTTAGTGTAAAGTTCATACTTTGAATTTTTATCACAAATTTTCACTGGCATTTTGTAAAATTGTACCTTTTACAATAATATGTAATTTATGACTTTTGTTATTAGAAAAAACCATTGGGGTCGAAATTATTCCCAATAAAAAATAATATTATCTCAATCCCTGAGACTAATGTCATCAAAATGAAAGGAATTATATTACTTGTCAAAGCACTAACAAAACGCGAATCGAGATTTACTTCAGTAAATTGTCTACAACTTGTAATATTGGGGAGGATAATGTCACGCCGGAGAATTCAAATTTATTTGGAGGTAGTTAAGAAACTTTTCTAGGCCGTGTTTGAATTAATTAAGAATCTAGTATAAATAGCATTTACAACAGGAATAATTATGAGCAACTATGCTGTGAACTTTTGTCATAATCCACATGTTGGTTTTTATCGTCTTCATAATTATTATCAATAATCGGAGTAAGTGTACTTTTACTCCTTAGAGTTGATTAAGCTTGGTGACATCTGACCTGCTACATCACAAAAATTGGATAATGTCGTGACCCTTGTAATTGATATCTGTTCGGTTCTTGCGCTTTTTTCTATACGATTGGGAATATTAAGGCTTTAGTCTACCACGGTAATTTAGGGCAGGTTCGATAATTTCATACACCATCCAAATCGGATGGATCTGATGTACATAGGTTTTATCAAAGTACTTTTCTTGGTACTATATTTATCTACAAAGACAAATACATATACTACATACATAAACTCACGCCTTTATCCCAGAAGGGGTAGGCAGAGGCGCCACCAGGACACCCACATTTCGCCTTGTATGTTCCGTCCCATGATGTGATAGGGGGCGAGCCTATCGCCATTTCGGGCACAAATTCCTGACTCCGGGCTGATAATGAATAGAAAAACACAATATCACTTTGCCCGACCCGGGATTCGAACCCGAGACCTCAGCTTTGTAGTCGTACCGTAGTACAACTACGCCACCGAGGCAGTCTACAAAGACACGTCTACATTTTAAAATTAGACCTTTATGTCTCGACCTACAATTGCCCCCTCCTGCCAGTTATGCAATATCTAGGAGGCCATGGCTCAAACTCACCAGTATATTTATCAGGAGGTCTGATCGCGACGGTATACAGCGTCACTTCCTCACTGCGACCCTTGGCGTTGGCAGCATAAAGCAACAAGCTGTAGCTAGCTCGGCTGTCCAATCCATGGACTTCGAACATTGGAGTGTTGTTTGTAGTTGTGTTTGCCCGCACCTGAGTGAAAAAAAATTAGTAAATTTTCATATTGTTTATAAATGTGCTAGTATAAAGTACAATCCAAGAGCTTTTGAATGTTGGATTACTTGTAATATCAAGGAAAAAATTGTTAGCAAGTAGATAAAAATAACTTTGAACCAAAAGGTAATCGTAAATGTTAGCGACAGTTGTGTTGTCAAAAGAAAAAAAGTAAGTAAGTGTTTAAAAACACGTTAAGTAATGTACGTGAAAAAAATGAAGACAAATGATAAACATCTGTAGTTATTTAGCTCATGTATAAAAGTATTCGAAATAACAAGAACAAGGCTTAAATAATAAGAAATACAAAAATATTATAATTTTTATACCATATTATATTATTAATCACGATGTAATGCAAAAAAAAAATGCTGTAGATAACACATACCATCAACGAGGGAAGTTCCAGCACCTCCATATAAAAAACCTGTGGTAGACCCCCATCGAAGCCCTCCACGCATTCCACTTGAATGCTATCTGAGCTCTGGTTTACCACCGAGCAGTTCTGCAGCGGCATCGGGTGACCTGGTGGAATATAAAATATTTACTATCACTCACATACTTAACCTGACCCATCATCAACATCATTAGCCACAGGAAGTCCATTCTTTTGGAACTCGTGCAGTTGATTTTTTGTATTGATGGCCAATGGGTGTTCACGAATGAAGGCCACGCACCTATGCATGGTTGATGATAAATTATTCTGCGTAACACCTGGAATGTACCTTAAAATCTTTCAATTACAATCAGCTTGAATATACTACCCACCAATAAAATAATATAAAATCAGAAAGAATATTTTAAAACAAATAAAAATTATAAATGCAAATTACCTCTCAACACGCGAGGAAAACGAATAACGTTAAGAGTATTAATTGAAATTAATGCATATTAATGAATTAATAAGCCTCAAAAGTACTATCATGCGAATATTACGCTCCGAACGTGTTACGGTTACGCTAGTGAACCGATCCGATTATTATAATAAGCAATTTATGTATTTTACTTGAATATAGTCTGACAAGATATGCGCGTTTCTCTTAGTTCTCCTCAGAGGTGTGAGAATCATAATTGACACATAATTTCATACCTTTCATTTTTATTCTCCATATATTATACTACTCGTATAACAGCGAAGGAAACCTGCATACTGTAGCGATTTTGACGAATTTCTACGGTATGCAAAAGTCCTTCTTTTTTCTTTTGGTTTAACTTTTGAATCATTATTTATGCGCTCACATCAGCTTATCTTTGCATCACCCAAAGGTAGCCTGGTGGATAATGCTCTTGGCATTAAGTTTGCCTAATGTGTATACAATGTAAAATATGAAGTTTCAAATAAATAAATACATTATTGGAGAGACGTCAGGGATTTATCACACTATACCTCGCCTTTCTCAGAAAGAAATCGTAATGCTGATTATTTCGTGGAACGAGCTCTTGTGCTAGAAATATTGTAAATAATTACTGCTTTTCCTTGAAATTGAAACTCATTATAATATTATGAAACTTTTCTAGAGATTTACCGATTGCCGTTGTATTTCAAAACAGTATTTTTTCTTTATACTTACTACAGCTTACTGTTCAGTTTATTGGCCATTACAGAGTGAAGACATTTAGAAAAAGCTATTGTTGGAATATAAATATGAATATTATATGGTAAAATGATAAATGAAATTACCTACATATGTATTGAGTATTTGATTCTCGGTAGAAATATACAAAACATAATTAGGACTGCCTCGGTGGCGTAGTTGTATTACGGTACGGCTACAAAGCTGAGGTCTCGGGTTCGAGTCCCGGGTCGGGCAAAGTGGTATTGGATTTTTCTATTCATTATCAGCCCGGAGTCAGGAATTTGTGCCCGATATGGCGATAGGCTCGCCCCCTATCACATCATGGGACGGAACATACAAGGCGAAATGTGGGTGTCCTGGTGGCGCCTCTGCCTACCCCTTCGGGGATAAAGGCGTGAGTTTATGTATGTATGTAATTAGGACCAAAATTTCACATTTTTGCCTTTTAAAAAGCAATAAATCATAAGATTATGTTTTATTTTTGAAAATATTTTTTTTATTTTAGACAATTTTTATTAAACCGGTATAAATATGTTATTTAGTACTTTTATTTCTATGAATGGTAGCCTATAATTGAATTTGAAAATTTATGTTATTTTGGACAAGTATGTAATGAACACTCACCTGCAGCAATTAGCTTGTATGTGCAAGGTAAGTCTTGTCTCCCGATTGTGTTAGAGGCCAGACACAGGATAGTTCCAAAGTCCAGGTCTGATGATGGAGTATATCTTAGCGTCGATGCGTACCCAGCAAAGGTGTAGGAGCTGATAAAGGAAGAGAACGAACAGAACAACATCAGAACGATAACATTATTAATAATTTTCAGACAGAACTAGGAGGTCACTACGTAAGAAGTTATATCGTGCGATTCCACATGTTAAAACCTACTGCTAGTGCCTTTGTTATTACTTCAAATGCAAGATGATTTTTCCGAATTGAACATAGACTCCAACCGATTTCACTCCAAACGATCTTGAGCCATCTAGAAGACCACTATTAAACACAGGCCTCGGACAAATATTTTTACTGAGGTCTGTTTCCAATTAGTTTCCCCAGATTTTATCTGGTAATCCATGGTTTTGAATTCTGATCTTAATAATTAGGTAAATTTTGTCTTCAACAGATTTGAAATAACTTTTACGCGCCTTAAGTCTTATCAACAATTAACCATTTGACAACTTACTTAGCAGGTAGCTCGATCTGTTCTCCCGAGCTGTTGAAGATCCAAGTGAAGCTGGTGGGAGCTGGACTAGAGTCCACAGCACAATTCAAAGTCACTGTCTCTTGCTTGAGGGCCCCGTAGACTTCACCCTCGTTGGATGTCTTGCACAGTGGTACATCTGGGTACAAAAGGAACAGTTACAGACACTGGTGCAGGAGTTTTAGTACAAACTGTATTAAGCTCTTATAGTCTTGATCTTATCTATTATCTACAGTTGAGTAGAGTTTAGTCATTGGCCTACCTCGGTTACTAAGTATAAATTGGTAGAATTCATAATCATTAGAATTATAGTGCAGAAATATGAGGTGTGTCGGTTTCTTCACAATATGTCCCCCTTCATCATTCAAGCAAGTGACAATAATTAAATTTGACCTGTTCGAAGAACTTCAGAATCTCTGTAGTTTTAAAATATCTTTGTGTTCTGAATTCAACCCAAAACTCCACTTTCTTAGTTCCCCATAAATTTCAAATAGTCAAAGTGAAATAAATAAACGAGGTCCCAAAACAGGGCACATTCTGTGATGTTCATTTTTTCATAAGACTTAGTTCCATTAGATAAGACGAAACATCTTCATAAAATTTTACTTTCAACAAACTTAAAATCGCATGTCGGTATAAAATCATATTATTAAATAAATATTATATACTTGCTAGAAAGTATTACAAGCGGAATAAAGATTATTTTAACTTTAAAAGACTTTTGAAGGTTCATTTGAAAACATACTCGTATTATGTTGATATCGAATTTCAACAAGTTATCATAAAACAAATTATGTAAATGTTAGAATATCATTATGTAAGTGAAGAGAAATACTATAAACTAACTAACTCAGGTGGTATACTGAAACATAATATAAACTAAAGGGGGAAACTACATACGTATCCTCATATAAAAATAATAGGTACACCCAGTCATAATACAACTCAAACATACACAAGAACGTCCAAGGGTTAAATAATCAAATTACTCTAAAACTTACACCTGACTTGCAGCGACACAGGGTTGCTAGTGGCGCTGCCTTCGCTGTTCGAAGCAAGGCAGCTGTAGTCCCCAGCAGCAGCCCTAGTCACGCTCTGCAGCACCAGGCTCTGGTCGCTGAGTATAACCCCTGAGCTCGCGTTGTGCTGGATCTCTTTCACCTTAAAAGAAGCATACATTGTTCCAAACTCTAAAGTTTTAAGTAGCGATCGCTGATAAGGATACAGTTAATAAAATCCAAAGTTAGGGACGTTATATTTGAGATCTTGATGAATCTTTATTATTGGTGAAGATTAACTTTAGAACAGAAAAGGGTGAAGAAAAAAACATTAATAAAAATACAAGATTATGTTGTCATTAATATCCCTTGGTTCATTGATACTTGTATCGGTCAAAATGCTTCCCTGATACGTCAAAACCACTACCCCGAACAATTCGGTATCAATTAAGCGAAGGGTGTCCGATCCACGGGCACTCAACCTGTCTGTTCCAACCCTAAACTTTGACTATGAAATAGGATCGGCGGGCTTGAAGGACCCCTATACAATTTCACACGCCAAGGTTAAATTCCAAAAGTGTGATGTGTTTACTTAATAAGTTCGGAGTAAAGTGGTTGATATAAGTAAATTAGTAGGGTTAATTTACGATTTCACTTTGTATGGAAATTTAGTAGGGCAAAACGCGTTTGATGTCTGAAATGCGCAGTCGTTTACGAAAAGTATCTTGATATAATGATGCTTCCATATTCTCATCTAAGAAGATTTTCAGAAGCTGAAAGTTGAATACTAAATAACTGCTTGACGGCTTCTGTCTTGGCTTTAATTCTAAGCACCTGTAAGCAACCTTAAAGTAAGTAAAGTTAAAGTAAGTAAGCAGCGTTGGAACATATTTATTGCTTAATTATAATTAGTGACCATTGAGATTAACTGTTGTTGGATTTGGTCATGAGCACAAATATAAGAGACACAAGAAAATTCACAGCAATACTAATGAACAATTAATCAAATAATTACAATTCATTTAATACAAAATTATTGTTTTTTCGTGTATTTACCTTTATATATCATTAATTACGAAGACTGTATAATACAAGTAGTTTCCATAATATGAAATTCTAATTCTCAAATCCTGCTACAACACTTACCCCTTTATACCAGGTCAGTTTATGTGTCCTGGGGTTCGCTGTCACCGTGCATTCGAAGTAAACGTCATCGCCCTCTTTTATGTGGGAGGGATTCAACGTAGAGCCAAGTTTCAGTGTTACTATCGGCACGTCTGTTGACAAAGTCATAATATATAAAGCCAGCATAATTGTCTCGGCCAGTGGGAGGTAGCCATCTCACCTTGTTGGACATTTGATATGAACTTTTATCATCAGGAGCAAAAGAGTCGTTTGTGGTGTCAGGAATAAATATATAATTTGAGGCTGTTATCCACAAGAGATATGTAGGACATAGCTGTCTACCGACAGGATCACGATATTCTTGACAGAACAGCTTTGGTGGTAAAAGGCTAGCAGTGAAAGAATCACTGACAAACAAAAGTTACGTCACAATTATGTAACATTCAACATTTTGTGAAAATATCAACTATCTATTATTTATAGACCTCTCTTCATTTACATTTACAACGCTAGTATTTATATAAAAATAATTTTCTACACTCATGTGGCTTAATATTCCGAGTAAAACCACTAATAAAACAATCTGAATGTTTACGAGTAAATTTAATTAAAGCTCATTTCTAACTGTGCTTCGTAAAAATGTAAATTTAACTCGCGGAGCTTACAATAAAATTGAACTAGCTTTAAAAAGCAATCCTAGTGCGAGCTTTTCACGTAGTTTGGTAAAACCGTTGCGGAATCTGAGATATCCTGCTTTGAGTGTTATTGGTACTTAGCGACCGAAAAGTGTAGTGAAGTGATATTTCGGAGCGGAGAAGAGTAGTCACCTTTGAGCAGTTTGCTAGAAAAATATTAAACTATAAGCTGCGAATTTGGTAATTCTAAAGTTTCTACAAATATTTATGATGTATACATATCTACTTGGATACCATTGTTTTTGGATCCACTGTTCTTTCATTATTAGAGCAGCGCGGTAGATTAAATACATGCAGATTGTAAGATTATATCAGGCTCAATCTTATTCGTAAATTTTAAGCCAAATCATCTGCACAAGCTTTAAAAATTATTTTGTGTTACCCCATGTAAGCTTGGGATAAAGGCAGACATAAGATATCTCTGATCTCGCCAATCACACTATGGCCTAAAGTTCTAAACTAACTACAGCAGGGCTTTAATAAACTTCAGTTATAAAAATAGTTTATATTTATCCACTCCGAATCGTCAACTCGTAACAGTATTAAAAAATAACATTCGCTCCACTTTGATTTCCGTGGATAGCCAATTTTAATAGTGGACCATTGCATCGGTTTGCCTATGTCTAAATTGTTGTTGAGCAAATAAAACTGTGTGAGGGTGCGCATTGAGGGTTAAAGTGGGGGATTCTGTTCCCGTGTTTCAGATTCAGTATATAATGATATTATTTCCAACTAACATATGTACGTATTTATTTTCTTTTATCCATGATCCTACCAGGCCGATAAAAACAGCATTATATGCCTTATTATGCATGTCTGACTGCAAACATCAACTGAACTAAGGCATGTCACTTTAATTTTCTTTTTCTAATCACTTCATCCGTTCTGATTCCTAAGGATGCTTTCCTTCTCGTGAAAACGAAATTATAAATAAATTTAAGAACGCACTTCCTCAAAAATTCAAGTATCTGATTCAGTATTAAACCTCTCTGTCTCCACAATTGATAGCACTCCAAACCAGAACCCAATACACACAAGAAAATAGCTTCAATACCGAAAATATGGTCCGTACACTGTAGCCAAAATACGGACCTTTTCCAAGGTACATACACTCCCAAATTTGATCCGGATTTATTGGGTACACGCACTAAATTCGCAACACGAATAGCGAATACACTAGCATGAAATAAAACCTGGCACGTCCCAGATTCACTTCTTTGCGGACAAGAAAA